>RQOL01000397.1:76662-106875 GCA_013076295.1 Sanderia malayensis | reverse complement strand
TGTTCAAAGTTTTATGTCAGGGCTAGAGCCGTGGGCCAACTTTAAGTCCCACAAACCAGTACCAGATTCTCCAAGACCATTATATTTGCGCATCGATATTCTGATGTTGACTGCCTGCTTCTGATGCAGCACGAGTACCAAATGAAAGGTCCTTTAAGTTTTCAATATTCCCTGTCCTTCGGGCACAACTCGTACAGTGCATAAAAAGACAACATTGCATAGCATGAGTAATAGAATCGGTTTCATTTCTGGGGTATTTCTTGCGTTCATTTCCGGTTTCATTTCCTATGTAGCAGATATCCTTGACTTTGATTTAGAGTACTATACACGACCACCACCTTCGCCGAAAGATGCCAAGTTTGATATTGCAAATGCTGAGACAAAAGCTATGGGGCCAGATTGTCATGACGAGGAAAAGTGCAAAGAAGATGATTACGAAGAAGATTCCTATGTAGCAGATATCCTTGACTTTGATTTAGAGTACTATACACGACCATCGCCTCCGCCGAAAGATGCCAGATCAAGTAAATTAGGCGAGAAAGAAGAAGAGGGAGAATTGTCCGGGCACGCAGAATGTGCCAATGGTTCGGATTTGTCAGATAATGAAACCCGTGCAGCTGTGCAGAGTCTTCTTGAATTGCCATTGGAGCAAGATAGCGGTAATGTCATGCACACCAATTCGCGTCTTGATTTTGGTTATTCATTCAGCGTCGAAAAGAATGTGAACCAGATCAAACAAGCTGAGCCAAGCTTTCAGATGGTAAGCAGAATCATTGAAGATCTACCGTCATCAACTCAAGTAAGTAAGAATGTCACATGTCGTGCTGCAACAAATACGTCAGATGCTTCATATATTTCATTCATTTTTCCAACTTATACTGTAGATAGCTGCAAATAGCCCATTTGTGCATGGTAGTGAACAAGCAATGAGTATGATAAAAACGGTATCCCAGTTGCAAATCTTGATTTGTCTTCTCTGCTTCTCAACTGCTGCCTGCCTGCTGCCAAAGGAAAAAAGGGAAAATGAAGGAGCCTGGAACTAGTGACCGAGAAGACTTTCGCGGCAAATACAGTTTCTTCGTCATTCGTCATCGCGTGCATTTAATGCAGGGTAATATTTCTGAAGTAAGAGAGTTTGGAGAAATTGGACGAATTAAATCTGCTGTTTACCTAACTAGAAATATGCATTTGTTGGCAGTGAAGAACAACAAACGCAGGTATGAGGCAAATTCAGGTAGTTCATTGTCTGATCAAGTTGTCGAACTTTTACACTTGTTTATCTCGCTTTTGTCGAGCTTGCATCGTCGAATTTAGGCCTTAGGCCGAGGTTTCAAGATGTTTTCAAAACATGAGAAGTCTTTATTTGGGGCTGATTCCTTGGAGAACTCAAATGAATCACTGAAGTCGTCGTGAATTCTGAGAGCATTTTTGTGGACAGCAATGATGGGATGCATTACATTTCACTTATTCGCTGATCTGGTGTGTCAAAAGGACATGCAATGCCACGTGTTTGACCAGGGAGTGAAAATATGTGCTGCAATTGAACATTGCGTGAATTATATGCGTGACTGTGTCTTGTTAAGGTGCCTCACATGCCATCGGTCCGGCACGATGAGATGAGACATACTTTTTTGCCATTTGTGACGAAGGAAACAACCGCTGTACAGTTTTTCCAATTAAAAATTACGTCACAATCAAAATGAATCGACAGCAGTAGATAAGGAGGGGCCAATCAAAATCCCTTGTGAATTTTTATTCATTGAAAGCAATCACAGAGTGCGGTAGCTTTTTTCTTCGCTTGCGAAACACGCTGAATTTGAGTTGTGCTGTACTAGTTTCATCATGGATCAAACAAAGACGGGTTCAAACAATCAAAACACTGGCTGTCTTCAACAGGTGAGTGAATCTCTTTCGTTTTTCACGTCGACAAATGAATCTTCATCTACCGAGTGTTGCATTCGACGATTCAAAATTCTAGACAATTTAATTTGACTTTGAAGGTAGTAACATGCAGTTTGTTTAGAATTGCCTAAGAAAATACACACGAGAAGCCACTTTATTTGAACAAATAGCTACGAAACCATCTCCGAATGGAAAGTTTCCAATGATAAATGTTTAGAAATTTGGGCCCAAAATAACTTCTTGGCAATAGAAATTGATTTGTTTATATTTGTTGCCATGGTATTGTTGAAACTGTATCAATATGTTGCCGTGAAAGAACGAGCCTCGATATCGATTTATTTAATCAGAAAACACAAAAAGGAGGCATCACCATGTCTTTATAGGCTCATCATTGAAAGCCTATACTACTTAGAAACATATGTTTTTCTTGAAAATAACCCTGTAGCACACAAGGTGGGTAACAAGTGTAAGATTTCCAATGCTTGTCTGCACATCTAATTCAACCAATTACAATGCAGGTTCCGTTCATCGACTCAAAAGAGACCAGACATCTTGGGCTTCTCTGTCAATTGAAGGCAGACATTAGTAAGATAAGACCATGTTCCTTTCTTAGCACAAGCCTGCACTGTTCATGCAATCTTGTTAATGAAACATTATTTAATTGTAGATTTGATTTTCCACGTCGTGAAGCAACTGTCTGATCAGTATCTCGATGTCGATCCTCAAAATCCTGTTCATGGAACCAAGCAGGCAATTTTCAGGATTCAGGTAATTGGACATCTAATAAACTTGTTCAATAGTGGCCAGACTGCAGGGAAATGTTCGATTCTTCATGTTGTACATCCCTACCTCTTCCTCCCACCCCCCTAAGCAATGTTGTGCCAGGAAGAAAGCGGAAACGACAGCGAGAAAGCTGTTTTTGCATGGGGATGTTCAAAGGGGAAAAATATTCTTTGGGGGATGGGGAGGGGAGAAAAACCTGGTGGTCATTTAAATCCATTCATTTCAACGTGTCTTTGTTTTCTTGCAATAGCATGAAGAAGGGAAGAAACGCCGTTTCGAAAATGTATTCGATGATCATCACACAGCAACAACAACAGCAACACGGTATGACAGTTTAATGACTGTATTGCTCATGTATTTTTTCGTTCCGTTTTAATGCGCATTTGACTATTTAAAATCATTCATTTCTACGTGTCTTTGTTTTCTTGAAGAAGCTTGAGGAAAGTAGGAAACGCCGTTTACAAAATTGAAATCGTTGATCACCCCACAGCAACAACAACAACACGGTATGGCAGTTTAATGACTGTATTGCTCATGTAATTTTTCATTCCGCTTCAATGTGCAAATTTTGCAAAAACTCAAGGAATTGTCCAGTTCCTTATAGAAAGCGAAGATTTTCGCAAATGGTAAAGTACGCATACCGTATTTCCTCGATTAAACGCCCCCCTCGATTAAAAGCCCCCTCGAATAAACGCCCCCTTATGCTGCCAGCCTTTGCAATAAACGCTCCCCTCGATTAAACGCCCCCTCTTTGTGCAAAACCATGACGACTTTCATTTTCTCAGTGTTGCTCGATAAAGCAAGGCTCAACTAAACAATTTTCTTTTTTTCTGGACCCAATGACAAAGCCTGTGATCTTGTACTTTCTAATAAACGCCCCCCCTCGAATTATGGCCCCCCTCGATTAGGCGCCCCCTCAAAAAGTGCCGAGATTAATTAACGCCCCGGGGAATACGGGAAATACGGTATTGGAAATCACTTGCATTTATCAAAAGTTACTACCACTATCGTGGAATAATCGCATATTTTGCAAATATTCAACGATTTCTCCTATTCCCTATAGAAAGCGAAGATTTTCGCAAATGGCAAAGTATGCATATTGGAAATCACTTGCATTTATCAAACGTTACTACCACTATCGTTGAATACTCCCATATTTTCCGAAAATTCCACGAATTTTCCAGTTCCCTTTAAAAAGCAAAGACTTTCGCAAGTGATATAGTATGCATATTGGAAATCGCCTGCAGTTATCAACAGTTACTAACACAATCGTTGAATATTCGCATATTTTGCAAAAACTCAAGGAATTGTCAAGTTCCTAATAGAAAGCGAAGATTTTCGCAAATGGCAAAGTACGCATATTGGAAATCACTTGCATTTATCAAACGTTACTACCACTATCGTTGAATAATCGCATATTTTGCAAAAATTCAACGATTTCTCCTATTCCCTATAGAAAGCGAAGATTTTCGCAAATGGCAAAGTATGCATATTGGAAATCACTTGCATTTATCAAAAGTTACTACCACTATCGTTGAATAATCGCATATTTTGCAAAAATTCAACGATTTCTCCTATTCCCTATAGAAAGCGAAGATTTTTGCAAATGATAAAGTTTTCATATTGGAAATCACTTGCATTTATTAAAAGTTACTACCACTATCGTTGAATAATCGCGAATTTTGCAAAACTTCAACGAATTGTACAGTTCCTTATAGAAAGCAAAAATTTTCGCAAATGGTAAAGTTTGCATATTGGAAATCACTTGCATTTAGCAACAGTTATACAACTTTCATTGAAAAATGGCATATTTTGCAAAAATCGAACGAACTGTCCAGTTTTCTATAGTAAGCAAAGATTTCCGCAAATGGTAAAGTATGCATATTGGAAATCACTTGGATTTATCAAAAGTTACTACCACTATCGTTGAATAATCGTCGCATATTTTGCCAACATTTGTTATCGACAGTAAAAATATAGCAGCAAAATGCTGAAATGTCAACTGGTCTTCCATTACTATGGAAGAACCTATTTCGTGAAATTAATGCACCCAAGCGCGTAGACGTTAGATAAAGGGATTGAAAAGGCCCTATGGCCAACAACTGTATGTGCGTTTATTCACCCAATTTTAACAATTTTAACAGGAGTGGAAGGTACACATCGATTAGACACCAACGGATGCAAGACAATGGCAATGATATAGGCTAATTGTTCAGAGATGCTCAATCGGTATGAAATGTCGTATCAAATTTCTTGGGCAAGGCAAAGGTACAACTCAAAAGAATAACATGAGGCCGAAATAAAGCGTGCCAAGGAAAAAGCTTCGCGCGATAGGCAAGAAACTCCTTTAAACGTGAATAATATATTGTGTAATGCAGGTCTCTCTGGGATAATGATAATAAACACAATTCCATTTACATGGTTTTTCGTTGTGCGTGAAAGGAAAAATTTTACAAATTTACAAAAATTAATGGTTAATGTCCAACCCCAACCGAGCCACAACCAGAGTGGTGATCGACTTGCGGGAAAATTGGGCATCTGTGCACTGCCCTGATTTGCCCGCAGAATACCGCACTTTACTGTCAGGTGATTGGCTAGGGAAAGCACAGATTTCCGGGCAATGCACCTTGTCCGACAGACGTCGGATAGATAGTGTGGAAAAACAGGAGAAACAAAGACTAAAGGGCAGGTAGCAAGAATGGAGATGGAAAAAGAGACAGATATTAGGGGACCAGGGAGGGTGGGGAACAATAAAACCAAGCAGCAATTCGGCAAGCATGCAGCATAAGTGTAATACGAAGCCAACTGACCACCCACTGGGGAGGAATGCTACATGGCGCAACAGGGAGCAGTGGGGTGCCTGTCCATTAAACTTGGTTAAAGCACACGTGCTCTAACCCGTGATTAATGTCCAACCCCAACCGAGCCACAACCAGAGTGGTGATCGACTTGCGGGAAAATTGGGCATCTGTGCACTGCCCTGATTTGCCCGCAGAATACCGCACTTTACTGTCAGGTGATTGGCTAGGGAAAGCACAGATTTCCGGCCCAACGAACCCGAAGGGTGACGGCCAATCACCCTAATCTCTATTTCACCGGTCTACCAGGAGTCTGAACGTGAGGGCCTGGCTGGGGGGGTCCTAGGGAAAGCGGAGGGTAGGACAGAAAAGGCAGAGAGAAAGGCATAGCGAACGACGACAAGAGGCAGAAGCTGGTGTCTTCTCAACACACAGAGATAGCCACCGACCAAATGCAAGGCGATACTGACGCCTGTAAGCCGCCGCTGGTCTTTGGGGTCGGTTTGTCATACAAAGACAGCCACCAACCAAATGCAAGGCGACACTGACGCCTGTGAGCCGCCACTAATATGCGGGGCGGTTTGTCGTACGGAGACAGCCACCGCCGGCCGAATGCAAGGTGATACTGACTCACGCCCGTGAGCCACCAACATGAATAACTAGAAAGGTAATACACAAGCAATGAAAAAGGCAAATGCAGCATATGACAGGGTGAATTAAGTTATCCCTTGGGAATTGGTATGCATTGCTGAACCCGCCGCCCAACGCTTTAATAGAATATTCCCGCAAAACCCGGGGTGGCAGGAGTAGTCGCAGCGCCAACGCTGAAGCTATGCAACGTGAACCTACCCTGCTCACGCATGTGAGCCGCTAATAACAACAATGTTGGATTGGCTCATCATACAAGGACAGCTGTAGGCCGAATGCAATACAATACTGACGCACGCATGTGAGCTGCGAATAGAAGCAGTTTTGGATTGGCTCATGATACAAGGATAGCTGCCGCAGAAAGCAATGTAATACTGACTTACGCAGGTGAGCCGCGAATAGAAACAATGCTGGATTGGCTCATGATACAAGGATAGCTGCCGCAGAAAGCAATGTAATACTGACTTACGCAGGTGAGCCGCGAATAGAAACAATGCTGGATTGGCTCATGATACGAGGATAGCTGCCGCAGAAAGCAATGTAATACTGACTTACGCAGGTGAGCCGCGAATAGAAACAATGCTGGATTGGCTCATGATACGAGGATAGCTGCCGCAGAAAGCAATGTAATACTGACTTACGCAGGTGAGCCGCGAATAGAAACAATGCTGGATTGGCTCATGATACGAGGATAGCTGCCGCAGAAAGCAATGTAATACTGACTTACGCAGGTGAGCCGCGAATAGAAACAATGCTGGATTGGCTCATGATACAAGGATAGCTGCCGCAGAAAGCAATGTAATACTGACTTACGCAGGTGAGCCGCGAATAGAAACAATGCTGGATTGGCTCATGATACAAGGATAGCTGCCGCAGAAAGCAATGTAATACTGACTTACGCAGGTGAGCCGCGAATAGAAACAATGCTGGATTGGCTCATGATACAAGGATAGCTGCCGCAGAAAGCCATGTCATACTGACTCACGCAGATGAGCCGCTAATGGCAACAATTTTTTGGATTGGCTCATTATACAAAGACAGCTGCAGCAGAAAGCAAGATAAATACTGACTCGCGCAGTTGAGGTGCTGAGAACAAAAATTTTGGGTTGGCTCGTAACACAAGGAGAGCTGCAGGCAGAATGAAAAGCAATACTGACTCACGCATGGGTGTCCCGAACAGTGTTGATTGACGCTCTGTGTGCCGTAAGAGCTTTAATGGAACTAGGCGCCAAGCCATAGACAGCAACAGCGTGAAAACATGTGACACGATAATAATGAGTAGGGGGATAACAAGTAAAGCAAACGAGCAATAGAATAAGCAAATGATTAACATAACTAAACTGGCTGCAGCACTAAGCTGGGTGTGTGCATCAACCAACAGTGGCAGTGTTACTGCAAGTGCAGCACAGGCTAGGCTGTCAAGGTGTTTTGAGATGTTTGCTAGAGCCGCAAGGGGTGTGCAACGTGAACAAGCTTTATTGTCCAGAGTGTCGAAAGGTTGCAATGTGCGAGAAATTTGCTGTCCGACCGAGAAACGAAAATGTTAAGGTGGAGAACCTGGACGACAGGAGCCGAACGTTTTCGGCCGCGCAGCAGAAAGAAATCGGTTGTTAAAAACGCCTTTGGCATGGATAAACGCTGCAATTGAGTATACTGAACACTAGTATCGCCAAAATCAAGACGTACAGGTGACGCAAGGGCAAAACATAGAGACGAGTTCATGAACGAAGAACAGTAACAAAGACACGCGTATCGGGCAAGGTAAGCAACGGCAATAAGGGGCGAGCAACAGCAAAAAGGAGTTTCGCAATCTGTAGGTTCGATAAAATTATGTACATTAATTTAGATAAACATGGATGTACATGTAGGAGCATAAGAAACAGCAAAAATAGATGGAACGATCTCACCGAGAATGCGGGCCTGAAGGGACGACGACACGACGAGCAACTTTGCAACTTGAAATTCCGGCGTGGGCAGGCAGCTATAATACGTCGAAACAAGCCCAGCATAGAAGCCACAACAGCAATCAATGGATATTAAAGTAACATCTTGAAACTGGCAGCCAATTGTGAGATAAACAAGCGACAGAACAATAAAACCAAGCAGCAATTCGGCAAGCATGCAGCATAAGTGTAATACGAAGCCAACTGACCACCCACTGGGGAGGAATGCTACATGGCGCAACAGGGAGCAGTGGGGTGCCTGTCCATTAAACTTGGTTAAAGCACACGTGCTCTAACCCGTGATAAAACCCTAAGCAATAAGTTAAAAACATAAAATTACCTAAACAGAATATGATATAAAAATCTAAATAGAATGATGAATTGATGCCCATTTAAAATAAAGCAATACTGATTGTTAAAAGATGTTCTAACATGGCTGTAAACAGCAGTTTTATATTTGTTGTAATTTGGCTCATTTCTAATGTTGTTTGGCAGTTTGTTGAAATCACTTGCGCCTTTGTGTAGGAACATTCGTTGTCCGCTGTTTGATAATGCTCGCGGCAGAGTCAATAGAAGACGGTTTCTTGTATTGTAGGAATGAATTTCATCATTTCTTCCAAAGCAGTCACTCAGATATGCTAGAGCAGCTCCATTAACGCATTTGTGCATAAAGTTCAGTCGATGCTCAAGACGCCTTTCTTTCAGTGGTACCCAGTTCAGTCTTACCAAAGCTGGGGATATATGATCATATTTCCTAACCCCAGTGACCATTCGGGCAGCAAAATTCTGAGACTTTTGTAGTTTTGATAAAACACACTGAGCGGCATTGCCATAGACTAGATCACAATAGTCGATTACTGATAATGCAGTAGCTTGAACTACCCTAGCAAAAGTCTTTTCACTCATCATGTTCCGTAAATAGCTCAAGGCAATAAGTTTGCCATTGCAGCGTTTCCTAACATCTTCAATGTAATGATCCCATTTGAGAGAGTTATCAAACGTAACACCAAGGTTTTTTGTCTCAGAAACACATGGCAAGGTTGCACCTTTTATCTGGATTTCCTTGTGATTTTCAGGGATTGGGATTAAGTGAGAATAGGTTACTACCTCGGATTTGAACATTTAGCCTAAGCAAGTTTTGAATCTGAATCTACTCTTCTAGGCCGCTATTACAACATATTTTGTACCAATTTCACCTGCAACAGCAGGGCATCCAATTCCTCTAGTAAAAAATCTTGCAAATGTGGCTAGTATTTATTGAGAAATGGCAATTTTTGTCGAATCCGAACCTGATTGGGACGGTAGTCCCTCGCGAATTTGGAGCTGGGTCGGCGAATCTGAATGTGAAACCAGACGTGGATGTGATATACAGTGGAATCCCGCTATAGCGAACTCTGTAGGGACCGAGAAAATAGTTCGCAATAGCGGGAGTTCCTTGTACAGAAGGGACATTTTTTTATGAAGAATTCCAAACACAAATGGACCAGAATGTCTGTTGGACCCTCCTCCCTCAAGTATTCGCGCATAAGTGCCACACTATATTGTTCCAAAAACAATTTACAGCATTACAACAGTTATTGCTGTGATAGATTGCAACAGGAAAAACGCTTACCAAAAAGCAAAGTCGAATCAAAATTATTATTTGATGTCAATTTTTTCCTTACTATTTCTATTTGATCTACTTTTATTTCTTTCTGTTCTATTAAACAAAAAAATCAGTGATTAAACAAAAAAGTCATGTTTTTGTTCCTTTTTGTTTCTCATTGCTACGTCATATAATTTCGAAAGGGAATTCATCTTCTTCGCATTTCGTTCCCTATTTCCGCACAAAAAAGACTCGATGTTTGAAGTCCATCCAGAGCTTGAAAAACTTCACCCTTGAGCTTGAAAAACTTCACCCTTCGCGATAAGTTTTCTCAAAAATTCGCTATATCGAGGGTAACTGTGGTCAGGGGATCGGTAGTTTGGTTCTTAATAACGAAATTTCGTCATATCCAGGGTTCGTTATACAGGGAGTATCTACAGTAGGATTTACTTCCCAGAATCCGGATTTTTAGTTCGTAATAGCGGGAAGTTCGTTATAAGCGGGGTTCGTTATAGCAGGATTCCACTGTAGTAAAGAAACCTGACATTTTTGTGACTTCTTAAATTCTTAGCATCACGAGACAGCGGCAACACTTCTCCAATCTAGATTACCTGTACGCAAGCGCAAATGCCCGCCACCCTTCCCATTCAGACACGTCACAAACAAAACAATTTGGTGTCAATTTTTATCAAAAACCACAAGATTTTGTACACAAGCATAATACAACAAAATTTACAAAAATTTTTATGATTCTTCAACCTCCGGTTTTGTGACTGCATAGGCTTTGCAGTGAAATGTCTGCAAGATCTCCAGCTGAAACTGAAATAGCTGATTAGCAAATGGGGGGGGGGGGGGTGCAAGTCATTTGATAACACTTACCATTCTAAAATTGGATTGTTTTGTTTTTCGGGTTGCACGCCCCTACTCCCTTCTTAATCTCATTCCGCTACCTTTCAATTCTTTGGGTTTTTTCTGAGTATTGGATAGTACAGGCACAATGCGGCAAATTGGATGTGTTCTTCCTGAGTATTTTCTGCAAGTACATATTGGGTTATCGGCTTTCAGACTATAGCCGACGTAGCACTCTCCATATCTTAACCAGTTTGAGAGTAGAACAATTGAGAGTAGAATTGAGAATACAAAACCTGACCTAAGGGGACAATTAAAGACAGGCGTGGGAATGTGATGAGCTAAGATGGCAGACAGGAAGACTTTCTCTTGAAAACAGGAAGACTTTCTATCGAAAACAGGAAAACTTGCCTGAATAGACCTAATGCGATAAAATTAACTCAGAGGGAAAAACAAGCGGCCCGTACGAACATAGGGGAGAAACACAAGAAATACGAAAATGGGTATAACCAAAACCACGTATCTAATGTTACTCATCGGCTGCTCAACAGGATTTTTGGGGCGAGGAGCACCACGTGGCGGTTTGTCAATTGGAGCTGCTGGAACAGCGGGAGCAGGTTCAGCTGCGGCTACAGGTGCTACATTTTCCAAAGCGGCCTGCATGGCATTTTCACACACGGAAGCTGGAACTTGATGGTTTGCAGACATTTTCTTCGTTCAAATGTTACGTCAAAAGCTCGGCAGCAACGGTTTCAAATTCTCTTTATCTGGAGTTCTCAACGCACTGTTGCTAGTTGCTGAAGAGGGGCTATTATTCGGCGCGTGTCTTATATTGTCTGAATGTATTGTCTGAATGTATCGTTCGTTGTATTGCATCGCAATACAACGGACGATACATTAAGACAATATTTTGAACAATTTGGAAACATCGTTGACGTGGTGATAATTCGTGACCAGAAAACGAAGGAGTCAAAATGTTTTGGCTTTATTACTTATGATCATTCTATTTGTGTTCTGCAAGCATTGGCTTCCCAACCACATGTTATAGATGGAAGAACAGTGGATGTTAAGAGAGCTATTCCTAGGGAAAACAAAACAGAAACTGCCCATGAAAGGACGAGGAAGTTATTTATCGCCGTTACTAAAACGAGGAACAAGTGGAACGACCACGGAACAAGCGGAATGACTACGGAACGAGCGCGGAACAAGCGGAATGACCACGGAACAAGCGGAATGACTACGGAACAAGCGCGGAACAAGCGCCGAACAAGCGGCACCAACAACCGAACCATGTGAGGATGCGCAAATGGATGCGCGCGATTTTGCGAGGTGGAAATTCATTCGCGACAATGGAGAACACGAGGGCCATTCTCCAGGACATCGAGAACATGGTAAGGAATTTCGATTTATGGTTATACCAAGTAAAATTTTAGCTTCAGAATGTGAATATAACAGATAACAGCCTGCTGGTATATAAAATGCTAAGATGGCTTACTGCAGCTAGAGGTTGTAGTGGATGGGTGGTAGTTAGCAAGGCCCAGATTTTTCAATCATATTTGAGAATGTGATTTTTTTTGCGTAGCTACACGCCATCGAAAGACGTAATGCAAAGGAACCAACACATCCAACTTCAAAACCCCCACCCCCATCCCAAATGCCAAACTGATGTTTAACTAGAGACTAGTCAAGAGACTAGTCAACATGAGAATACCGACGAGCAAATATAATGGTCTTGGCGGATCTGGTAATGGTTTGTGGGATTCACAATCGGCCAACGGCCCTTCTGACATCAAACTATGAAAGCAAGAAAAATTATAAAGGAAGCTGAACATACTTTCAACACTTATTTGTCGGGAGTCGTATGAAGACTTGCTCGAGTTCAACCACAACCAATTGTTTCTGCGACGAAATCGCATTTTGTTAGAGAGACAGGGGTTATTTGAAATTTCGAGAAAAATATTCCAAATATAAAAGGACTGAAAAATGTTTTTGATCTGATGGGAGAAAGTCCGGTTGGTTGCTTCAGATTTTAAAACAAGCTTTGTATCCCAGGTGGAAAGAGCTTAATGGAAAGGAGAATTGGTTGAACTACTTTCATTTAGCAACATACCGTATTTCCTCGATTAAACGTTTATTAATCTCGGCACTTTTTTGGGGGGGGGGCGCCTAATCGAGGGGGGCCATTATTCGAGGGGGGGCGTTTATTGGAAAATACAAGATCACAGGCTCTGTCATTGGGTCCAGAAAAGAGAAAATGGTTTAGTTGAGCCTTGCTTTATCGAGCAACAACGTAGAAAATGAAATTCGCCATGGTTTTGCACAAAGAGGAGGCGTTTAATCGAGGGGGGCGTTTATTACAAAAGTTTGTAGCGTAAGGGGGCGTTTAATCGAGGGAGGGCGTTTAATCGAGGAAATACGGTAACCAAATATCAAAGCCACACAACATACAAACATATGCCAGTCATTATTAAATCAAGGTACCAGTTCAGGGTGCACCGTGAAATCAGTTCTATATGGCAATCTTCTTGCTACTCTCTCTGTTGTTACGTATTGTTCCCCACTGGTTTGCCACTGTTGCCGCTACCATGGCTGCTTTCGTACTTTCTCTATTATAAGTCAGGGTCCGAGCACGTATGTTTTGGGACCCTGGTTGATGTCTCTTCCTTTGATGTCTTTGCGTGGCAGGGGCTAACCACAAACCTGTAAGGGTTCAACTACTAACTGAAAGCTGATAAATCGAAAGTTAATACAGAAAATAGGCTGATCAGCATGATGAGAGGATGAAATGATGGGCATAAGAATTCATAGAACAAATGTATTAAAATTTCAAAGCGAGGTTGCACTGCGCTGTACTCGAATCGAAAAAGGGACAAGAAAATTGTTGTAGCCTTTGGCTGTTAAAATTGTTCCGCCTGCTGTTCTGGAGTATTCTACCTGGAGACCTGCCTGGATGTTTTAGGTATTACATACCCAAGACTTTTATTTTGAAAATTTGTCTAGCTGTGGCTTGAACGTTCGCTGATAGTTAGTTCTATCAATCAACGATTTGGTCCTTAGGCCCAATGGGCCTTGAAGAGTGGGCTTTCCATACTGAGGAGACATAAACTCCAAGTTCACGAGAGACAATAAAATTTGTGACTAAAGAAAAGACAGCTAGCTCACTAGCATAGGCCCAAGTTTTATATTCTAACACAGATTCTATGCATGTCAAACACAACAGCAAAAATCACTCCTTTCCTGCCGCTTCAGAAACAAACCGCGGCGCGCCAGCAAAGAGCGCTATGATTTACCTTGAACGAGCGGACTTGCAAACAGGATACGTAATGCTGTATTGTTTCAGGAACCAATCAGAGCGCGAGCGTTTCAAAGATCTAGCAACAAGTCAACAGAGGAGTCACGCAAGATCGTCACCGAAGTCATACCATTTTTAGAAATCATCATATATATTAAATGGCTACGGCAACAAGACGGCCGCTGCAGCAATATTCTAGCCATATTTCGTCCTTGAATGGCTACAATTTAGAAAGTCACAGGTCTCTCTATCCTCTACCATGAAAAAATGTCATTGTACGTGTAAGAAGAAAAAGGACCTTTACACCTAAAAACGGAACATTACTTTGCCTTCTAGAGACCAATGTAGTGGAAGTAAGTTTCAAAAACATGGCTGGGTCTGGAAAGAAACACGTGTTTGTGGTTTTATATTAGATCTTGGAGTTGTTGCAGAGAATGAAGATAAAGACGAATTTGCTGGAAGTTTATCAGGTGAAATAATTTGTCTTTTTCAACTTTTTGCATTTCTTCCTTTCCTCTAATTCATTTCCTATTCTATTCATACATTGTTCATTAATTCCTACATTGATTTGTTGATTGTTAAGTCATCCATTCATTTGCTCATCCATTCATCAATCTGTAATCAACAACATTTACTTATCAACTGTTTTATCATATTATCTTTCTTTCATTTTCCTAGAATACCTCAATATCTGGAAGGCAGATGGGATGAGAGGAATATTTGTGACAATACCATTAAAATACCATTGGGCGATACAATACCTGAGTTCTTCAGGCGTCAGCTGCCATCACGTAATAATCGATTACATAATGATGACCAATGGCTATCAGAAGATAAAGAACATAAAATTCCCCAATAAGCTTTTCACACTATTGGTGTACCAGGTAGGTATTTGAAATATGTTTGCTAGCGTAATCTTATATCAATGTTGCAATTGTATCTATATTAGCTTTTCTTTTGCAAGGTAGTATACTTCTAGACAAAGTTTTTCAATGAACCGTTCAGGTATATGAATTTTTTTGAACTAATGCTTTAATTTTGAATCATTTTTGCTCAAGGCATGGTACTTAGTGAAGAAACACAGGAAGCACTCGTTATTGACAAAGGAAAAGTGGGTATTTTAATTTAATATTATTAAACATGGCCTAGTTTTCATTCACATAATTTGGTTTTATATCTGTAATGACATTGTCAGTTCTTTACTCGACTTTCTTGTTCTTTCTTGTCAGTTCTTTACTCGACTTTCTTGTTAGTTCTTTACTCGTCTTTCTTGTTCTTTCTTGTTAGTTCTTTGCTCTACTTTCTTGTTCTTTCTTGTTAGTTCTTTACCCGTTTTTCTTGTCCTTTCTTGTCAGTTCTTCACTCGACTTTCTTGTTCTTTCTTTATCAGATCTTTACTTGACTTTCTTGTTCTTTCTTGTTAGTTCTTTACTCGACTTTCTTGTTCTCTCTTATTAGTTCTTTACCCGTCTTTCTTCTTCTTTCTTGCCAGTTCTTTACTTGACTTTCTCGTTCTTTCTTGTCACTTCTTCACTCGACTTTCTTGTTCTTTCTTGTCAGTTCTTCACTCGACTTTCTTGTTCTCTCTTATTAGTTCTTCACTCGACTTTGTTATTCTTTCTTGTCAGTTCTTTACTTGACTTTCTTGTTCTTTCTTGTTAGTTCTTTACCCGTCCTTCTTGTTCTTTCTTGTCAGTTCTTCACTCGATTTTCTTGTTCTTTCTTGTCAGTTCTTCACTCGACTTTCTTGTTCTTTCTTGTCAGTTCTTCACTCGACTTTCTTGTTCTTTCTTGTTAGTTCTTTACTCGACTTTCTTGTTCTCTCTTATTAGTTCTTCACTCGACTTTGTTATTCTTTCTTGTCAGTTCTTTACTTGACTTTCTTGTTCTCTCTTGTTAGTTCTTTACCCGTCCTTCTTGTTCTTTCTTGTCAGTTCTTCACTCGATTTTCTTGTTCTTTCTTGTCAGTTCTTCACTCGACTTTCTTGTTGTTTCTTGTCAGTTCTTTACTCGACTTTCTTGTTCTTTCTTGTTAGACCTTTGCTTGACTTTTTTGTTCTTTCTTGTTAGTTCTTTACTCGACTTTCTTGTTCTTTCTTGTCAGTTCTTCACTCGATTTTGTTATTCTTTCTTGTCAGTTCTTCACTCGACTTTGTTATTCTTTCTTGTCAGTTCTTTACTTGACTTTCTCGTTCTTTCTTGTCAGTTCTTTACTTGACTTTCTCGTTCTTTCTTGTCAGTTCTTCACTCGACTTTATTGTTCTTTCTTGTCAGTTCTTCACTCGACTTTCTTGTTCTTTTCTTGTCAGTTCTTCACTCGACTTTCTTGTTCTTTCTTGTCAGTTCTTCACTCGACTTTCTTGTTCTTTCTTGTCAGTTCTTCACTCGACTTTCTTGTTCTTTCTTGTCAGTTCTTCACTCGACTTTCTTGTTCTTTCTTGTCAGTTCTTTACTCGACTTTTTGTTCTTTCTGGTTAGTCCTTTGCTTGACTTTCTTGTTCTTTATTGTCAGTTCTTTATTCGACTTTGTTATTCATTCTTGTCAGTTCTTTACTTGACTTTCCTCGTTCTTTCTTGTCAGTTTTTTACTTGACTTTCTCGTTCTTTCTTGTCAGTTCTTCACTCGACTTTTCTTGTTCTTTCTTGTCAGTTCTTCACTCGACTTTCTTGTTCTCTCTATTAGTTCTTCACTCGACTTTGTTATTCTTTCTTGTCAGTTCTTTACTTGACTTTCTTGTTCTTTCTTGTTAGTTCTTTACCCGTCCTTCTTGTTCTTTCTTGTCAGTTCTTCACTCGACTTTCTTGTTCTTTCTTGTTAGTTCTTTACTCCGATTTCTTGTTGTTTCTTGTCAGTTCTTCACTCGACTTTCTTGTTCTTTCTTGTCAGTTCTTCACTCGACTTTCTTGTTTTTTGTCAGTTCTTACTCGACTTGCTTGGTTCTTTCCTTTGTTAGTCCTTTGCTTGATTTTTTTGTTCTTTCTTGTTAGTTCTTTACTCGACTTTCTTGTTCTCTCTTATTAGTTCTTCACTCGACTTTGTTATTCTTTCTTGTCAGTCCTTTGCTTGATTTTTTTGTTCTTTCTTGTCAGTTCTTTACTCGACTTTCTTGTTCTTTCTGTTAGTCCTTTGCTTGATTTTTTTGTTCTTTCTTGTTAGTTCTTTACTCGTTCTTTCTTGTCAGTTCTTCACTCGACTTTCTTGTTCTTTCTTGTCAGTTCTTCACTCGACTTTCTTGTTCTTTCTTGTCAGTTCTTTACTCGACTTTCTTGTTCTTTCTTGTTAGTCCTTTGCTTGATTTTTTTGTTCTTTCTTGTTAGTTCTTTACTCGATTTCTTGTTCTTTCTTGTCAGTTCTTCACTCGACTTTGTTATTCTTTCTTGTCAGTTCTTTACTTGACTTTCTCGTTCTTTCTTGTCAGTTCTTTACTTGACTTCTCGTTTTTTCCTGTCAGTTCTTCACTCGACTTTCTTGTTCTTTCCTGTCAGTTCTTCACTCGACTTTCTTGTTCTTTCTTGTCAGTTCTTCACTCGACTTTCTTGTTGTTTCTTGTTAGTTCTTTACTCGACTTTCTTGTTCTCTCTTATTAGTTCTTCACTCGACTTTGTTATTCTTTCTTGTCAGTTCTTTACTTGACTTTCTTGTTCTTTCTTGTTAGTTCTTTACCCGTCTTCTTGTTCTTTCTTGTCAGTTCTTCACTCGATTTTCTTGTTCTTTCTTGTCAGTTCTTCACTCGACTTTCTTGTTCTTTCTTGTCAGTTGTTCACTCGACTTTCTTGTTGTTTCTTGTCAGTTCTTCACTCGACTTTCTTGTTCTTTCTTATCAGTTCTTCACTCGACTTTCTTGTTCTCTTCTTATTAGTTCTTCACTCGACTTTGTTATTCTTTCTTGTCAGTTCTTTACTTGACTTTTTTGTTCTTTCTTGTTAGTTCTTTACTCGACTTTCTTGTTCTTTTTTGTCAGTTCTTCACTCGACTTTGTTATTCTTTCTTGTCAGTTCTTTACTTGACTTTCTTGTTCTTTCTGTCAGTTCTTCACTCGACTTTGTTATTCTTTCTTGTCAGTTCTTCACTCGATTTCTTGTTCTTTCTTGTCAGTTCTTCACTCGACTTTCTTGTTCTTTCTTGTCAGTTGTTCACTCGACTTTCTTGTTGTTTCTTGTCAGTTGTTCACTCGACTTTTGTTCTTTCTTGTCAGTTCTTCACTCGACTTTCTTGTTCTTTCTTGTCAGTTCTTCACTCGACTTTCTTGTTCTTTCTTGTCAGTTCTTCACTCGACTTTCTCGTTCTTTCTTGTCAGTTGTTCACTCGACTTTCTTGTTCTTTCTTGTCAGTTCTTCACTCGACTTTCTTGTTCTTTCTTGTCAGTTCTTTACTCGACTTTCTTGTTCTTTCTTGTCAGTTCTTTATCGACTTTGTTATTCTTCTTGTCAGTTCTTTACTTGACTTTCTCGTTCTTTCTTGTCAGTTCTTTACTTGACTTTCTCGTTCTTTCTTGTCAGTTCTTCACTCGACTTTCTTGTTCTTTCTTGTCAGTTCTCACTCGACTTTCTTGTTCTCTCTTATTAGTTCTTCACTCGACTTTGTTATTCTTTCTTGTCAGTTCTTTACTTGACTTTCTTGTTCTTTCTTGTTAGTTCTTTACCCGTCTTCTTGTTCTTTCTTGTCAGTTCTTCACTCGACTTTCTTGTTCTTTCTTGTTAGTTCTTTACTCGACTTTCTTGTTCTTTCTTGTCAGTTCTTCACTCGACTTTCTTGTTCTTTCTTGTCAGTTCTTCACTCGACTTTCTTGTTCTTTCTTGTCAGTTCTTCACTCGACTTTCTTGTTGTTTCTTGTCAGTTCTTTACTCGACTTTCTTGTTCTTTCTTGTTAGTCCTTTGCTTGACTTTTTTGTTCTTTCTTGTTAGTTCTTTACTCGATTTCTTGTTCTTTCTTGTCAGTTCTTCACTCGACTTTGTTATTCTTTCTTGTCAGTTCTTTACTTGACTTTCTCGTTCTTTCTTGTCAGTTCTTTACTTGACTTTCTCGTTCTTTCTTGTCAGTTCTTCACTCGACTTTCTTGTTCTTTCCTGTCAGTTCTTCACTCGACTTTTTTGTTCTTTCTTGTCAGTTCTTCACTCGACTTTCTTGTTGTTTCTTGTTAGTTCTTTACTCGACTTTCTTGTTCTTCTTTAGTTCTTCACTCGACTTTGTTATTCTTTCTTGTCAGTTCTTTACTTGACTTTCTTGTTCTTTCTTGTTAGTTCTTTACCCGTCTTTTGTTCTTTCTTGTCAGTTCTTCACTCGATTTCTTGTTCTTTCTTGTCAGTTCTTCACTCGACTTTCTTGTTCTTTCTTGTCAGTTTTCACTCGACTTTCTTGTTGTTTCTTGTCAGTTCTTCACTCGACTTTCTTGTTCTTTCTTATCAGTTCTTCACTCGACTTTCTTGTTCTCTCTCTTATTAGTTCTTCACTCGACTTTGTTATTCTTTCTTGTCAGTTCTTTACTTGACTTTTTGTTCTTTCTTGTTAGTTCTTTACTCGACTTTCTTGTTCTTTCTTGTCAGTTCTTCACTCGACTTTGTTTTCTTTCTTGTCAGTTCTTTACTTGACTTTCTTGTTCTTTCTTGTCAGTTCTTCACTCGACTTTCTTTTCTTTCTTGTCAGTTCTTCACTCGACTTTCTTGTTCTTTCTTGTCAGTTCTTCACTCGACTTTCTTGTTCTTTCTTGTCAGTTCTTCACTCGACTTTCTTGTTGTTTCTTGTCAGTTCTTCACTCGACTTTCTTGTTCTTTCTTGTCAGTTCTTCACTCGACTTTCTTGTTCTTTCTTGTCAGTTCTTCACTCGACTTTCTTGTTCTTTCTTGTCAGTTCTTCACTCGACTTTCTTGTTCTTTCTTGTCAGTTCTTCACTCGACTTTCTTGTTCTTTCTTGTCAGTTCTTCACTCGACTTTCTTGTTCTTTCTTGTCAGTTCTTTCTCGACTTTCTTGTTCTTTTTGTCAGTTCTTTACTCGACTTTGTTTTCTTCTTGTCAGTTCTTTACGACTTTCTTGTTCTTTCTTGTCAGTTTTTACTTGACTTTCTCGTTCTTTCTTGTCAGTTCTTCACTCGACTTTCTTGTTCTTTCTTGTCAGTTTCACTCGACTTTCTTGTTCTTCTTATTAGTTCTTCACTCGACTTTGTTATTCTTTCTTGTCAGTTCTTTACTTGACTTTCTTGTTCTTTCTTGTTAGTTCTTTACCGTCTTCTTGTTCTTTCTTGTCAGTTCTTCACTCGACTTTCTTGTTCTTTCTTGTCAGTTCTTTACTCGACTTTCTTGTTCTTTCTTGTCAGTTCTTCACTCGACTTTCTTGTTCTTTCTTGTCAGTTCTTCACTCGACTTTCTTGTTCTTTCTTGTCAGTTCTTTACTCGACTTTCTTGTTCTTTCTTGTTAGTCTTCTCGATTTTTTGTTCTTTCTTGTCAGTTCTTTACTCGACTTTCTTGTTCTTTCTTGTTAGTTCTTCACTCGACTTTGTTTTCTTTCTTGTCAGTTCTTTACTTGACTTTCTTGTTCTTTCTTGTTAGTTCTTTACGTCGACTTTCTTGTTCTTTCTTGTCAGTTCTTCACTCGACTTTCTTGTTTTCTTTCTTGTCAGTTCTTCACTCGACTTTCTTGTTCTTTCTTGTCAGTTCTTTCACTCGACTTTCTTTTCTTTCTTGTCTTCTTCACTCGATTTCTTTGTTCTTTCTTGTCAGTTCTTTACTCGACTTTCTTGTTTCTTTCTTGTCAGTTCTTCACTCGACTTTCTGTTTTTTTCTTGTCAGTTTTTACTCGACTTTCTTGTTCTTTCTTGTCAGTTTTCACTCGACTTTCTTGTTCTTTCTTGTCAGTTCTTCACTCGACTTTCTTGTTCTTTCTTGTCAGTTCTTCACTCGACTTTCTTGTTCTTTCTGTCAGTTCTTCACTCGACTTTCTTGTTCTTTCTTGTCAGTTCTTCACTCGACTTTCTTGTTCTTTCTTGTCAGTTCTTCACTCGACTTTCTTGTTCTTTCTTGTCAGTTCTTTACTCGACTTTGTTTCTTTCTTGTCAGTTCTTTACTCGACTTTCTTGTTCTTTCTTGTCAGTTCTTTACTCGACTTTCTTTCTTTCTTGTCAGTTCTTCACTCGACTTTCTTGTTCTTTCTTGTCAGTTCTTCACTCGACTTTCTTGTTCTTTCTTGTTAGTTCTTCACTCGACTTTGTTTTCTTTCTTGTCAGTTCTTTACTCGACTTTCTTGTTCTTTCTTGTCAGTTCTTTACTCGACTTTCTTGTTCTTTTCTTGTCAGTTCTTTACTCGACTTTCTTGTTCTTTCTTGTCAGTTCTTTACTCGACTTTCTTGTTCTTTCTTGTCAGTTCTTCACTCGACTTTCTTGTTCTTTCTTGTCAGTTCTTCACTCGACTTTCTTGTTCTTTCTTGTCAGTTCTTTACTCGACTTTCTTGTTCTTTCTTGTTAGTCTTTCTGACTTTTTTGTTCTTTCTTGTCAGTTCTTTACTCGACTTTCTTGTTCTTTCTTGTTGTTCTTTTTGACTTTTTGTTCTTTCTTTAGTTCTTTACTCGACTTTCTTGTTCTTTCTTGTCAGTTCTTCACTCGACTTTCTTGTTCTTTCTTGTCAGTTCTTCACTCGACTTTCTTGTTTTTTCTTGTCAGTTCTTCACTCGACTTTCTTGTTCTTTCTTGTTGTCCTTTCTTGACTTTTTGTTCTTTCTTGTTAGTTCTTTACTCGACTTTCTTGTTCTTTCTTGTCAGTTCTTCACTCGACTTTGTTTTCTTTCTTGTCAGTTCTTTACTTGACTTTCTTGTTCTTTCTTGTCAGTTCTTTACTTGACTTTCTCGTTCTTTCTTCAGTTCTTCACTCGACTTTCTTGTTCTTTCTGTCAGTTCTTCACTCGACTTTCTTGTTCTTTCTTGTCAGTTCTTCACTCGACTTTCTTGTTTTTCTTGTTAGTTCTTTACTCGACTTTCTTGTTCTTTCTTGTTAGTTCTTCACTCGACTTTGTTTTCTTTCTTGTCAGTTCTTTACTCGACTTTCTTGTTCTTTCTTGTTAGTTCTTTACCCGACTTTCTTGTTCTTTCTTGTCAGTTCTTCACTCGACTTTCTTGTTCTTTCTTGTCAGTTCTTCACTCGACTTTCTTGTTCTTTCTTGTCAGTTCTTCACTCGACTTTCTTGTTTTTCTTGTCAGTTCTTTACTCGACTTTCTTGTTCTTTCTTGTCAGTTCTTCACTCGACTTTCTTGTTCTCTCTTATTAGTTCTTCACTCGACTTTGTTGTTCTTTCTTGTCAGTTCTTTACTTGACTTTTTGTTCTTTCTTGTCAGTTCTTCTCGACTTTCTTGTTCTTTCTTGTCAGTTCACTCGACTTTGTTTTCTTTCTTGTCAGTTCTTTACTTGACTTTCTTGTTCTTTCTTGTCAGTTCTTCACTCGACTTTGTTTCTTTCTTGTCAGTTCTTCACTCGACTTTCTTGTTCTTTCTTGTCAGTTCTTCACTCGACTTTCTTGTTCTTTCTTGTCAGTTCTTCACTCGACTTTCTTGTTCTTTCTTGTCAGTTCTTTCACTCGACTTTCTTGTTCTTTCTTGTCAGTTCTTCACTCGACTTTCTTGTTCTTTCTTGTCAGTTCTTCACTCGACTTTCTTGTTCTTTCTTGTCAGTTCTTCACTCGACTTTCTTGTTCTTTCTTGTCAGTTGTTCACTCGACTTTCTTGTTCTTTCTTGTCAGTTCTTCACTCGACTTTCTTGTTCTTTCTTGTCAGTTCTTCACTCGACTTTCTTGTTCTTTCTTGTCAGTTCTTCACTCGACTTTCTTGTTCTTTCTTGTCAGTTCTTCACTCGACTTTCTTGTTCTTTCTTGTCAGTTTTTCACTCGACTTTCTTGTTCTTTCTTGTCAGTTCTTCACTCGACTTTTGTTCTTTCTTGTCAGTTCTTCACTCGACTTTCTTGTTCTTTCTTGTCAGTTCTTTACTCGACTTTCTTGTTCTTTCTTGTCAGTTCTTTACTCGACTTTCTTGTTCTTTCTTGTCAGTTCTTCACTCGACTTTCTTGTTCTTTCTTGTCAGTTCTTCACTCGACTTTCTTGTTCTTTCTTGTCAGTTCTTCACTCGACTTTCTTGTTCTTTCTTGTCAGTTCTTCACTCGACTTTCTTGTTCTTTCTTGTCAGTTCTTCACTCGACTTTCTTGTTCTTTCTTGTCAGTTCTTCACTCGACTTTCTTGTTCTTCTTGTTAGTTCTTCACTCGACTTTCTTTTCTTTTTGTCAGTTCTTTACTTGACTTTCTTGTTCTTTCTTGTTAGTTCTTTACTCGACTTTCTTGTTCTTTCTTGTCAGTTCTTCACTCGACTTTCTTGTTCTTTCTTGTCAGTTCTTTACTCGACTTTCTTGTTCTCTTTTAGTTCTTCACTCGACTTTCTTTCTTTTTTGTCAGTTCTTTACTCGACTTTCTTGTTCTTTCTTGTTAGTTCTTTACCGTCTTCTTGTTCTTTCTTGTCAGTTCTTCACTCGACTTTCTTGTTCTTTCTTGTCAGTTCTTACTCGACTTTCTTGTTCTTTCTTGTCAGTTCTTCACTCGACTTTCTTGTTTTTTCTTGTCAGTTCTTACTCGACTTTCTTGTTCTTTCTTGTCAGTTTTCTTGACTTTTTGTTCTTTCTTGTCAGTTCTTTACTCGACTTTCTTGTTCTTTCTTGTCAGTTCTTCACTCGACTTTGTTTTCTTTCTTGTCAGTTCTTACTTGACTTTCTTGTTCTTTCTTGTCAGTTCTTCACTCGACTTTGTTGTTCTTTCTTGTCAGTTCTTTACTTGACTTTCTTGTTCTTTCTTGTCAGTTCTTTACTCGACTTTCTTTCTTTCTTGTCAGTTCTTCACTCGACTTTCTTGTTCTTTCTTGTCAGTTCTTCACTCGACTTTCTTGTTCTTTCTTGTCAGTTCTTCACTCGACTTTCTTGTTCTTTCTTGTCAGTTCTTCACTCGACTTTCTTGTTCTTTCTTGTCAGTTCTTCACTCGACTTTCTTGTTCTTTCTTGTCAGTTCTTTACTTGACTTTCTTGTTCTTTCTTGTCAGTTCTTCACTCGACTTTCTTGTTCTTTCTTGTCAGTTCTTCACTCGACTTTCTTGTTCTTTCTTGTTAGTTCTTCACTCGACTTTGTTATTCTTTCTTGTCAGTTCTTCACTCGACTTTCTTGTTTTTCTTGTCAGTTCTTCACTCGACTTTCTTGTTCTTTCTTGTCAGTTCTTCACTCGACTTTCTTGTTCTTTCTTGTCAGTCTTCTTGACTTTCTTGTTCTTTCTTGTCAGTTCTTTACTCGACTTTGTTTTCTTCTTGTCAGTTCTTCACTCGACTTTCTGTTCTTTCTTGTCAGTTTTTACTCGACTTTCTTGTTCTTTCTTGTCAGTTCTTCACTCGACTTTCTTGTTCTTTCTTGTCAGTTCTTCACTCGACTTTCTTGTTCTTCTTATTAGTTCTTCACTCGACTTTGTTATTCTTTCTTGTCAGTTCTTTACTTGACTTTCTTGTTCTTTCTTGTCAGTTCTTTACTCCTTCTTGTTCTTTCTTGTCAGTTCTTCACTCGACTTTCTTGTTCTTTCTTGTCAGTTCTTTACTCGACTTTCTTGTTCTTTCTTGTCAGTTCTTCACTCGACTTTCTTGTTCTTTCTTGTCAGTTCTTCACTCGACTTTCTTGTTCTTTCTTGTCAGTTCTTTACTCGACTTTCTTGTTCTTTCTTGTCCTTTCTTGACTTTTTTGTTCTTTCTTGTCAGTTCTTTACTCGACTTTCTTGTTCTTTCTTGTCAGTCTTTCTTGATTTTTGTTCTTTCTGTTAGTTCTTTACTACTTTCTTTCTTTCTTGTCAGTTCTTCACTCGACTTTCTTGTTCTTTCTTGTCAGTTCTTCACTCGACTTTCTTGTTTTTTTTGTCAGTTCTTTACTCGACTTTCTTGTTCTTTCTTGTTAGTCTTTCGACTTTTTGTTCTTTCTTGTCAGTTCTTTACTCGACTTTCTTGTTCTTTCTTGTCAGTTCTTCACTCGACTTTGTTATTCTTTCTTGTCAGTTCTTTACTTGACTTTCTTGTTCTTTCTTGTCAGTTCTTTACTCGACTTTCTTGTTCTTTCTTGTCAGTTCTTCACTCGACTTTCTTGTTCTTTCTTGTCAGTTCTTCACTCGACTTTCTTGTTCTTTCTTGTCAGTTCTTCACTCGACTTTCTTGTTTTTTCTTCAGTTCTTTACTCGACTTTCTTGTTCTTCTTATTAGTTCTTCACTCGACTTTGTTATTCTTTCTTGTCAGTTCTTTACTTGACTTTCTTGTTCTTTCTTGTTAGTTCTTTACTCGACTTCTTGTTCTTTCTTGTCAGTTCTTCACTCGACTTTCTTGTTCTTTCTTGTCAGTTCTTCACTCGACTTTCTTGTTCTTTCTTGTCAGTTCTTTCACTCGACTTTCTTGTTTTCTTGTCAGTTCTTCACTCGACTTTCTTGTTCTTTCTTGTCAGTTCTTCACTCGACTTTCTTGTTCTTCTTGTTAGTTCTTCACTCGACTTTGTTATTCTTTCTTGTCAGTTCTTTACTTGACTTTTTCTTTCTTGTTAGTTCTTTACTCGACTTTCTTTTCTTTCTTGTCAGTTCTTCACTCGACTTTGTTATTCTTTCTTGTCAGTTCTTTACTTGACTTTCTTGTTCTTTCTTGTCAGTTCTTCACTCGACTTTGTTGTTCTTTCTTGTCAGTTCTTTCGACTTTTTTGTTCTTTCTTGTTAGTTCTTTACTCGACTTTCTTGTTCTTTCTTGTCAGTTCTTCACTCGACTTTGTTATTCTTTCTTGTCAGTTCTTTACTTGACTTTCTTGTTCTTTCTTGTCAGTTCTTTACTCGACTTTCTTGTTCTTTCTTGTCAGTTCTTCACTCGACTTTCTTGTTCTTTCTTGTCAGTTCTTCACTCGACTTTCTTGTTCTTTCTTGTCAGTTCTTCACTCGACTTTCTTGTTCTTTCTTGTCAGTTCTTCACTCGACTTTCTTGTTTCTTGTTAGTTCTTTACTCGACTTTCTTGTTCTCTTTTTAGTTCTTCACTCGACTTTGTTATTCTTTCTTGTCAGTTCTTTACTTGACTTTCTTGTTCTTTCTTGTTAGTTCTTTACTCGACTCTTGTTCTTTCTTGTCAGTTCTTCACTCGACTTTCTTTTCTTTCTTGTCAGTTCTTCACTCGACTTTCTTGTTCTTTCTTGTCAGTTCTTCACTCGACTTTCTTGTTTTCTTGTCAGTTCTTCACTCGACTTTCTTGTTCTTTCTTGTCAGTTCTTCACTCGACTTTCTTGTTTCTCTTATTAGTTCTTCACTCGACTTTCTGTGTTCTTTCTTGTTAGTCTTTGCTTGACTTTTTTTGTTCTTTCTTGTTTTCTTTACTCGACTTTCTGTTCTTTCTTGTCAGTTCTTCACTCGACTTTCTTGTTCTTTCTTGTCAGTTCTTTACTCGACTTTCTTGTTCTTTCTTGTCAGTTTTACTCGACTTTCTTTCTTTCTTGTCAGTTCTTTACTTGACTTTCTCGTTCTTTCTGTCAGTTCTTCACTCGACTTTCTTGTTCTTTCTTGTCAGTTCTTCACTCGACTTTCTTGTTCTTTCTTGTTAGTTCTTTACTCGACTTTCTTGTTCTTCTTATTAGTTCTTCACTCGACTTTGTTTTCTTTCTTGTCAGTTCTTCTTGACTTTCTTGTTCTTTCTTGTTAGTTCTTTACCGTCTCTTGTTCTTTCTTGTCAGTTCTTCACTCGACTTTCTTGTTCTTTCTTGTCAGTTCTTCACTCGACTTTCTTGTTCTTTCTTGTCAGTTTTCACTCGACTTTCTTGTTCTTTCTTGTCAGTTCTTCACTCGACTTTCTTGTTCTTTCTTGTCAGTTCTTTACTCGACTTTCTTGTTCTCTCTTATTAGTTCTTCACTCGACTTTCTTGTTCTTTCTTGTCAGTCTTTCTTGACTTTTTGTTCTTTCTTGTTAGTTCTTTACACTCTCGTTCTTTCTTGTCAGTTCTTCACTCGACTTTCTTGTTCTTTCTTGTCAGTTCTTCACTCGACTTTCTTGTTCTTTCTTGTCAGTTCTTTACTCGACTTTCTTGTTCTTTCTTGTTAGTTCTTTCTTGACTTTTTTTCTTTCTTGTTAGTTCTTCTCGATTTCTTGTTCTTTCTTGTCAGTTCTTCACTCGACTTTTATTCTTTCTTGTCAGTTCTTTACTTGACTTTCTCGTTCTTTCTTGTCAGTTCTTTACTTGACTTTCTCGTTCTTTCTGTCAGTTCTTCACTCGACTTTCTTGTTCTTTCTTGTCAGTTCTTCACTCGACTTTCTTGTTCTTTCTTGTCAGTTCTTCACTCGACTTTCTTGTTGTTTCTTGTTAGTCTTTACTCGACTTTCTTGTTCTCTCTTTAGTTCTTCACTCGACTTTGTTATTCTTTCTTGTCAGTTCTTTACTTGACTTTCTTGTTCTTTCTTGTTAGTTCTTTACCGTCTTCTTGTTCTTTCTTGTCAGTTCTTCACTCGATTTTCTTGTTCTTTCTTGTCAGTTCTTCACTCGACTTTCTTGTTCTTTCTTGTCAGTTCTTCACTCGACTTTCTTGTTGTTTCTTGTCAGTTCTTCACTCGACTTTCTTGTTCTTTCTTGTCAGTTCTTCACTCGACTTTCTTGTTCTCTCTTATTAGTTCTTCACTCGACTTTGTTATTCTTTCTTGTCAGTTCTTTACTTGACTTTTTTGTTCTTTCTTGTTAGTTCTTTACTCGACTTTCTTGTTCTTTCTTGTCAGTTCTTCACTCGACTTTGTTATTCTTTCTTGTCAGTTCTTTACTTGACTTTCTTGTTCTTTCTTGTCAGTTCTTCACTCGACTTTGTTATTCTTTCTTGTCAGTTCTTCACTCGATTTTCTTGTTCTTTCTTGTCAGTTCTTCACTCGACTTTCTTGTTCTTTCTTGTCAGTTGTTCACTCGACTTTCTTGTTCTTTCTTGTCAGTTCTTTACTCGACTTCTTGTTCTTTCTTGTCAGTTCTTCACTCGACTTTCTTGTTCTTTCTTGTCAGTTCTTCACTCGACTTTCTTGTTCTTTCTTGTCAGTTGTTCACTCGACTTTCTTGTTGTTTCTTGTCAGTTGTTCACTCGACGTTCTTGTTCTTTCTTGTCAGTTCTTCACTCGACTTTCTTGTTCTTTCTTGTCAGTTCTTCACTCGACTTTCTTGTTCTTTCTTGTCAGTTCTTCACTCGACTTTCTTGTTGTTTCTTGTCAGTTGTTCACTCGACTTTCTTGTTCTTTCTTGTCAGTTCTTCACTCGACTTTTGTTCTTTCTTGTCAGTTCTTCACTCGACTTTCTTGTTCTTTCTTGTCAGTTGTTCACTCGACTTTCTTGTTCTTTCTTGTCAGTTCTTCACTCGACTTTTTTGTTCTTTCTTGTCAGTTGTTCACTCGACTTTCTTGTTCTTTCTTGTCAGTTCTTCACTCGACTTTGTTATTTTCTTGTCAGTTCTTTACTCGACTTTCTTGTTCTTTCTTGTCAGTTCTTTACTCGACTTTCTTGTTCTTTCTTGTCAGTCTTTACTCGACTTTCTTGTTCTTTCTTGTCAGTTCTTCACTCGACTTTGTTTTCTTTCTTGTCAGTTCTTCACTCGACTTTCTTGTTCTTTCTTGTCAGTTCTTCACTCGACTTTCTTGTTCTTTTTGTCAGTTCTTCACTCGACTTTCTTGTTCTTTCTTGTCAGTTCTTCACTCGACTTTCTTGTTCTTTCTTGTCAGTTCTTCACTCGACTTTCTTGTTCTTCTTTAGTTCTTCACTCGACTTTGTTATTCTTTCTTGTCAGTTCTACTTGACTTTCTTGTTCTTTCTTGTTAGTTCTTTACCGTCTTCTTGTTCTTTCTTGTCAGTTCTTCACTCGACTTTCTTGTTCTTTCTTGTTAGTTCTTTACTCGACTTTCTTGTTCTCTCTTATTAGTTCTTCACTCGACTTTGCTATTCTTTTTGTCAGTTCTTTACTTGACTTTCTTGTTCTTTCTTGTTAGTTCTTTACCCGTCCTTCTTGTTCTTCTTGTCAGTTCTTCACTCGATTTCTTGTTCTTTCTTGTCAGTTCTTCACTCGACTTTCTTGTTCTTTCTTGTCAGTTCTTCACTCGACTTTCTTGTTGTTTCTTGTCAGTTCTTCACTCGACTTTCTTGTTCTTTCTTAGTCCTTTGCTTGAGTTTTTGTTCTTTCTTGTTAGTTCTTTACTCGACTTTCTTGTTCTTTCTTGTCAGTTCTTCACTCGACTTTGTTATTCTTTCTTGTCAGTTCCTTACTTGACTTTCTTGTTCTTTCTTGTCAGTTCTTCACTCGACTTTGTTATTCTTTCTTGTCAGTTCTTTACTTGACTTTCTTGTTCTTTCTTGTCAGTTCTTTACTTGACTTTCTGTTCTTTCTTGTCAGTTCTTCACTCGACTTTCTTGTTCTTTCTTGTCAGTTCTTCACTCGACTTTCTTGTTCTTTCTTGTCAGTTCTTCACTGACTTTCTTGTTCTTTCTTGTCAGTTCTTCACTCGACTTTGTTCTTTCTTGTCAGTTCTTCACTCGACTTTTTTTCTTTCTTGTCAGTTCTTCACTCGACTTTCTTGTTGTTTCTTGTTAGTTCTTTACTCGACTTTCTTGTTCTCTCTTATTAGTTCTTCACTCGACTTTGTTATTCTTTCTTGTCAGTTCTTTACTTGATTTTCTTGTTCTTTCTTGTTAGTTCTTCCCGTCTTCTTGTTCTTTCTTGTCAGTTCTTCACTCGATTTTCTTGTTCTTTCTTGTCAGTTCTTCACTCGACTTTCTTGTCTTTCTTGTCAGTTTTCACTCGACTTTCTTGTTGTTTCTTGTCAGTTCTTCTCGACTTTCTTGTTCTTTCTTGTTAGTCCTTTGCTTGACTTTTTTGTTCTTTCTTGTTAGTCCTTTGCTTGACTTTTTTGTTCTTTCTTGTTAGTTCTTTACTCGACTTTCTTGTTGTTTCTTGTTAGTTCTTCACTCGACTTTCTTGTTCTCTCTTATTAGTTCTTCACTCGACTTTGTTATTCTTTCTTGTCAGTTCTTTACTTGACTTTCTTGTTCTTTCTTGTTAGTTCTTTACTCGACTTTCTTGTTCTTTCTTGTCAGTTCTTCACTCGACTTTCTTGTTCTTTCTTGTAGTTCTTTATTCGACTTTCTTGTTCTCTCTTATTAGTTCTTCACTCGACTTTGTTATTCTTTCTTGTCAGTTCTTTACTTGACTTTCTTGTTCTTTCTTGTTAGTTCTTCACTCGACTTTCTTGTTCTTTCTTGTCAGTTCTTTACTTGACTTTCTTGTTCTTTCTTGTTAGTTCTTTACCCGTCCTTCTTGTTCTTTCTTGTCAGTTCTTCACTCGACTTTCTTGTTCTTTCTTGTTAGTTCTTTACTCGACTTTCTTGTT
>RQOL01000397.1:0-76562 GCA_013076295.1 Sanderia malayensis | reverse complement strand
CTTGTCAGTTCTTCACTCGACTTTCTTGTTCTTCTTGTCAGTTCTTCACTCGACTTTATTCTGTTCTTGTCAGTTCTTTTACTCGACTTTCTTGTTCTTTCTGTTTCCTCTTACTTTTTGTTCTTTCTTGTTAGTTCTTTCACTCGATTTCTTGTTTCTTTCTTGTCAGTTCTTCACTCGATTTTTATTCTTTCTTGTCAGTTGTTACTCGACTTTCTTGTTCTTTCTTGTCAGTTCTTCACTTGACTTTCTGTTCTTTCCTTGTCAGTTCTTCACTCGACTTTCTGTTCTTTCTTGTCAGTTCTTCACTCGACTTTCTTGTTCTTTCTTGTCAGTTCTTTACTCGACTTTCTTGTTCTTTCTTGTTAGTTCTTTACTCGACTTTCTTGTTCTCTCTTTAGTTCTTCACTCGACTTTGTTATCTTTCTTGTCAGTTCTTTACTTGACTTTCTTGTTCTTTCTTGTTAGTTCTTCCTCCTTTTGTTCTTTCTTGTCAGTTCTTCACTCGATTTTCTTGTTCTTTTCTTGTCAGTTCTTCACTCGACTTTTCTTGTTCTTTCTTGTCAGTTGTTCACTCGACTTTCTTGTTTTTCTTGTCAGTTCTTCACTCGACTTTCTTGTTCTTTCTTGTCAGTTCTTCACTCGACTTTCTTGTTCTTCTTTAGTTCTTCACTCGACTTTGTTTTCTTTCTTGTCAGTTCTTTACTTCGACTTTCTTGTTCTTTCTTGTTAGTTCTTTACCGTCCTTTTGTTCTTTCTTGTCAGTTCTTCACTCGACTTTCTTGTTCTTTCTTGTTCAGTTCTTTTACTCGACTTTCTTGTTTTTTCTTGTCAGTTCTTCACTCGACTTTCTTGTTCTTTGTTGTCAGTTCTTCACTCGACTTTCTTGTTCTTTCTTGTCAGTTCTTTACTCGACTTTCTTGTTCTTTCTTGTTAGTTCTTGCTTGATTTTTTTGTTCTTTCTTGTTAGTCTTTACTCGACTTTCTTGTTCTCTCTTATTAGTTCTTCACTCGACTTTGTTATTCTTTTCTTGTCAGTTCTTTGCTTGATTTTTTGTTCTTTCTTGTCAGTTCTTTACTCGACTTTCTTGTTCTTCTTTTGTTAGTCCTTTGCTTGATTTTTTTGTTCTTTCTTGTTAGTTCTTTACTTGACTTTCTCGTTCTTTCTTGTCAGTTCTTCACTCGACTTTCTTGTTCTTTCTTGTCAGTTTCTTCACTCGACTTTCTTGTTGTTCTTGTCAGTTCTTTACTCGACTTTCTTGTTCTTTCTTGTTAGTTCTTTGCTTGACTTTTTGTTCTTTCTTGTTAGTTCTTTACTCGATTTCTTGTTCTTTCTGTCAGTTCTTTCACTCGACTTTGTTTTCTTCTTGTCAGTTTTACTTGACTTTCTCGTTCTTTCTTGTCAGTTCTTTTACTTGACTTTCTCGTTTTTCTGTCAGTTCTTCTTACGTCGACTTTCTTGTTATTTCTGTCAGTTCTTCACTTCGACTTTCTTCTTTGTCTTGTCAGTTCTTTCACTCGACTTTCTTGTTGTTTCTTGTTAGTTTTTACTCGACTTTCTTGTTCTCTCTTATTAGTTCTTCACTCGACTTTGTTATTCTTTCTTGTCAGTTCTTTACTGACTTTCTTGTTCTTTTCTTGTTAGTTCTTTACTCCTTCTTGTTCTTTCTTGTCAGTTCTTCACTCGATTTTCTTGTTCTTTCTTGTCAGTTCTTCACTCGACTTTCTTGTTCTTTCTTGTCAGTTGTTCATCGACTATTCTTGTTTGTTTCTTTGTCAGTTCTTCATCGACTTTCTTGTTCTTTCTTATCAGTTTTCACTCGACTTTCTTGTTCTCTTCTAGTTCTTCACTCGACTTTGTTATTCTTCTTGTCAGTTCTTTACTTGACTTTTTTGTTCTTTCTTGTTAGTTCTTTACTCGACTTTTCTTGTTCTTTCTTGTCAGTTCTTCACTCGACTTTGTTATTGCTTTCTTGTCAGTTCTTTACTTGACTTTCTTGTTCTTTCCTTGTCAGTTCTTCACTCGACTTTGTTATTCTTTCTTGTCAGTTCTTCAACTCGATTTTCTTGTTCTTTCTTGTCAGTTCTTACTCGACTTTCTTGTTCTTTCTTGTCAGTTGTTCACTCGACTTTCTTGTTGTTTCTTGTCAGTTGTTCACTCGCGTTCTTGTTCTTTCTTGTCAGTTCTTCACTCGACTTTCTTGTTCTTTCTTGTCAGTTCTTCACTCGACTTTCTTGTTCTTTCTTGTCAGTTTTCACTCGACTTTCTCGTTTTTTTCAGTTGTTTCACTCGACTTTCTTGTTCTTTCTTGTCAGTTCTTCACTCGACTTTCTTGTTCTTTCTTGTCAGTTTCTTTACTCGACTTTCTTGTTCTTTCTTGTTCGTCGTCTATCTTGACTTTCTTGTTCTTTATTGTCAGTTCTTTATTGCGACTTTGTTATTCATTCTTCTCAGATTCTTTAACTTGACTTTCTCGTTTCTTTCTTAGTCCGTTTTTTCTTGTTTGACTTTCGTTCTTATCTTGTTAGTTTTTTTACCCGTCCTTCTTGTTCTTTCTTGTCAGTTCTTCACTCGACTTTCTTGTTCTTTCTTGTTAGTTATTAACTCGCTTTCTTGTTGTTTCTTGTCAGTTCTTCACTCGACTTTCTTGTTTTTCTTGTCAGTTCTTCACTCGACTTTCTTGTTCTTTCTTGTCAGTTCTTTACTCGACTTTCTTCTTCTTTCTTGTTTGTCTTGCTTGATTTTTTTGTTCTTTCTTGTCAGTTCTTTACTCGACTTTCTTGTTCTTTCTTGTTAGTCCTTTGTTTGATTTTTTTGTTCTTTCTTGTTAGTTCTTTACTGACTTTCTCGTTCTTTCTTGTCAGTTCTTCACTCGACTTTTCTTGTTTTTTCTTGTCAGTTCTTCACTCGACTTCTTGTTGTTTCTTGTCAGTTCTTTTACTCGACTTTCTTGTTCTTTCTTGTTAGTCCTTTGCTTGACTTTTTGTTCTTTCTTGTTAGTTCTTTCTCGATTTTCTTGTTCTTTCTTGTCAGTTCTTCACTCGACTTTGTTATTCTTTCTTGTCAGTTCTTTACTTGCTTTCTCGTTCTTTCTTGTCAGTTCTTTACTTGACTTTCTCGTTCTTTCCTGTCAGTTCTTCACTCGACTTTCTTGTTCTTTCCTGTCAGTTCTTCACTCGACTTTCTTGTTCTTTCTTGTCAGTTCTTCACTCGACTTTCTTGTTGTTTCTTGTTAGTTCTTTACTCGACTTTCTTGTTCTCTCTTATTAGTTCTTCACTCGACTTTGTTATTCTTTCTTGTCAGTTCTTTACTTGACTTTCTTGTTCTTTCTTGTTAGTTCTTTACCCGTCCTTTTGTTCTTTCTTGTCAGTTCTTCACTCGATTTTTCTTGTTCTTTCTTGTCAGTTCTTCACTCGACTTTCTTGTTCTTTCTTGTCAGTTGTTACTCGACTTTCTTGTTGTTTCTTGTCAGTTCTTCACTCGACTTTCTTGTTCTTTCTTATCAGTTCTTCACTCGACTTTCTTGTTCTCTCTTATTAGTTCTTCACTCGACTTTCTTGTTCTTTCTTGTCAGTTCTTTACTTGACTTTTTTGTTCTTTCTTGTTAGTTCTTTTCTCGACTTTCTTGTTCTTTCTTGTCAGTTCATCACTCGACTTTGTTATTCTTTCTTGTCAGTTCTTTACTTGACTTTCTTGTTCTTTCTTGTCAGTTCTTCACTCGACTTTGTTATTCTTTCTTGTCAGTTCTTCACTCGATTTTCTTGTTCTTTCTTGTCAGTTCTTCACTCGACTTTCTTGTTCTTTCTTGTCAGTTGTTCACTCGACTTTCTTGTTGTTTCTTGTCAGTTGTTCACTCGACGTTCTTGTTCTTTCTTGTCAGTTCTTCACTCGACTTTCTTGTTCTTTCTTGTCAGTTCTTTACTCGACTTTCTTGTTCTTTCTTGTCAGTTCTTCACTCGACTTTCTTGTTTTTTCTTGTCAGTTGTTCACTCGACTTTCTTGTTCTTTTTTGTCAGTTCTTCACTCGACTTTCTTGTTCTTTCTTGTCAGTTCTTCACTCGACTTTCTTGTTCTTTCTTGTCAGTTGTTCACTCGACTTTCTTGTTCTTTCTTGTCAGTTCTTCACTCGACTTTCTTGTTCTTTCTTGTCAGTTGTTCACTCGACTTTCTTGTTCTTTCTTGTCAGTTCTTCACTCGACTTTGTTATTCTTTCTTGTCAGTTCTTTACTTGACTTTCTCGTTCTTTCTTGTTAGTTCTTTACTCGACTTTCTTGTTCTTTCTTGTCAGTCCTTTACTTGACTTTCTTGTTCTTTCTTGTCAGTTCTTCACTCGACTTTGTTATTTCTTTCTTGTCAGTTCTTCACTCGACTTTCTTGTTCTTTCTTGTCAGTTCTTCACTCGACTTTCTTGTTCTTTTTTGTCAGTTCTTCACTCGACTTTCTTGTTCTTTCTTGTCAGTTCTTCACTCGACTTTCTTGTTCTTTCTTGTCAGTTCTTCACTCGACTTTCTTGTTCTCTCTTATTAGTTCTTCACTCGACTTTGTTATTCTTTCTTGTCAGTTCTTTACTTGACTTTCTTGTTCTTTCTTGTTAGTTCTTTACCCGTCCTTCTTGTTCTTTCTTGTCAGTTCTTCACTCGACTTTCTTGTTCTTTCTTGTTAGTTCTTTACTCGACTTTCTTGTTCTCTCTAATTAGTTCTTCACTCGACTTTGCTATTCTTTTTTGTCAGTTCTTTACTTGACTTTCTTGTTCTTTCTTGTTAGTTCTTTACCCGTCCTTCTTGTTCATTCTTGTCAGTTCTTCACTCGATTTTCTTGTTCTTTCTTGTCAGTTCTTCACTCGACTTTCTTGTTCTTTCTTGTCAGTTCTCACTCGACTTTCTTGTTGTTTCTTGTCAGTTCTTTACTCGACTTTCTTGTTCTTTCTTGTTAGACCTTTGCTTGAGTTTTTTGTTCTTTCTTGTTAGTTCTTTACTCGACTTTCTTGTTCTTTCTTGTCAGTTCTTCACTCGACTTTGTTATTCTTTCTTGTCAGTTCCTTACTTGACTTTCTTGTTCTTTCTTGTCAGTTCTTCACTCGACTTTGTTATTCTTTCTTGTCAGTTCTTTACTTGACTTTCTCGTTCTTTCTTGTCAGTTCTTTACTTGACTTTCTCGTTCTTTCCTGTCAGTTCTTCACTCGACTTTCTTGTTCTTTCTTGTCAGTTCTTCACTCGACTTTCTTGTTCTTTCTTGTCAGTTCTTCACTTGACTTTCTTGTTCTTTCTTGTCAGTTCTTCACTCGACTTTCTTGTTCTTTCTTGTCAGTTCTTCACTCGACTTTCTCGTTCTTTCTTGTCAGTTTTTTACTTGACTTTCTCGTTCTTTCTTGTCAGTTCTTCACTCGACTTTCTTGTTCTTTCTTGTCAGTTCTTCACTCGACTTTCTTGTTCTCTCTTATTAGTTCTTCACTCGACTTTGTTATTCTTTCTTGTCAGTTCTTCACTCGACTTTCTTGTTATTTCTTGTCAGTTCTTCACTCGACTTTCTTGTTCTTTCTTGTCAGTTCTTTACTCGACTTTCTTGTTCTTTCTGGTTAGTCCTTTGCTTGACTTTCTTGTTCTTTATTGTCAGTTCTTTATTCGACTTTGTTATTCATTCTTGTCAGTTCTTTACTTGACTTTCTCGTTCTTTCTTGTCAGTTTTTTACTTGACTTTCTCGTTCTTTCTTGTCAGTTTTCATCGACTTTCTTGTTCTTTCTTGTCAGTTCTTCACTCGACTTTCTTGTTCTCTCTTATTAGTTCTTCACTCGACTTTGTTATTCTTTCTTGTCAGTTCTTTACTTGACTTTCTTGTTCTTTCTTGTTAGTTCTTTACCCGTCCTTCTTGTTCTTTCTTGTCAGTTCTTCACTCGACTTTCTTGTTCTTTCTTGTTAGTTCTTTACTCGACTTTCTTGTTGTTTCTTGTCAGTTCTTCACTCGACTTTCTTGTTCTTTCTTGTCAGTTCTTCACTCGACTTTCTTGTTCTTTCTTGTCAGTTCTTTACTCGACTTTCTTGTTCTTTCTTGTTAGTCCTTTGCTTGATTTTTTTGTTCTTTCTTGTCAGTTCTTTACTCGACTTTCTTGTTCTTTCTTGTTAGTCCTTTGCTTGATTTTTTTGTTCTTTCTTGTTAGTTCTTTACTTGACTTTCTCGTTCTTTCTTGTCAGTTCTTCACTCCACTTTCTTGTTCTTTCTTGTCAGTTCTTCACTCGACTTTCTTGTTGTTTCTTGTCAGTTCTTTACTCGACTTTCTTGTTCTTTCTTGTTAGTCCTTTGCTTGACTTTTTTGTTCTTTCTTGTTAGTTCTTTACTCGATTTTCTTGTTCTTTCTTGTCAGTTCTTCACTCGACTTTGTTATTCTTTCTTGTCAGTTCTTTACTTGACTTTCTCGTTCTTTCTTGTCAGTTCTTTACTTGACTTTCTCGTTCTTTCCTGTCAGTTCTTCACTCGACTTTCTTGTTCTTTCCTGTCAGTTCTTCACTCGACTTTCTTGTTCTTTCTTGTCAGTTCTTCACTCGACTTTCTTGTTGTTTCTTGTTAGTTCTTTACTCGACTTTTTGTTCTCTCTTATTAGTTCTTCACTCGACTTTGTTATTCTTTCTTGTCAGTTCTTTACTTGACTTTCTTGTTCTTTCTTGTTAGTTCTTTACCCGTCCTTCTTGTTCTTTCTTGTCAGTTCTTCACTCGATTTTCTTGTTCTTTCTTGTCAGTTCTTCACTCGACTTTCTTGTTCTTTCTTGTCAGTTGTTCACTCGACTTTCTTGTTGTTTCTTGTCAGTTCTTCACTCGACTTTCTTGTTCTTTCTTATCAGTTCTTCACTCGACTTTCTTGTTCTCTCTTATTAGTTCTTCACTCGACTTTGTTATTCTTTCTTGTCAGTTCTTTACTTGACTTTTTTGTTCTTTCTTGTTAGTTCTTTACTCGACTTTCTTGTTCTTTCTTGTCAGTTCTTCACTCGACTTTGTTATTCTTTCTTGTCAGTTCTTTACTTGACTTTCTTGTTCTTTCTTGTCAGTTCTTCACTCGACTTTGTTGTTCTTTCTTGTTAGTCCTTTGCTTGACTTTTTTGTTCTTTCTTGTTAGTTCTTTACTCGATTTTCTTGTTCTTTCTTGTCAGTTCTTCACTCGACTTTGTTATTCTTTCTTGTCAGTTCTTTACTTGACTTTCTCGTTCTTTCTTGTCAGTTCTTTACTTGACTTTCTCGTTCTTTCTTGTCAGTTCTTTACTTGACTTTCTCGTTCTTTCCTGTCAGTTCTTCACTCGACTTTCTTGTTCTTTCCTGTCAGTTCTTCACTCGACTTTCTTGTTCTTTCTTGTCAGTTCTTCACTCGACTTTCTTGTTGTTTCTTGTTAGTTCTTTACTCGACTTTCTTGTTCTCTCTTATTAGTTCTTCACTCGACTTTGTTATTCTTTCTTGTCAGTTCTTTACTTGACTTTCTTGTTCTTTCTTGTTAGTTCTTTACCCGTCCTTCTTGTTCTTTCTTGTCAGTTCTTCACTCGATTTTCTTGTTCTTTCTTGTCAGTTCTTCACTCGACTTTCTTGTTCTTTCTTGTCAGTTGTTCACTCGACTTTCTTGTTGTTTCTTGTCAGTTGTTCACTCGACTTTCTTGTTCTTTCTTGTCAGTTCTTCACTCGACTTTCTTGTTCTTTCTTGTCAGTTCTTCACTCGACTTTCTTGTTCTTTCTTGTCAGTTGTTCACTCGACTTTCTTGTTCTCTCTTGTCAGTTCTTCACTCGACTTTCTTGTTCTTTCTTGTCAGTTGTTCACTCGACTTTCTTGTTCTTTCTTGTCAGTTCTTCACTCGACTTTGTTTTCTTTCTTGTCAGTTCTTTACTTGACTTTCTCGTTCTTTCTTGTTAGTTCTTTACTCGACTTTCTTGTTCTTTCTTGTCAGTCCTTTACTTGACTTTCTTGTTCTTTCTTGTCAGTTCTTCACTCGACTTTGTTATTCTTTCTTGTCAGTTCTTCACTCGACTTTCTTGTTCTTTCTTGTCAGTTCTTCACTCGACTTTCTTGTTCTTTTTTGTCAGTTCTTCACTCGACTTTCTTGTTCTTTCTTGTCAGTTCTTCACTCGACTTTCTTGTTCTTTCTTGTCAGTTCTTCACTCGACTTTCTTGTTTCTCTTATTAGTTCTTCACTCGACTTTGTTATTCTTTCTTGTCAGTTCTTTACTTGACTTTCTTGTTCTTTCTTGTTAGTTCTTTACTCGCTTCTTGTTCTTTCTTGTCAGTTCTTCACTCGACTTTCTTGTTCTTTCTTGTTAGTTCTTTACTCGACTTTCTTGTTCTCTCTTATTAGTTCTTCACTCGACTTTGCTATTCTTTTTTGTCAGTTCTTTACTTGACTTTCTTGTTCTTTCTTGTTAGTTCTTTACCCGTCCTTCTTGTTCATTCTTGTCAGTTCTTCACTCGATTTTTTGTTCTTTCTTGTCAGTTCTTCACTCGACTTTCTTGTTCTTTCTTGTCAGTTCTTCACTCGACTTTCTTGTTGTTTCTTGTCAGTTCTTCTTACTCGACTTCTTGTTCTTTCTTGTTAGACCTTTGCTTGAGTTTTTTGTTCTTTCTTGTTAGTTCTTTACTCGACTTTCTTGTTCTTTCTTGTCAGTTCTTCACTCGACTTTGTTATTCTTTCTTGTCAGTTCCTTACTTGACTTTCTTGTTCTTTCTTGTCAGTTCTTCACTCGACTTTGTTTTTCTTTTTGTCAGTTCTTTACTTGACTTTCTCGTTCTTTCTTGTCAGTTCTTTACTTGACTTTCTCGTTCTTTCCTGTCAGTTCTTCACTCGACTTTCTTGTTCTTTCTTGTCAGTTCTTCACTCGACTTTCTTGTTCTTTCTTGTCAGTTCTTCACTTGACTTTCTTGTTCTTTCTTGTCAGTTCTTCACTCGACTTTCTTGTTCTTTCTTGTCAGTTCTTCACTCGACTTTCTTGTTCTTTCTTGTCAGTTCTTCACTCGACTTTCTTGTTGTTTCTTGTTAGTTCTTTACTCGACTTTCTTGTTCTCTCTTATTAGTTCTTCATTCGACTTTGTTATTCTTTCTTGTCAGTTCTTTACTCGACTTTCTTGTTCTTTCTTGTTAGTTCTTTACCGACTTCTTGTTCTTTTTGTCAGTTCTTCACTCGATTTTCTTGTTCTTTCTTGTCAGTTCTTCACTCGACTTTCTTGATCTTTCTTGTCAGTTGTTCACTCGACTTTCTTGTTGTTTCTTGTCAGTTCTTTACTCGACTTTCTTGTTCTTTCTTGTTAGTCCTTTGCTTGACTTTTTTGTTCTTTCTTGTTAGTTCTTTACTCGACTTTCTTGTTCTTTCTTGTCAGTTCTTCACTCGACTTTCTTGTTGTTTCTTGTTAGTTCTTTACTCGACTTTCTTGTTCTCTCTTATTAGTTCTTTACCCGTCTTTCTTGTTCTTTCTTGTCAGTTCTTTACTTGACTTTCTCGTTCTTTCTTGTCAGTTCTTCACTCGACTTTCTTGTTCTTTCTTGTCAGTTCTTCACTCGACTTTCTTGTTCTCTTTTATTAGTTCTTCACTCGACTTTGTTATTCTTTCTTGTCAGTTCTTTACTTGACTTTCTTGTTCTTTCTTGTTAGTTCTTTACTCGACTTTCTTGTTCTTTCTTGTCAGTTCTTCACTCGACTTTCTTGTTCTTTCTTGTTAGTTCTTTATTCGACTTTCTTGTTCTCTCTTATTAGTTCTTCACTCGACTTTGTTATTCTTTCTTGTCAGTTCTTTACTTGACTTTCTTGTTCTTTCTTGTTAGTTCTTCACTCGACTTTCTTGTTCTTTCTTGTCAGTTCTTTACTTGACTTTCTTGTTCTTTCTTGTTAGTTCTTTACCCGTCCTTCTTGTTCTTTCTTGTCAGTTCTTCACTCGACTTTCTTGTTCTTTCTTGTTAGTTCTTTACTCGACTTTCTTGTTCTCTCTTATTAGTTCTTCTCTCGACTTTGTTATTCTTTCTTGTCAGTTCTTTACTTGACTTTCTTGTTCTTTCTTGTTAGTTCTTTACCCGTCCTTCTTGTTCTTTCTTGTCACTTCTTCACTCGATTTTCTTGTTCTTTCCTGTCAGTTCTTCACTCGACTTTCTTGTTCTTTCTTGTCAGTTCTTCACTCGACTTTCTTGTTCTTTCTTATCAGTTCTTCACTCGACTTTCTTGTTCTTTCTTGTCAGTTCTTCACTCGACTTTCTTGTTGTTTCTTGTCAGTTCTTTACTCGACTTTCTTGTTCTTTCTGGTTAGTCCTTTGCTTGACTTTCTTGTTCTTTATTGTCAGTTCTTCACTCGACTTTCTTGTTCTTTTTTGTCAGTTCTTCACTCGTCTTTCTTGTTCTTTCTTGTAATTCCTTTACTCGTCTTTCTTGTTCTTTCTTGTCAGTTCTTTACTCGAATTTCTTGTTCTTTCTTGTTAGCTCTTTACTCGTCTTTCTTGTTCTTTCTTTTTAGTTCTTTACTTGATTTTCTTGTTCTTTCTTGTTAGTTCTTTATGTATTTTTTTTGCGTGTCTTCTCTTGCACTTGAAAATCTTGTGTGTCGACTTTTTCATTTACAACATAATTTAAGCAGTTGCAAACAATAGCTTCTCTTCCGTCAATCACTCGTCCCATTCTGTCATTCATTCACATTTTTTAACCAATCACTTTTGAATAACAGAAGTTTACCTAAAAAAACAAAGGTTGACTAAAAAACAACGTGCAAACTCTTGCTCGTTCGACAAGACTTCAACCAATCTTATTTTGCCAACAAAACACGCTTGCATTCTAGCACTGTTTATTATTATTCTCACTGGACTTTACCCAAACCATTAAACGTGTCCGATCGCGAAACGCACCTTTTATCCAATCCAATTCCTTAAATGACTAACTTCTATCTTTCAATAGATTTTTTTTTATTTTGTCTGCAATTTAACTAATCGCATTTCTTATTTGCTTCTTGACTAATATTATTGTCTGGACTGACAATCAATCTGTTGTTTCGAAAAAAGCAGCATATCTTAAACATTTAACTTTCTCAAACTTACTCATTCTCCTCTGAACAGGACACACGATGGCAACAGTGGCTTTTTTATCCGTTCATTACATTGCAAATCGCTACTGTTGCAATGGCTTCAGTAAATACATCAGAAAAATTACAATTGTCTTTTGCGACAATTGGGGCCATGTCACGCTCAACTTGACATGGCCCCCATTGTCACGGACTACACGATTTGCATCCACAAGATCAGAGAGTGTGGTGGTACACATTTAATCATTTTACACACATTCCATTTTCACCGGTCAAAGAAGACCTTCACGGAAAGAACGTCCGTTCCGGCAGTTGTGAACGGGCGTTGTTGGCCATCAAAGAGTGGCTGCAATGGAACGGAATAACGATGGTGGCCTCGAAAGGCAGGCATTTTGAGCGAGTTGTTGCCAAAGAGGTTGGGTGTAGATTTCTAGACCTAGAATTCATTGGGGCACCAATCTTGCCAAGAGATGCAGCGCCACTCGTCAAGCTACAGCGTTACAGAGCCATCTACTTGAACGATACAGAGCCTTCATTGTAATTTTTTTTATACTTATTGTTATACTTAGTCTTTTTATCATATGTCAATCACAATTGCTATATAAACTCTGGTTCTTTTTTTTGTCTCACTCTACTCACCATGTTCAACGTTAAAACAACTACTTTCGATGAGGTTATTCCTCAACCAAGAGCCATTCGTTTCCTACGATTGCACAAACAACCTTTTATTATTCTTAAATACCTGGAGCAGCAAATCCTCAATAAAGACGGATTTATCATAACAATTATTTGGGTAAGTGAGGTTTGTGAAACTTTTGACCTTTCTGTTAATGTTACCTTCCTCAATATCCAAATGTTTCAAGACATCCTTCGTGCAACTCCCGACATTCCAAAGCTCAATATTCGAGGAGTTGCTGTCACAGCTTTATTTATAGCTGATAAGTTTCACTCCGCCAACCCTCGATCTGCATTTACATATGCATACATGACAGCTGGAGCAGTTGATCATCACTCCATCTTGGATAATGAACTAAAAATTCTACATGAATTGAATTGGACTTTTTTCACGAAACCTACACCACGATTGGTCTTGGAATCCATACTCCAAGCTGCTGGTTTGCAAAACTATAAAAACTCAAAAACTTCATCATCAAACATTTACTATACAGCTTGCTATATTTAGAATTATTTCTTCTTGACGGTTCTTTATTTACTTGTTTTAGTTCTCAACATATTGTCATATCTATTTGCAGTTTTTTAACAACTCTTTTCCCCAATCTTTCATTAACTTTCACCCTTTTATTTCCAGTACTTTCTATCACATCATGTATTCGTTTCATGCCACTTTTAACTAAATTGATTCGCGATTCTAATTTTAATTCAATCTATCTTAAGTTAAAATATCATAATAATCTCCTCTGTTCACAACGATAAACAAACTAATACATCTATTTCGTGCTTCACCATCGCCATTCAAATATAAACTCAAACTCATCTTATACCCACACTTACTCGTTAAAAACACCGGACTGTAAATCGAAGGTGTATAATTACGCAAAGCTTGTTTCCTTTGAAACAAGCTTTGCGTAACAGGTCGAAATTATCAACTGTTCCGATAAAATGTCCATCTTGCGATACTGGACATAACATCAGAATTTCCAACTTATTTATTCTTTCTTCTTGCTTGTTCATTACGTATTCAATTTGCGTATGTTTCTCCATTACATCTTCAAACAGCTTATAATCCCACTGCAATTCCTTATTTTTCACAATATTTCCTCGAATGTCCTCCACCTTTCTCCCCAATCTGTTTTGTTGATCCAACAATTTTATCTTTGATCTTCAAACTGAGCGTACACCTTTTCTTGATCAAGAATAATTTGCTGAAATCTATTATTGCTGAAATTCCAAAATCCAGCTATGAAACGTAAATGTCAATAAGAAATGTCAAATACAAATGACAACATTCAAACACATCAAATATAGAGAAACGACCTGTTACCAATATAGATATACTCTTAGGTGCCTAATTGCCGGGGGGGTCCCAATTAGCGGGGGGGTTGGATATTTTGTTGAAAATTAATTGCCGGGGGTCCCAATTAGCGGGGGGGGGGGGTTGAATTTTTGTTGAAAATTAATTGCCTCAATTTTGCCTCGGACTCAATTTTTATCTTACTTTGTCTATGCAAGACTGGTATCTATTCATTTTGTGATTTTGAATACTCTGACATGAATTTTCAATACGCGTCACTTACGCGAAGTTGAAAAATTTAATAAGCGGGGGGGTGCCAATAAGAGCGGGGGTTGGAAAAATTTTCAAAAATTAATTAGCGGGGGAGGACGGCAATTAGGCACCTAAGAGTATGGGCTTCCAAGCATGCTAAACACCCCCTCTCGATATTTTTTGAAGCACTCATTTCAAAACATATCGTTTTAATCAAATGCTAGATGCTTAGTCCTGGTTACATCACAGCAGTACTCATTTTACCAATGTTAACAGCTAGTTTTAAATCCTCCCCTACGCATTTCTTACACATTTAAACAAAACCGAAACCTTTTCTTTTCTTACACATTTGAGAAATCCCCTTTTTGACTTTCGACCTTTCTTAAACATTAAAGATTCCCTGAGGATCGTTAGCATACATATACTACTGTCACATGGTTATTGGAAATAAGGGATAATAGCATTGATCTCATTTTCGAAATAGCCTCAACGTCCAGTCGAGATTAACGTTTCGCATGGTAGTACAAGTACAAAAACACAAATATAACAGTATTTTCTTTCTCCACCGAAATCGAGAATACGAAATTAAGAAACAGGAATATAACCAAAGTGGACTTAAAATTCCGTCACTAAGGGCCTGTTTATATGAGAGAAAATACTTCACTTGCCAGACCCGGGGCTGATAGGCGAAGTTTCACCTTCCCGTAGGATCCTTTGTATTTTTCAATATGCGTTTATATGACAAATATAAAATCACTCCACACCACCGGTATAGTGATATTTCACTTCGCGAGAGGTGAAACTTCACCTGGGTGAGGTAAAATTTCTCCATATAAACAGATTACCTCCGGTACAGTGGAGTAAAATTCCTCACAGCACGCATGCGTTTGATTTCACGTGATTTGAGTGGGAGTAGTGAGCAAAATGGCGGAGCATTTGAGCAGTGAGGAACAATCAAAGCACAAGAAAATGAGAGCTAGGTGGACAACTGAAATGGTCAGTGACCTTATTAAATGCCTTAAAAATTACAAAACGAAGATGTCTTATAACGGAAAATGGAGGATATCAAAAATTGATTAGGAAACTCGTTTTCATTTCACGAATACCAGACACCTCGCCTCTCAGCACCGGAGCTGACAGGTGAAGTAAAAATCCCATATAAACAGTGCCTAAAATTTACCTCGCCTATCAGCCCCGGGTCTGGCAGGTGAGGTGATTTTCTCATATAAACAGGCCCTAAAACTAAAATTAAATCAAGCAATACGCGTTTGTATAAATTGAGGTCTGGACCCTACATAAACTTCGCAAAGCCTGATTGCCGAAGTTACCTGGCAACTCATACCTTGAAATAATTGTGACGTTTTATGAATACCAATAGGGTATATTGTTGATACAACTGAAATCCAATTTCTCCTTGTTTGCTATTAGCCTTCGAGGACCCACGCACGAATCGTACAAGCAAATTGTTCGTATTTACGACTAAATATTACGACTAGATAGTTTAATTATTGGTTAAATTGAGTGAAAACGATGGAACTGATCGTTCGAAAACGATTCTCGAATTTTGTTGCTTCTCAAAGCGGCGAACCGAGTGCAGTAAATCAGGTAGATAAACATGGATTCATCATCTTGCTAAGACGAAGGAAATACAAAACTAAACAGGATAGTCTTTTGGCAATCTACAATTGAGTTAGATTTAAGTTAGTAGCTGGCATCAAGGCATTATGAATAATATTGAGGAGATTTTCTGCTCTTTCAGAAAAGCTTGATTAAAAACTTGAAGCTTTACATCTGTCGAAGTTTTGCTTCCATTTTAGAATGATTGATAAAAGCCTTGTTTTGACATTCCGACAACAAGTAAATAAACATTGAAACAAATGTTATATAAAAGAAAGTAAATAAATCAATAAAATAAAGATGAATCAATCCAAAACAAAGAAAGTAAATAAACAAATGAAAACATAAGACAGTAATAGTAAATAACCATGATCCCTTTTTTGTTTATTAGCTACGCCATCACAATCTGACAGATTTAGCTGGTTGTTACAATAAAATGGTGGATAAAATTGGTATGAACTCAAAATAATATTTATAGGACACCCAATATACGCACAATTGACAAACTCCATTCAATTACAAGTACAAGTATCAGTAACAATGCATATCGCTGCTTATGACAGGCCTTCTGAACAAGAGCATTCGAAAACTCTTTGATATAACTAATCGCGGAATCATGGAGAAGTTGCTTCGATTGTCTTACAGAAACTTTGCATTTCATCAGGTAAGACTCCCTTCAATGATAAGCAGCAACATGCTAAGAAACTGCATAAGAAACTGTTTCATCTTTCTTGTACAACACAGTACTGCCATCTTACTGTAAAAGATTCGTGTCTATTTACACAGATACGAAACCAGACAACAAAGATATTGGACGATATAGCTCAGTTGCATGCTGCAGTAAGTGTTCCCTCAATTAATTCAGTACAAAGCTACATACATTTTATTGTAAACAATTTCCACTACTCGGACATTAAATAATGCATGTGAAATATTGTTATTTTTAGAGCGACAATGAAGAGGTTTCGACCAGCCTCTTGGCCACTTGTAATTGTACCAAAGAGGTCATGTATATCTGGGACAACTTTCTGTACGACATATCTCAAACGGTTGGTATAATTAGTCCTGCTAAACCCCAGGAAGCATCGTATTCTAATCATTTGCAAGCGGGTTGAAGTAAATAGCAAAACGTGACTCCTGAAACAAGACGTTGTCTATTGAATTCAGGTTGCAAAAACCTGAAACACTGCTAGTATGAGCATGGGAGATAGATGATAGAGTTTGCGAGGGCTTACATAAACACGAAACCTCTAGAGTCCTGCAAAGCAATGTAACATCTGAGAAATTTCGACAGCAATTCATAATATCAAGTCTTAAGTGTATACAATATAATTGCAGGAAGAAGACGATGCCATCCTTTGGAAGGAATACATTCAATTGACCTATGAGAAATGCAGCCCGCAGATGGGCAAATGGAAGAACAAAATGCACAGGTTGCGAAGAAACATCATGAAGGTGATACAGAAATGCAGGGTCAAATCTATTGAAAGAAGAAAGCAACGCCGCTTGGAAAATACTAATCTATTCCAAATGGGTGAACTTAAGTTTACGGGGAAGTATATATGTAAGAAGATATGCATTTCTCAACGATCACATGGGGCCAATAAAGATCAGGGTCAGTGTAAGTCAAACGTTCAAGAAATAACAACAGAAGAGGCTGAGGAGGCAAAGAGCAATAAAACAATGATGGAAGATTACGAGAAGGAGAAGAACAGACGAAAGTTTTACTGCCAGACTAGCTGCAGGGAAGAAAATCCGTCTGCAAGTGAAGAACAAGCAACGGTAGCAGCAAGAAAGCCAACATCCACCAAGAAGATTGTTCTCACTTTTGTGAGAAAATTCAATGAAGTTTGGGAAATTAAAAGAAATGAAGGAGGTGCTACCAGGTTGGAAAATTCTAGAAAAGACGCTTCAAGAAAGCGTAAAAGATGCAAAATTGAGCCTGAGAGAAATACGTGTAACTCTGAGGTTGTTGAGTGCAAAAACAGCTGTCGTGACTTTGCATTCCCTAACCGAAGCCCAATCTCTCTGTCACTGAAAAGGATGAAGTTTGACAATGCGTTGATGCATTCAACCCAGATTGTGACAGAGGCATGGACAAATGTCGGCAGAAGGGAGAAAGTTAACTGTCAATACAGAGAATAACATTTCCATTCTCTGGGAACAGGCTGAATACAACTCGGTAGAAAGTGCCCAAAAAATCAAAACACCGATAGAAAAATTAAAGCTCTAGGTCAGCAGCCTTAGGCTGTTACTGGAACAATGTAGTGACTTCGTAATGTAAAAATCAAAATTACAAATTAGGTTAATAACAAAAATATAAACATTAAATTTGCATTGAGGCACTGATAGAAATATTAAATAATATTTTTACGTTTATTTATTTCGTTTTGAATGCTTATATACTGCACATAATTGAAGTGTCTTAGTTCTGTTTGTAATTAAGTTTTGCTTTCAAAATGATACGTATCAACTTGCTTGATACAGGTGCGTATTACCGTTACTAATTGCCAGCCTAGCTGACGAATGACATTAAGCACTATTGAAGCCAATAGTCTTTCAGATCAAAATAAACGAGACCAGCAATGCTAGAGGATTCAAACAAGCAAACGGTAGGCTGATAGTACTTTTGCATTCATGCATACTTTTATGCGCCTGTTTATTTATTCATCAAGCAATGCTTTTCCTTCCGGTGCTATACAGACTGTATATGCGAATGGTAGTTCCATTGAATACCTTACTGAGTCTATGGTAATATATTATTAGCAATCTCTTACGGTCTAAAGATCCACCTTTTGTATATGTATATTGTCTCTTCAATAGCTTTCTCCGTTTCTAAAAGAGATAAGGAGTTATTGCCAAATATAAACTTGAGCAATGTAACTTATCCTCCTGGGAATGTAGCATTTCGCATTGTTTATCAATGGGATAGGCAAACTTCTCCGTTTTGAAGATATCAACTTGTGTAGTGATATACTTTGCCTCCTGAAGTGTATCATTTTGGATTTCTTTCCTTCTATAAGATATAAACGAGCTTCTCCTTGGCGACAATGATAACGTTTATCATTGACGCCTCTTGTAGAAAGTGCCAGTGGCATGCACGAAAACAGGAGTGAAACATTTGCACCACAAAGCAAAGGATTTTGATATTGGTATATATTTTGAAGCAAATGGACATGGCACGGTATTCATATTTTTGCATTTTCTAATTGTTCATCATATTTGATTTTGCTTGCCTTAATGCAGAGCGCTACCTTGCTTCGTAGACTATGGACTTGCAGCAAAACAAGTACATGTAGATTGCCCATGTTTGGCAAGCCTGAATCGAGTTAAAATGTTGCCATCCTCAAATCCAGGAAACCTTTCTAATTACCCAAATTGCATCGATTGCATTTTTCCCATAGCGATGTGAAATAGAGCACAGGGAAGCAAGAGGATTATGCAATGTGAGACTAGCTTACGCACCAACGTAGAAGATGGCTGCGTTTTAGATCTCGCTTCTAAGGCGACCAAGCCTTATAACCTTGCTGCCTTAGCTTGCCTATACCAGCTGGTTTGACGTCTGAATATTTGTTTTGAAGGTGTTGTTCAGTGAAGATGCTGAGTTGAAAATCAAAACAGCTTCGGCAGATAAATAGTTTGAAATCAGATCCTGGTTGAGTCACATTTCTTTTTTTTCTAACTGGGACGTAAATACGTAAAAACGTATAAATATATTCTGGAAATGATTAATGATATTTTTTGTCCGCAGCAACTCAGTAATGAACGAAGCAGCCGTTGTTCTGTTGGATTTTCTGAACCTGACAAACCAAGTATGTTTCACTTCCTTACTGCAAATTGCTCATCTTAAATACATATAGTGCTGGGTCTCTTGTTTTTGGTATAGGAAGCTTGCATATGCATATGTATCGCATTCGTTGTTCTCTGTCGCACATAATTAATTTTCCCGCTTCGTTCTCGATTGAACAGCCTCCTTATTATTTTAGACTGTTGGTGATGCTATATCTGACATGCTGCTGGTTGAAAGTATTTTGTACGAGAAGAAAATGAGTCGAATGAGCAAAGTAAAGGTATGAAAACATGCATTCATATTTGTCCCTTGACCAATGGATCAGTCTGCTCCAGTCTTTTTATCGAAATAAAATTGATCAACTAATTGTTATTTTTTGCCTTTGGTAAATGACAGAACAGTGATTCAGACAACGGACGCAGAAAGACGTGTGTCTTCTCCTCTAGAACTTTAACAGCGAATCGATGACCTCATGAAGAATATAAGCAAAGCAAGATTATTTATCAGGTATAAGATTATTACTTATAATTTTGATAATAACGTCTGCAAAATATGCTATAATGTTATCTCAAAGGAAATCAAATAATTTGGAGCAGTTACTAAAGTAGTTTTTGGAGATATACTGTCTAACACTGTCATCTGCCATTGCAGCATTGTCTTTTCTATGTTTGCAATCGTAGCATAGTCTTTTGATTATCTTATTTTAGCATCGTCTATCTTTCTTTTCCTGAAGTTCCATTCTCTTTAATAATACAAGAGTCTGCTAATTTAGCTGTACATTTTTGCATTATGTAATGCTTGAAAACGTATTTAATTGTACAAAAAGCTTCTTTCTACATCCATTTTCTCATCTTTCCACTTTCTTGTTGACAGGTATTATTATTATTCTGTTCAACGTGATTTTTCTTGTAAGCATTGCGCTTCAATTTCCATGGACGTCCTTTTATCTTCTCATTTGCTGATTCACCATCAACTGCAACCTGTTGTTTCATCTCAGCATTTTCAGCAAGCTTTGCAGGGCTTTCTTCTTCAGGCTCACTTATATTTGTTTTATTGTTCTTTTTGTTACCTCTTCTTTTGTTCATACTTCTTTTCAAACACGAGGAATTTTCCCCATCTTCCAACTCAGCAACTACTGCGGGAGTTGTGATTGATTCCTGGCTTCTTCTAGCTTTGAGGACCTTTCCAGGCCTCCTCTGTTGCGCTCCTTGACTGGTACCATCATCTTCTTCGTCGTGTTTTCTTTTCAAAGTGTTTTTCTTCAAACTCAAAGAATGACCTCCTTTATTTAACTGTGCAAGATTAGATGAAGTACCACTAGTTGTAGCATCTTGACTCGTATTGCCAGCTTTGAAGAACCATTGTCCTGGATGTCCTTCTTGAACACTCTTCATTTTGCACTGTTGAGGCAGTGATGCTGATGTAAGCAACTTGCTTTCAACTGCAGCACCCAATTGCTTGAGGTTGCTGTCCATTTGAAATACATTTGATGATGGTTCAATGGCTTCGTCCACATCCATTGGTTCTGGTGTGGGCAATCTGGAGTGTACAGCATGCAACCAATTACCAATCTGCATCTGACGATCGAATGCTGTTATCATTTCTTCATCAACATCGATGTCCATCGGTTCTTCTTCATCTATGCGTTCGCTTTTCATCTCGATCTCAATGGGGTTGAACTTCAAATGGTGACATCCTTGTGTGTTGTTCTCAACATGCATCCAACTCGCAGCTGCGACTGATCCATGTCCCATTTTTTCCTTTGAAATTGTGGACATGTTCGTTTCATCTTCACAGTCCATTATTTGTGATGTTATTACTGGCATTTCATTGTCAACTTGCTCAAATGTTGCATTGTGCCGAATTTGACTCTCCTCGATTTCACGTATGACGTTTATGTTTGGTGCAACATTGCTACTGGTTCTCATACGGATATCACGAATAATGACGAATAACGTTATCTGAGTTCGTATTTGAATCTGAAATAAAAGACGATTGAAATTGCTATTAGCTTAACGATGGCTTGATGATATACCACTCTGACATAGATCTTATGAACCAGTGGCTTGATGATATACCACTCTGACATAATGAAACAGTGCCATGAGTACACACACGCTTTGTAAAATTTATTTTCTTGATATGTCTCTTTTAAAATATGAACATGATCAGCTTCTATTCTTATTTTTTTTTATCACAACTAATGAACAGACAAGCAGAAATATATTTACCGTTGACAGAATTAGTTCTGCAACTTCTGTCTCTTACACCCAATGGGGCAATTGTTTCTGGGACGTCAATATCGTCCGATTCAGAATCATCTACGTCACTGCAGTTATCATCATCATCATCATCACTTGAATAATCTTCAAGTTTATCTTCCACTTGTGTTGGCTGATTTTGGGCCTTGACTTCGAGACCAACGCTCTGACTAGCCTCATTTCCACAGACAGAACTCTTTTCATTCATCCTAGAAAATAAAGATTTATATATTAACATGTAGATAACTTATATCATTTATTAAGTGGAAGTTTGTCTCAGTCTATTTTAAATACTGTTTAAAATTGACTATAATGCTTATCTTGTGCATGTTTCTTGGTATTACCTTTTTTCTTCATTGTTTTCGTTCAATCTGTTCTCATTTGACAGATAATCGAACTTTTCATGTGATTCTGATTTTGATTCAGCTTCATATCCTGGCTCAGATTCGGGGCTGAACTCGGACTCAGATTCACTCCAATCTTCATACAGTGGATCAGTTCTGCTCCCAGATGAGGATGCAGCGCTGCCACTCGGCATTTCTTCCATAATACCACCATTATCATCGGCATTATTCCGCTGACTAAAGAAGCCTTTTTCAACATTCTCATTACTCTTTCTCCCAGCATTGCTACTTTCCAGTGCCTTCAGTCCATCGTTTCTTCCGACCGATACCTTTCCAAAGAGTTCACTGCAAGATACACAATTAAAAGATGAGTAATAGATTGTTCCTTTTATTCCTTTTCTTTGTTTGATTGTTCTTGTTGTTGTAATTGAATTGAATATATTAATAGATGAGTATCGAGGTAACAACAAACAATAATTCTAACTAAATCATTAATCAATCGAATCTGCAATTCCAAACTTAAATCGTCCATTGATTCGAACCCATGTTTTTCATTCTTTCTTCGATGCATTTTTCAATCTGAATGCACACAAATTTTACCTACTCTTGAAATCGCTAAGTTTGCTGCAATAACAGTTACTGTATATGGCTAGGTAGATCATTAAAATCTGAGTTCAATTATGAATTTTTTCTCTTTCTATATACTTCGTTATTAATTTTGATTGTTACGTCAAATTGATTAATATTTTGATTGTGACGTAATTTTTAATTGCCTATCGAATCGTTTCTTCTTGCGACGTCGTTTTTTACATTTTATCTTATTTTGGTTTAATTTCTATTTATTTATTTATCTATTCATTCTTTCCACTTTTCTCAATGTTGTACGCTGTTGTACTAAACATAATTTACACACCACCGGATGAAAAATGGCGTCTAAAAGTGGCCTGAGGCCTTGACAAGAAAATCTACATAACAATATATAAACACCAGCGGGTTTCAAGCTGGAATATACTCAAAATTTCATATATTCTCCAATGAAAACATAATTCAAACTACATCTTACTCGAACGTATCATACTGCATCATTTTGAAAGCAAAACTTCATTACAAACAAAAATAAGACACTTCAATTATGTGCAGCATATAAGCCTTCAAAACGAAATAAATAAACGTAAAAAAAGTATTTAATATTCCAATCAATGCCTCAATGCAAATTTAATGTGTATATTTTTGTTATTAATCTAATTTATAATGTTGATTTTTACATTACGAAGTCACTACATTGTTCCAGTAACAGCCTAAGGCTGCTGACCTATAGCTTTAGTTTTTCTACCCGTGTTTTGATTTCTTGGGCACTTTCTACCGAGTTGTATTCAGCCTGTTGCCGGAGAATGGAATTGTTATTCACTGTATTGACAGTTATCTTTCGCCCTTCTGCCGACAATTTGCCATGCCTCTGTCACCATCTGGGCTGGATGCATCAACGCATTGTCAAACTTCATCCTTTTCAGTGACAGAGAGATTGGGCTTCGGTTAGGGAATGCAAAGTCACGCCAGCTGTCTTTGCACTCAACATCCTCAGAGTTACACGTATTTCTCTCAGGCTCAATTTTGCATCTTTTAAGTTTTCTTGAAGCGTCTTTTCTAGAATTTTCCAACCTGGTAGCACTTTCTTCATTTCTTCTGATTTCCCAAACTTCATTGACTTTTCTCACAAAGGTGAGCACAATCTTCTTGGTGGATGCTGGCTTTCTTGCTGCTACCGTTGCTTGTTCTTCACTTGCAGACGGATTTTCTTCCCTACAGCTAGTTGCGCAGTAAAACTTTCGTCTGCCCTTCTCCTTCTCGTAATCTTCCATCATTATTTTATTGCCCTTCTCCTTCTCGTAATCTTCCATCATTATTTTATTGATCCATCTCTATTTTATTGATTTATTTACTTTCTTTTATATAACATTTGTTTCAATGTTTATTTACTTGTTGTCGGAATGTCAAAACAAGGCTTTTATCAGTCATTCTAAAATGGAAGCAAAACTTCGACAGATGTAAAGCTTCAAGTTTTAAATCAAGTTTTTGAAAGACCAGAAAATCTCCTCAATATTATTCATAATGCCTTGATGCCAGCTACTAACTTAAATCTAACTCAATTGTAGATTGCCAAAAGACTATCCCGTTTAGTTTTGTATTTCCTTCGTCTTAGCAAGGTGATGAATCCATGTTTATCTACCTGATTTGCTGCACTCGATTCGCCGCTTTGAGAGGCAACAAAATTCGAGAATCGTTTTCGAACGATCAGTTCCATCGTTTTCACTCAATTTAGCCAATAATTAAACTATCTAGTCGTAATATTTAGTCGTAAATACGAACAATTTACTTGTGCGATTCGTGCGTGGGTCCTCGAAGGCTAATAGCAAACAAGGAGAAATTGGATTTCAGTTGTATCAACAATATACCGTTTTGGTATTCATAAAACGTCACAATTATTTCAAGGTATGAGTTGCCAGGTAACTTCGGCAATCAGGCTTTGCGAAGCTTAAGTTGGGTCCAGACCTCAATTTATACAAACGCGTATTGCTTGATTTAATTTTAATATTAGTGACGGAGTTTTATGTCCACTTTGGTTATATTCCTGTTTCTTAATTTCGTATTCTGGTCTTCGGTGGAGAAATAAAAACTTTTAATTTTGTGTTTGTGTATTTGTACTACCATGCGAAACGTTAATGTCGACTGGACGTTGAGGCTATTTCGAAAATGAGATCAATGCTATTATACCCTATTTCCAATGACCATGTGACAATATAGTATATGTATATGTATGCTAACTATCCTCCGGCAATCCTTAATGTTTAAAACGGAACGAAAAATTACATGAGGAATACAGTCATTAAACTGCCATACTGTGTTATTGTTGTTGCTGTGGGATGATCAACGAATTTAATTTTGGAAACGGCGTTTCCTCCCTTGTTCATGCTACTACACGAATACAAAGACACATTGAAATGAATGATTTTAAATAATCAATTGAGCAATAAAAAAAACAAAAAGATAGATGAGCAATACAGTCATTAAACTGCCATACCGTGTTGTTGTTGTAGCTGTGGGATGATCAATGAATTCATTTTTGGAAACGGCGTTTGCTCCCTTCTCCATGCTACTGCAAGAAAAGAAAGACACATTGAAATGAATGATTTTAAGTAGTCCAATGCGCATTAAAGCAGAATGAAAAGTTACATGGGCAATAAAGTTATCAAACTGCAATACCGTGCAGTTGTTGTTGCTATGGGATGTTCAACGAATTCATTTTTGGAAACGGCGTTTCCTCCCTTCTTCAAGCTACTACAAGAAAACAAAGATACGTTGAGATTAAGGATTTTAAATAATCAAATGCGCATTAAAACGGAATGAAAGGTTAAATGGGAAATAAAGTCCTCAAACTGCCATACCGTGTTGTTGTTGTAGCTGTGGGATGATCAAGGAATTCATTCTTGGAAACGATGTTTCCTCCCTTCTTCATGCTACTGCAAGAAAAGAAAGACACATTGAAATGAATGATTTTAAGTAGTCCAATGCGCATTAAAGCAGAATGAAAAGTTACATGGGCAATAAAGTTATCAAACTGCAATACCGTGCAGTTGTTGTTGCTATGGGATGTTCAACGAATTCATTTTTGGAAACGGCGTTTCCTCCCTTCTTCAAGCTACTACAAGAAAACAAAGATACGTTGAGATTAAGGATTTTAAATAATCAAATGCGCATTAAAACGGAATGAAAGGTTAAATGGGAAATAAAGTCCTCAAACTGCCATACCGTGTTGTTGTTGTAGCTGTGGGATGATCAAGGAATTCATTCTTGGAAACGATGTTTCCTCCCTTCTTCATGCTACTACAAGAAAACAAGGACACGTTGAAATGAATGATTTTAAATAATCCAAGGCGCATTGAAACGGAGTGAAAAGCTATAAGAGCAAGACACACATTAAACTGCCATACCGTGTAGTTGTTGTTGCTGTGGGATAAACAACAATTTCATTTTTGGAAACGTCGTTTCTTCCCTTCTTCATGCTACTACAAGAATACAAGGACACAATGAAATGAATGATTTTCAATAATCAAATGCGCATTTAAAAAGAACGAAAAAGTACATGATCATTACAGTCATTAAACTGCCATACAGTGTTGTTGTTGTTGCTGTGGCATGATCAAGGAATTCATTTTTGGAAACGTCGTTTCTTCCCTTCTTCATGCTACTACAAGAATACAAGGACACAATGAAATGAATGATTTTCAATAATCAAATGCGCATTAAAAAGGAACGAAAAATTACATGAGTAATACAGTCATTAAACAGCCATACTGTGTTGTTGTTGTTGCTCTGGGATGATCAAAGATTTTTTTTTGAAACGGCGTTTCCTGCTTTTTTCAGGCACCCAAAGAAATTTAAGACACATTGAAATAAATGATTTGACATAATCAAATGCGCATTAAGACGTAACGAAAAAATACATGAGTAATACAGTCATTAAACTGCCTTACCGTGTTGTTGTTATTGCTGTGGGATAATCAACGAATTGATTTTTGGAAACGTTGTTTCCTTCCCTTTTTCATGCTACTACAAGAATACAAAGACACATTAAAATGAATGATTTTCAATAATCAAATGCGCATTAAAAAGAACGAAAAAATATATGAGCAATACAGTCATTAAACGGCCATACCGTGTCGTTGTTGTTGCTGTGGGATGATCAGCGAACTTGTTTTTGGAAACGGGGTTTCTTCCCTTCTTCATGCTACTACAAGAATACAAGGATAGTTATCTTAGGCCCAAATTTCTAAATATTTGTCATGGAAAACTTTTCCATTCGGAGATGGTTTCGTAGCTATTTGTTCAAATAAAGTGGCTTTATCTGTGCATTTTTCTTAGACGATTCTAAACAAACTGCATGTTACCCTCTTCAAAGTCAAATAAAATTGTCTAGAATTTTGAATCATCGAATGCAAGACTCGGTAGATAAAGATCACTTGTCGACGTGAAAAACGAAAGAGATTCACTCACCTGTTGAAGACAGCCAGTGTTTTGATTGTTGGAGCCGGTCTTTGTTTGAGCCATGATGAAACTAGTACAGCACAACTCAAATTCAGCGTGTTTCGCAAGCGAAGAAAAAAGCTACCGCACTCTGTGATTGCTTTCAATGAATAAAAATTCACAAGGGATTTTGATTGGCCCCTCCTTATCTACCGCTGTCGATTCATTATGATTGTGACGTAATTTTTAATTGGAAAAACTGTACAGCGGTTGTTTCCTTCGTCACAAATGGCAAAAAGTATGTCTCATCTCATCGTGCCGGACCGATGGCATGTGAGGCACCTTAACACGACACAGTCACGCATATAATTCACGCAATGTTCAATTTGCAGCACATATTTTCACTCCCTGGTCAAACACGTGGCATTGCATGTCCTTTTGACAAACAAGATCAGCGAATAAGTCAAGCAGAGTTTCCATGTAATGCATTCCATCATTGCTGCCCACAAAAATGCTCCTAAAATTCACGACGACTTCAGTGGTGCATTTGAATTCTCCAAGGAATCAGCCCCAAATAAAGACTTGTCATGTTTGAAAACATCTTGAAACCTCGGCCTACTAAGGCCTAAATTCGATGATGCAAGCTCGACAAAAGCGAGATAAGCAAGTGTAAAAGTTCGACAACTTGATCAGACAATGGACTGCCTGGCTTTGCCTCATACCTGAGTTTGTTGTCCTTCACTGCCAACAAATGCATACTTCTAGTTAGGTAAACAGCAGATTTAATTCGTCCAATTTCTCCAAACTCTCTTTACTTCAGAAATATTACCCTGCATTAAATGCACGCGATGACGAATGACGAAGAAACTGTATTTGCCGCGAATGTCTTCTCGGCCACTAGTTCCAGGCTCCTTCATTTTCCCTTTCTTCCTTTGGCAGCAGGCAGGCAGCAGTTGAGAAGCAGAGAAGACAAATCAAGATTTGCAACTGGGATAACGTTTTTTATCATACTCATTGCTTGTTCACTACCATGCACAAATTGGCTATTTGCAGGTATCTACAATTAATCCTTTTTCCGCCCCAAGTGTAGTTGGAAGCGAACTTATCTTTAGCATTTGGCGGTGGAGACAGAATACAAGAAAAACAACACAAGTTTTATGTGGGAGTACGCGGAAATGGTTCATGGCAGCAAACGTCTCATCAGCCCTACGCGGGGAGTCTTATATTCAATATCTGATCCCCCCTTTGTAAAGTGTAATTTGGTGAGTCTATGAAAAGTGAGAGCTAAGGATTGAGCGAGCACTTGCTGCCACAATTTACGCTCCGCGTAATCCCCATAGACGAAACAAAAAATTACAACAGGGAAAGTATATGGTAGCGTATAGTGTAATCAGTGTAATATAACATCTCAATGTTTTTGTAGAACTCAACTCCTGATTAAGTCGAATGTGAGGATGGTTTTTCGAAGCACCAACCGTAAGGTTGATAATACGTTGTAGAAACACGCGACCGGGGGGAATAACCTTGCACGCAAAATTAAGCAGACCGATCAAGGATTGTAATTCTTTGAGAGTAGCGGTGCGCTTAGATGTCCACAGGTTAAGTTCATGACGAAGGCGATATATCTTGTCATCGGGGAGGCAAGCTTGCATGATATTAGAGTCCAATATAATCCCTAGAAATTCGAGGACCGTGGACGGCCCTTGTGTTTTGTGGAGGGCTAGGGGGACGCCGAGATTTCGAAAAGCCGTTAGCATGCTGGTCAGACTGATTTGACAGTTGGATTTGGCGTCCCCCTGTGAAAAAGCTGGTACAATGATCGAAAAACATCTAAAAGAGGAATAACAAATGAAATGCCGCATTTATTTGTTAGACTCCATTCCAGGGCGTCCGGAAGGGGGTTGAAAATGAACGGGGTACTTCGAAGGCCGAAGGGTATAACTTTGTCGAAATAGTATTTTCCTTTTCATCTCATACCAAGGAGTTCCCGATCGTCAGGGGGACCGGGATTTGTCTGAAAACAGCCTCTATGTCAGTCTTAGCCATGTAAGAGCCCTGGCCAAGAGAACGAAGAGCAGAGATGGGATCGGCAATAGTGACGTAGGTCATAGAGAAAAAAAAAATATATTTTGTCGATATTTGAATTGATAGAGCTACCATGTCAGGGGTGAGATAGTAAAAATAATATGAAATTTATCCGGGTTTTCTTAGGCACGAGCCCGATAGGCAAAACTTGAAAGTTTGGAAATCGGGGGGGGGGGGCGGAAAAGGGGTTACTTGTGCGGCCCAGCAAGTCTTCCTGCTGGATATTATTGAGACAATATCGGGGTGCTCAGAGGCAGTAGGCAGGCTGCGAAATACCTTAGAAAACGCGAGGTCCCTCGTAACCGGCGCGAGCTCCATAGCGAAGCTGATTACAAAAGTCATCTACAAACCGGGGGTCTGGGTTGCCGGAAAGCGAATCATACAAATTATCAATCAATATAGGTCTTTTAACAACATTAAAATCAAAATTACCGACATACTCGGAAGTAGAAAAGTTATATTCGGTGTGGACGTCTGGTGGGTTGTTCGTCTGAATGGTATGAGGCTGGGTTTCCTGGGGGGACAGGTTGAATTGAAGGTACTGGATCCTTTGGGCAGGCAATACGGGGGTGAGATCCGCCACATTCGGCTTTGTTACATTTATGCAGTGTAGAGGCATAACTGAGCTCGGCATAGGGCACCTTCGCTGTTATAATCAGGACATGAATGTTCCAGCTGGGACACATTTTCAGGGAGCAGTTAGAAATATCAAAAAACTCACCCCCTTGAATGCTTCTCACGTAAGCACTTGGGATTTCGGGCGTAAAACCTCCATCCACCGCTTGGGATCGGTGATGATCGGCGTTGATTGGACGGCTGTGTTTCGTTTGTGTGCTGAGGTGTGGTTGTTGAAGATGATTGGTTGGCCAGTGCGAGCTCAACAGCGGTTTTAGCTGCTTCTTGTGCGACTCTGGACAGACTGGTTTCAATCGAGTCTTCCACGATTGCTTTGATTTGCTGGATGTGTTCTTCTGACAGCTAGGGGGGTGATTCGGCAATGACTTCTGACGAAGTTGGTTCTGTGTGCACGTTGTGAGAGCTAGTGGTCGACGCCATGGTCGAAGCCATTGTCGTAGTTCCACGGCTGCGTAGTTCTTTACTGACACTTGCTTTCAGCATGATAGTAACGGTAAATAATAATCTTGTCGTTCAAAAGTTGGTAAAATTTTGTCTTGAATAAGAATTCGAGTTCGTGTGTCTCTAGCACGGAGCACGCAATTCAAGTGAGGGGAGAATTAGAAAAACAGATGATTTGTTCTGAATGCTAGGTGTGAGTCACGAGTGTATTTGCCGTATTCTTATTGGTTAAAGAGAATTGACGTATGCCGTATTCGCGTTCCTATGTTATAACATGTTAAGTCCTTTTCGCATAGATAGTGGCGCCCCGCCATTGATTTGGCTTCTTGTCACCTAAACGTTAATTAATTTATCTGGGGGCTACAAAATTATTAACAACAATTCATGACAGGCAGGAATTGAGAATATAAGTTGTAAAAATGAATGAAAATATATGAAGCATCTGATGTCAAATTGTACAGCTTTTCCATAGATGATATGCATATTGACGTCACAGAACTCATTCTTTTCGGACTGAGTGGTAAAATGAGTGGCAAAATGGCGGCCACGAAAAAGGCGCCGAAGGAGAACGCCCCTTTTGGAGCTTGTCACTCGCCTTCTGTACATTACTCTGGTCTCACCTCTGAGCTAAAATTAGTTTACGACCAGAAGTTGCAATTTTTACAGATATCAGACCCATATTTATTGAATAAGTCTGATTTTGATACTCCTGTGGAGCAATGGCCTAAATTTTCTTACGCAGCCGTTTACCATTATCTGGTTACTTCAACAAGCAATTTTACCCATTCAAGTTTGAAAGCTTATAAAAGTATGAATGCATATCCGTATGTTGTCATTTGCCAAACCTATGAGGAAATTTTTAAGCGAATCCAGCCCCCCTTGTATATTTTTTTTGGCAAAGTACGAAACTCACAGTATTTTCACAAAAATTGCCTTATCAAGCTTAGGTCGTCGTTAATGATGATGGATCTGTATGTAGGGGACATTATACTTGTTTGGTCGGACAAGGGGAAGTCTGCTCTCATGTTGCGGCAATTTTTTTTATATTTATAGTGTTTCTGAGTTCAAAGAAAAGTCTACATCTTCTTGTACTGCAGAACTTTGTTCTTGGTTGGGTAACAACTCAACTTGCCCCACTAGATATATATATACATATACATAAACTCTGTTTAACAACAAAAGGGGTTACACATTGGTCTATTGGGTAGCTTTGAAAAAAGCTATTTAAAAGGTGACAAATTTAGTGCTGCTGTTTCATTCCAGAGCAACAACAGGCTCACAGAGGTTGCAAAGAGCTGAACATACAACCAAGATATCATCAAGAATGCTACCTTCTGTAGTTTTGCTCATCAGCAACTTGATGGGGATGATGCTCTGCAACATTGTAAATTTATTTCAAAGCAGTCCAATTACTCTTTCCACAAGGATTCGCACGTGGAATATTGGATTTATAATCATAGAATATTGCATTTATTAATCATGAAAATTTAGAAAGCCAACCCAAGTGTATAATATTTGAAAATTTTGATTTCAGCCAAAATAAATTCGAGTCACATAGTATGGCAGCAAGGCATTGTTTTAACAGGAGTTTTGCATTAATGGAACTCAACAAAACTCAAAGCAAAAAACAAGAACGAATAAAACATTCAAAATATTCAAGTGCCTGAGATAGATAAAAATAATGATTTTTAATATATTGGCATTTCATGCTATCATTTGCAAGCATGGGTCTCTTGGAGCGAGAGGTCCAAAAGACACCCATGCTTTGGAAATTTGGTCCTCAGTTCAGTGTAGATTTGTGCATTAGATAATGTTAATCAATGATCACAGCAAACTTTGAAAAATGCTGTAGGCATGGTCTTGTGAAGAACTTCCCTTTCAGGCCAAAGAATAAGGGCAGATAGACATTTTGACAAAACAACAATCCATTTGTAGAAAATTCTGCAAACACTACTTTGGTGAATTCCAAAACGATAAGCCAAGTATTGCTCTGATAAATCAAGACATAACCGGATTAGTTAGTGCAAGAAGAAGTTCTTGAAAATTAGAGAGCTTTCTGTTGTGATGGGAATGCATGTAAGGTTCGATGAAACCAAGTATTTTCATAAGGAGCTTATTATTGTCATGTTCCAGAGTACATTGCTCAAAAGATAACAATGCCAAATCAGTCCTCAGTTCAGTTGGAAAACCTCCTGACCTCAATACAATATGTTGTCTTCCTTTAAGTTTTGACTATGTTCCCACTTTTCTGACCTAAACATTAAGGAGACATATGTATCTATTTAGTTATAAACGTGTAAAACAGAGAATTATAATCTCACATCCCAATCAGAGCAATCCGTAGGGAAAAAATGGTGAATAAATACAAATATGTTATGGCCTACCTGAGACAAAGTGAATTCCGCAAACCCAAGCATGGTCAATATTGCTATCTGGGTTTATTTTGGCAATAAAAATTCATCTTTCCCTCCGTTCAGGGTCTTTGCGAATTCGATGAAATTTGACCTCATTCTTAAACCCATTTTTCATGCAACCAAGAACAGAACAAGACTCAACCATTTTGAAAAAATATCGATTCAAAATCAAAATTTGTTTTGCGCGCTCTTTTTTGCTCATCACCAGCCTCTCTTGTCAATGACAGAGATTTGTGTACTTCGGCCTAACTTTTTTTTTTAAAAGCCGCGAGCCTTGGCCGAAAGGCTGTTTTTGCTTTAAATTTTTTATAAGAAAGAAAGTCTATCAGATAAAAATCTGCTTTCATTACAGAAAACTACTATTTTCACATCAAGTGACAAATTTTTTTTGCAAATCTGACTTGGCATCCTTGTCTATTATGTAATTTTTGAAGGGGCCTATTTAGAGGCTACTTCGTGGCCGCCATCTTACCACTCATTTTACCACTCAGCATGGCGGCGAATGGACTGTGACGTCAATATGCATATCATCTATTTTTCTACAAGCAATCTAATGCCAACGAGTACGTTATTCTATTCCTCGTTGATTTATAATCAGATGGACGTCCTCTTACTGGCCTTTCTTCACACTGCCACTCTGAGTGTGTACTCACGTATTGTTGCAGCACGACATGTGACATCTAAGTACTCTGAACCCTGGATAACGAACAAGAATGCTACTGTTAGTATGCACAAAAGTGTTAATCTCAAGCAATTTGTGAAACGTCATTTACCTCATACCTTTCAACTGTCCTCCTGTGAAATCAGAAGATATTTGACTGCCTAGTAATGAATTTTCTACCTAAGCATGCTGGCATTTATTGCATAATAAACTAAATTAATTTCCACCTATTGAAAAATACAGTTTCATGATTTCTACTAAGTTGACATTGATCTTCTCACAAGACCAGTTCTAAAAGCCCGTTTCTAAATTTCACTATAATACTTACGAATGCACTCCCAGCAACCAAATAACTTTAAATCACACAGATGATGCGATTGACCTTCGAAACAGTATAACTTATCATGCATTGTGGGATACCATTGACGATATCGAAGAACTGCCTTCTTTACGCAATCTGGGATCCTTACCGCACAGTTTTTGTCATCAGTTGGTAAGCATGCCTTGTTCTTCTCGTTCCATGGATATATTCCTAAGGAAAAATACACTCTCATTGCTAATGGAATTTCTTGCTCCTCCGTTTGTGCGTTGGGCCTCCTTCTCTTAAGCTTGGAGTTGGCATTATTTCTGTTTGCTGTTCGCTTTCATTTCATCTTTCTCTCCCGTGGATTCTCGTCATCTATGTACTTCTTCACAATATTTATTACTTGCACACTTTCTTTGGCTGTCTTAGGGATAAGCGGTGTCAACACCGAATCCATGTTGCTGGAGGCAGCCAACATTCCCTCCTCTTGGCCTGCTAGGTACTTCTCTGATACTAATGTTGTTTTGGCTCACTCGCAAGTTGGCATTGGAGTTGCTGTGACACGTCCTGCTGCTACTTGTTCATCTGTTACCTTGGAGTTTACATCGAGCCACGTTACTGTTTGGCACTAAGGTGTCTCCGTGCCTTTATCTTGTATATAGTTATTGTTGTCAGGGATGACGATGACTTCCTTCAGTTGTCCCTTTGCCAATGCCGGTGCTTCTTTCGTCTTCTTAACTGCTTCAAACGTTGTCATTGAGGCAATACTAACCTGTTTTGCTGCTTTATTTGCGTCAAATTTAGGTACCTTTTTAACCTTCTCATTCTTGCCATACTCGCCTTCTCTCTTAGAAGCTGCACTATTACGCACGTCACCGTGTTTTTCATGAACACGAGCCTTGTCGGAATTTTCGCCAGCTTTGTCTTTCCTCGTGGCTCGTAGAAAGTGTATCTCTTTAATTGGCTTTGTGATGGGTATTGGATCTTCTTTCACCAGCTCTTGCAATCGCACTTTTAATCTTGACTCTCTTCGTGATTGTTTGATCGTCTTTCTAATGGGCTTACTTGATTGTTTAGCCATGGCATGATCAGGGAGCTGGTTTGCCAAAGTCCAGGCTGGCTCAGTCAACGAAGGCGGCTCAAGTATCTCAGAAGTAGAAAGCTGCTCGCTACTGTTGTTGAATGGCATGAAACCACAGTCCAATTCATTCTTACTCATCTTGAGTTGATGACGGTAGATCTTCAATGATTCTGCTTACTATCTGAAAGCTTGGCTCAGCTAGTTTGGTCTGGTTCACATTTTTTTCGACGCTGGATGAATAACCAAAATCAAGACGCGAATTCGTGTGCATGACATTACCGCTATCTTGCTCCAATGGCAATTCAAGAAGACTCTGCACAGCTGCACGGGTTTCATTATCTGACAAATCCGAACCATTGGCACATTCTGCGTGCCCGGACAATTCTCTCTCTTCTTCTTTCTCGCCTAATTTACTTGATCTGGCATGTTTCGGCGGAGGCGATGGTCGTGTATAGTACTCTAAATCAAAGTCAAGGATATCTGCTACATAGGAATCTTCTTCTTCGTAATCATCTTCTTTGCACTTTTCCTCGTCATGACAATCTGGCCCCATAGCTTTTGTCTCAGCATTTGCAATATCCAAATTGGCATCTTTCGGCGAAGGCGATGGTCTTGTATAGTACTCTAAATCAAAGTCAAGAATATCTGCTACATAGGAATTTTCTTCTTCATATTGCCCTTCATTGTTCTCTTGCTTTTTATCCAAACCAGGCTTATCAAGAGCAGTTTCTTCATCGTGCCTTTCATTTTCTTCTTCTTCTTCGTCATCACTTAATTCCAGATCTTTATACCATTGCTGGTTTTCATGTGTATGCTCTTCTTCCTCGTCGTCTTTGTCTGCACGACTGTCCGGCATAGGTTGCATTCCATCAATTCCACCTTGTCTCTCTTCTGCATCTTCTGTTTGGTTATTTTCGTGAAGATTCAGGATATCGTTTTCTTCTTTAAGCCCTTCATTGGTTGTGGCTCGATCCACACTTTCACCAAGATCTTCTTCGTCGAAACTGACCTGTCGTTGTTCACGAGGTTCTTCGATGCAGGGTGCATCTTCAGGTACTTGCACATTGTCTCCTTTGGAAATTTTTTCTAGGAAGTCAATAAAATCTAAAGCAAACTCATCAGTTAATTTCCCGTCGTACATACCTTGACTTTGTTGCTGCTGTTGTTGCTGTTGCATTTGGTAGCCATTGTTAGCATCGTCTAAAGCCGCAAGTGCTAAAACTTCACAAATGTCGTGCATAGTCTCCTTATCTGATACTACTACCTCACTTTGTTCGGCTGTGCTGCCAACTGCAACTACCTCTGTTGACGGACGAACGTCTACAACACCGGAAATTATGTCAAGGATGATTCCAATGGCGTTGTCATCAAGAAGGCAAGAAAGATCTGTATTTGTACAGCAGTGGTCGAGAGAAAAAGCTTGCACTTGGCCTACCTTTGTGTCGATCTCTGCCATATTATCAGCGTAACCTAGGCAATTGGCAAACATAGACATATTTGTGAATAATGACACCATTGCTTTATTACAACAATCACTTACCATGGCAGCAGATGTCAGCTCTCTTAGCCAAATTACACGGTCACGAGCTTCACTCTGAAATATACGTTACTTGTCATTAGCATGGGAAATGTGAATGATGTGGGAAATAAATAAGAGACATATCTCTCAAATTACGACATCTACATTGACGACTTGTGCTAGTGGTCTCTTACCTGCTGAGATTGCATGTGAATGTTATTCCACGTGATCTTGAGCAACAGCAAAGTACACACCAGTGATTGCGTATCGCTAGGAACTGCATCCTTCAACTGTTGAGATAGAGCAAAGGTAATCATGCAGCAAGTGTAATTAATAACGATCGCTCATTACATGTTGAATGTACTATAATTTACAATGTGCGATGCTGATACGTATTTGTGAGAAAGTTGCTAAATATACTTATGAATGGCATTCATTTACTTGCTGCTTAAGTTCTCTGATTACTTGTAAACAACTGTTGATTCTGTCACCGAGCTAAGTTGATGTATAAAAATGGTTTGTAAATTGATACATCCAAGAAATTGGCAAACTTCACTACTCAAAAGAGCGTATGAGTGTGGTTGCAATGGCGGCCAAAAGCTTCATTCAACGCCCAGTTCCCCCCAAATGACCACCAGGTTTTTTCTCCCATCCCCACCCCCAAAAGAATATTTTTCCCCTTTGGACATCCCCATGCAAAAACAGCTTTCTTATTTAATGCGACTACACTGTACATTTTTTCTTATTTACAAATGTTATCATTTTTACCTTTTATTTACCTTAGATCATTTAAAAACACAAAATGCTTCATAGCCCAATGGAACTTTCTAGCAGTAGCTCCTAGTCACGGAGCGCAACTGGAAACCTTACAGCAACAGGCAGAGAGTCGCATCGTAGGACATCTATAAAACAACAGAGTAAAATTCAATTCACCAGTTTCAATGACACTCTCTCTCGCCAGATTGCATCATTTTAGCACATCATCTGCAGAAGATCACGGAGCGTCATTACTGCGAGTAGCATCATCACAAATAACTGCAACTAAGACCAGTGTCAGAGCAATTCTTCGAAAACCCGTACACAGAAGCACTTGACAAAGCTGCACTACTGCGTATACTCGAATATCATAGCTTCTACACTTGCAAATATGTCTTGTATTCTGGGCTGTCCTTGAATATGCAAGGTTAAGAACTTTATATACAACCACTTTCTTAACTTTCTTTCTCCATCTCTCTCCCTCCCACTCTACTGGCAAGCTTTCAATCAAATCGCTCCAAGTGACACAACTCGATTCAAAGCTTATTTCAAGTGAATATAGGGGTCTAGCCTCACTACCTGCACTTAATCATAGACTATGAAAGAAAAGGAAAAGACAGTTACAAGTTTCACTACCCAGGAGGGCTCCTCTGAAAGAGTTACGTCACAAATCCCAGACACTTTCACGCAGCGGTTCCAGCGCAGCCACAACAACACAACGTGTGACGTAAGATCAATAATGTTGCTATAGCTATATAAGAGATAAACAGCCGTCCGAAACTCAGTTGCAATTTCGCAATTTCCTAAGCGCACAGAAGAGAGACAGTATTCGCGAGTCTTGGTCGCTAAATTTACACAAATTACCAACTCATTTTGGATAAATTGAAAAGGCAAAGTGAAAGTTGAGCGAGATGGAATACAGGGTGACAGGGTAGTTTCTCATTTCTTGCACAAGTAACTTACAAAAACATGGTAGATAGGAGTATGCGTGACATTACCAGTAGATGTATTTAATACTTGGCTTTTAGCATTCACACGAAATGAGAAATAGTTATGCAATCGCATCTGAAATTTCTTTCTTTCACTATTGCATTTTGCTTTGAGAACTTGCATGGCAAAATTGTATCATTGCATCGTGATGAAATATTACGCAGCTGTTACGAATCAGCCCCAAATAAAGACTTGTCATGTTTTGAAAACATATTGAAACCTCGGCCTAAGGCCTAAATTCGATGATGCAAGCTCGACAAAAGCGAGATAAACAAGTGTAAAAGTTCGACAACTTGATCAGACAATGAACTACCTGACTTTGCCTCATACCTGCGTTTGTTGTTCTTCACTGCCAACAAATGCATACTTCTAGTTAGGTAAAGAGCAGATTTAATTCGTCCAGTTTTTCCAAACTCTCGTTACTTCAGAAAAATTACCCTACATTAAATGCACGCGATGACGAATGACGAAGAAACTGTATTTGCCGCGAAAGTCTTCTCGGTCACTAGTTCCAGGCTCCTTCATTTTCCCTTTCTTCAATTAGCAGCAGAACTATGGTTGAACTATTTTCATTTAGCTACATAACCAAATATCAAAGCCACACAACATACAAACATATGCCAGTCATTATTAAATCAAGGTACCAGTTCAGGGTGCACCGTGAAATCAGTTCTATATGGCAATCTTCTTGCTACTCTCTCTGTTGTTACGTATTGTTCCCCACTGGTTTGCCACTGTTGCCGCTACCATGGCTGCTTTCGTACTTTCTCTATTATAAGTCAGGGCCCAGCACGTATTCTTTGGGAGCCTGCTTTCCTATATACCTTGCGTTGATGTCTCTTCCTTTGATGTCTTTGCGTGGCAGGGGCTAACCACAAACCTGTAAGGGTTCAACTACTAACTGAAAGCTGATAAATCGAAAGTTAATACAGAAAATAAGCATGATGAGAGGATGAAATGATGGGCATAAAAATTCATGCAACAAATGTATTGAAATTTCAAAGCGAGGTTGCACTGCCCTGTAACTACCATGGAGATAGGATATAAGATACACTAGAGTGCGCACTCCAATTGACGCATCAATACAAAAGTTGAAGCATTGGCGGCCATCTTGTTGGAGGCTCGCGGGACGAAATTTACGGTCTGAAGCCTTATAATTCAAATGTAAAATACGTGGATATTATTACTGCTGAAGATCAAATAGATGCTCAAATGTTCCTAAAATCATGGTCGGTTCAACATATTGAAGTTTTATTGGTGGATGGAATGTATTACTACTATTTCCAGAAGACCATATTTTGCAGTGGAGTGCTGTATAAAAACAATGGCCTTGGCATTTTGCGATACGAAGTACGGGCGAATTTGTATTTTACGGTTTATGCCCAAATGGACTAAATTAGATATCAATCGATAGGAAATGACTTCCTGAGTACGAATCTGCAATAAAATTTATGGAACTCGCCCGCATTCAAAAGTTATGCCCCTTTTTATCGGGGGCCTAACACCTACAAACCCTACAAATCACCGATCGACAGCAACTAAAGGTGGGCGCAAGTAAAAATATTGCTAAAATCTTTTAAATGCAGAGATCTTTTGTGAATATTATTGCAGATTCATACTCAGGAGGTCATTTCCAATCGATTGATATTTAATTTACCCTATTTGGGGGCAGTCGGTAAAATGGAAATCCGTCTTTCTAAAAATAGTAGTAATACATTCGATCCAACAACAAAACTTCAATATGTTTGAACGACTATGGTATTATGAAGGTTCCAATCTTTATTTGAGGTTAAGCAATCGTGATATCCACGTAATTTTTGTTCAAAGTATAAGGGTTCAGACCGTGAATTCTGAAATGAGCTCCAACAAGATGGCGTCCAAACTGCGTCGCCGCCCGGGGCCTGGTTCGCACTCTAGTGTATATTATATCCTATCTCTATGGTAACTACTCGAATCGAAAAAGGGACAAGAAAATTGTTGTAGCCTTTGGCTGTTAAAATGTTACCGCTGCTGTTCTGGAGTATTCTCCCTGAGACCTGCCTGAATGGTTTTAGGTATTACATACCCATACTTTTATTGTTGAAATTTTCTAGCTGTAGTTGAACATTCGCTGATAGTTAGCTCTATCAATCAACGATTTGTCCTTAGGCCCAATTGGCCTTGAAGAGTGGGCGGGAACCGGAACCAAGAGAAGAGAGGAGTCACGCAACAAGTTCGCCACCGAACGAAGTCATATCCTTTTTAGAAATCATATATAATAAATGGATATGGCAACAAGACGGCCGCTGCAGCGATATTCTAGCCATATTTCGTCCTTGAATGGCTACAATTTAGAAAGTCACAGGTCTCTATTATTCTATCCTCTACCATGAAAAAATGTCATTGTACGTGTAAGAAGAAGAAGGACCTTTACACCTACAAACGGAACATTTCTTTGCCTTCTAGAGACCAATGTAGTGGAAGTAAGTTATAAAAACATGGCTGGGTCTGGAAAGAAACACATGTTTGTGGTTTTATATTCGATCTTGGAGTTGTTGCAGAGAATGAAGATAAAGACGAATTTGCTGGAAGTTTATCAGGTGAAATAATTTGTTCTTTTCAACTTTTTGCAATTCTTCCTTTCCTCTAATTCATTTCCTATTCTATTCATACATTGTTCATTCATTCCTGCATTGATTTGTTGATTTGTTAAGTCATCCATTCATTTGCTCATCCATTCATCAATCTGTAATCAACAACATTTACTTATCAACTGTTTTATCATATTATCTTTCTTTCACCTTCCTAGAATACCTCAATATCTGGAAGGCAGATGGGATGAGAGGAATATTTGTGACAATACCATTAAAATACCATTGGGCGATACAATACCTGAGTTCTTCAGGCTTGAGCTGCCATCACGCAATAATCGATTACATAATGATGACAAATGGCTACCAGAAGATAAAGAACATAAAATTCCCCAATAAGCTTTTCACACTGTTGGTGTACCAAGTAGGTATTTGAAATGTGTTTGCTAGCATAATCTTATATCAATGTTGCAATTGTATCTCTATTAGCTTTGCTTTTTGCAGGTAGTATACTTCTAGACAAAGTTTTTCAATGAAGTGTTCAGGTATATGAATTATTTTGAACTAATGGCTTAATTTTGAATCATTTTTGCTCAAGGCATGGTACCTAATGAAGAAACACAGGAAGCACTCGTTGTTGACAAAGGAAAAGTAGGTATTTTAACTTAATATTATTAAACATGGCCTAGTTTTCATTCACATACTTTGGTTTTATATCTGTAATGACATTTTATTTATTTAACTGCTGCGGCTTTAGCATACATACAGGGTGGCCCAGAAAAAAGTAACCCCCAAACAAAATAATTTATAGACATTTTTTCTCAAAAATGAATTCAATAAATTTATAGCCAGATGATATTCAATCAAGTTTATTAACGTGTAGAAATATCTTCACGTTTAGAGCTTCCATCCAGGCACAATGAGGCATTAAATTCGTGACATTCAAAAACCCGCTGTTTTTGCGGGAAATTGAAATTCCATCACATCAAGTGAGCAAACAAAACAAAAATTAACGTAAAGGAAAATGCCTGTAATATCAGTAGAAGATAAGCATTTTATAAAGAATTTAAGAATAGAAAAAGGATGGGGAAGAAAAAGAATCTTATCAGACTGACATTTGAAATCTTATGTGACTGATAGAATGAGTTGTTGAGTTTTTCGTGTTTTGTTGCGTCAATATGAAGTACATGTTTCCAAAGAGTGTGTTTTTGGATGCTTAAGTTTGAGAGCACATTTGCTCGGAGATAATAAACTCTACCAGCACAATACTTACACAAAATATCGCACTTAAGTGGAATAACTTGAACTATGAATTTCATGAAATTGCTACTTCAGAAATATTTTTTACAACATATTTTGTTAGGGGGGGGGGTTACTTTTTTCTGGGCCACCCTGTATATTACAGACAAATTTAATTGAAAATATGTCATGTCAGATAAAGAAATGGAAGTTTCTTTGTGGCTTTGCTGAACCAAATGAAGATATCGGGTAAGCATTAATCTTTCTTATTCTTGTTTCCTGGATTGCATGCAAACCTCTCACTTATATCATGTGAAACATAAATATCTGATAAAAATTTCTTGCAAGACTTTGCATATCACTTATTTATTTCTAATATATGTATGTATCTTGGCATAAAAACCCCCCTTTCTATTAGGTTCTCTGCTCTAATAAGCTTCTTTTTGAGTTGAGATTGTTAATTAAGCCCGCCCTCTCTATTGAGCCTCCCTCCCAGGGCTGAAAAGTGCTTTTTTGGTATGATTGTAGTCATGGAGTTATCTTTGCTTTAGCTGCTACTGTGATGAGAGAAATTAAGGAAGAAACTGGCATTGAAGCTGGTGAGTCTGTGGGAATGATTTTGATTCCATGATTAGAATGGAATTTCGCACGTAAAAACGTGAATCAACGGAAGCGTTGCCGTGACATCAATCTCTGGTCGCAACTAACTAACATGATTTAAACAACATATCAAACGACCCCAGTTAATCGAAAATGCTATCCCCAAGCCAGATAGAGCGATCCGTTTTAAATTATATCGAACCTTTAAATGGAAGCATAACACCTACAAGTCTCACAAAGCAGACGAAAAACTTAACTTACAACTGAAAATGAGGCCATCCATAGCGGTACTGCAATACCAGGACAACCAGTGTCTTGGGTGAAGCAAGCTTCAAGCCCACAGACCAATTCCAAAAATCAGTTTAATATTTGAGCACCCTTGGGTGCATATCAGATATTAAGCTGATAAGAACAGATACTACACTTGATCTTAGCCAAAAGGCCGAGAAGCGATAACAAACAAAGGTTTCTTATCGACCGGCCAAATCAAGATTATCTTGTCGCACGTGGGGCTACTGATTTGACTTAAAAGGCGCATGCGCAAAGAGGCGTCTTTTTTATGAGAAACAGGACACTAACGGCATTAGACCATGAAATGTCAAAAGTAAAAGATATCAAGTCAAGACACAAATCTAGACGTACATGCAAGCAATGATAGTGCAGCAAATGGATGCAAGTTACACGCAAAGCAGGTTTGTATGTGAAATGGAAAAAAAAGATGTCATGTGTGTTTATTTTGGTTCACGCGTAATGCTTGCTCAAACATAATCAGCTATTACAGCCTCGTTTCTAAAAAGCAATTCAATTAAATTCATATTTAAATTCAAGGTTTCAATCAGAACGTAAAGCAAGCTCAAAACGATGTAATAAAATTAAGCTTTGGATGTTTAGAGGATGGACAAACGATCAAAAGTTTTATTATTTACAATCTTCATTATACTAACTCTAGATTTCCATTGAATTTCTTGCAGGCTTCCATCAACGATCCCTACATCTGAACACGTGAACTGCATTTCAGAACCACGTGCTACTCTTGGCAAGTTTTTCAAAATCCAATGCCCAGCAGATGCCGTTTGGGTTCTTTTGTACCAATGCCATTAGATGGTTCAAGCATGCTTTTGAAATCAGCGGCAAGCAGAGACTAGTTTCCTTCCGTCGCTAACCATTTATGCATGGGGAAAGATTCAAGTTCTCTACGATCAAACATTGAGGAGCCCATCGTCTGCTACGGACCAACAGCTAAGGTTATTTACAGTGAGCACCCGCACACAAAAACCAATGTCTTAAGAACCTTTCAGGGTGATACCTTTGCTTAGAACAACAGAGAAAACAAAACAGCCTATTAAATTTCTACAACTACCTGGTCACAAAAACGTAGAGAATTATGTGAACACTGATGAATTGGATTCAAGAATTACAAAGAAGATTTTTGCATTAAGCACCAAAGCAGTTGTAAAGGCGGTGTAAAAAAAGCGCCATGCTACATAAAGGTATCATTTGCATTGCAAATAAAATGAAAACTGTATGTCTGTTGTTTAGAGCTATACCCGTCCAGATAGCATTAATAGTGTTGATTTCTTAATTGTCTTTGTGTGACAGTTAATTTTAAATTATACTATTTCCGTTTTTGCACCTGTAGGCCATTCTCATTATCATAGAAAGAGTATATATCTAAGTTGCGTTGTAACCATTTTGATGCAATAAAATAATTTGAGAATAAAACCAGTTACTCTATTGATTACTAAATAAAATATTGCATCATAGAAATAGCCCTATTCTATGCATTTTGATTGTTTCGCTTAATTTTTATCGTAAACTTACATTTGGAATCTAAAAGAATTAAAAAGCAACAATGAATTTCTGGGATATTCATTATTTAATTTACAAGCAGATATTACCATTATATCATTGTTGTTATTTAGCTGCTGTTGCTCATCAATCACTGCTCATGAACCATTCAATCGTGCAACTGTCTACCTCCCACCCAAGTTAATCTTACGTCACAATCGTAAACACAAAGAGCAACATTGTTTATGAAAAGCGTTGTAAGGCTGAATATTTCGTGGACTTCAGCTTATTGCAAGCATTAACAACTTGCGATAGCTGGTTTCCATTTTGTGAGAACATTTACCTTCAATTGCTGGATATTCAACAAGCCGAATCAGCTCAAACGGAGATCTTCAAGGATTTTTATATCGATGGAGAGCAACCAGGTATGTCTTCGAATAATAAATTTCAATTTTGAACCTGAAAGTCCTGTATAAACTTCGATAAGTTTGACAATTTCTTCCAAAGCCGTTTTCTTTCCCATTTGATGAAAAAGATTCAATTTTTGAACATATACAACAGAAAAAATACTAAGAAAGAGCTGCATGCTTATAAGTTATTGTCACTAGAAATTTGAAAATTAGTTCGTTACGAGGAAGCTCAAAAAAGACATACTAAATCTTTTATAATGCTTTATTCGTGAATATCGAAGCATACCTACAATGTTTTCCTCAAAGAAAGTCAAAAAGTTAAAATGCTTACGAATCCTTTTTGGCATCTCCCATAGAATTAGTTCAATCAAAACATTTCATTTGAAGATTATCTAATTGAAAAAATGGCCGAAAATCTCCCGAGGGGGTAGGAGAAAGGAGGGAATGATTGGTGAAGTCACCATGACATTAGCAGCCTATAATCTGACAGCACTCATAGCAGTGCAATGATATAAAGCGGCGAAAAAATTCTGTGTTGAGATTAAATTTGTAAAAATATTCAATGTATTATTGTCTTTTTAAAATGTTTTTCTGTTACCTGGCATTCCAGTTCATGGCAGTGGTTAACACGTGTTGATTTGCGTATACTTTGCAGCACGGAGGTTTCTTATTTAAAAACAGAAAAGTAATAAAAGACAAGTGGATAACTTTTGCTACATATTACTGCTTATTGATTTTTTCAATTTGGAAAGGCTTTCTTATCAGCATCAAATTAAAAAATCTTTGTTGCACGAGGCTGGAGTGCCTTCATTAGATTCCAACAAGGGGTCTCCCTTAGTTGAGGCTTTCTATCAAAGCACTGGCAAAAATATGAGCTCGAATAAATAAGAAAAACACACTGGTTTTCAAAAGTAGTTGAAATATTTTAGGGGGATACCTCCACTTAACTGCTCAGTTGATATTGCCACTTCTTCCAAAAATGAATGAGAATTGATAATCAACAACGCCAAGATGTAGATTTTTAATTATCTAAAAGTCAGAAATCAAGCACAAGGAAACAACATTTTTCTTAAAAACAACAACTTTAGGGCATTCAAATTTATTCTTTTCTCTCTGACCCTAACTGAGCACCCTGTTACCACTTAATTAAGATTACGTCACAATCGTAATAATAAAACGCAACATTGTTTATAAAAGACGTTAGGCTGAATATTTCGTGGACTTTAGTTCATTCGAAGAATTGTCAACTTGCGATAGCTTGCTTCCATTTCGCGAGAAAATTTACGTTCAATTGCTACAATTTCAACAAAGCCAATCAGCTCCAACCGAATTTTTGAAAGATTTCATGTCGATAGAAAGCAACCAGGTATGTCTTCGAATAATAAATTTCAATTTTGAGCCTGAAAATCAGCTAATCTAATATAGTCGCTGCTGACACAATTTCACCAAACCATTTTTATCCCTCCGCAATGAGAAGCGTCTATATCTGAATAATTTTTAAGTGACATGTTTTGAAGGTTAGCAAAGACTAATAAGTATATTTATAAATCAGTGTGGGTAATTACCAACCTTCGTTTTTTTTATATATACTTGAATTTTCACCTGGCCTGCACCCAGTCTTCATTAGATATCTCTTTCTGGAAATATACAATAAAAAAGCACTACAGACTTTTCCAATAACATTGTAAATAATTCTTACTGGAAGTTCGGAACTATGCGTCTCCATTCATGAGAAAAGTCATTCGAAATTTGAAAAATTAGCGATTCTACAAATTCAAAAGAGTTTTAACTTATTAATTATTGTCCTAAATTTCGAATTCTGGTCACAAATTTTCATTCAAAATAGACTTAAAAAAAAATTTTGTTTCACTTTGTTCAAATGTTGTCATAAAACAAGTAAGTTTAGGCCAAAATTAGATCCAAAAATGATAACATTAACAAAATGGCGGACAAAGGAAAGGATAGGTGATGTTGCCATGACATTAGTAGCCTCGTATACGACACATTCAACATTTCAAGTGATTACGAGGCAACATAGAATTTTTGCAAATAACATCACTTACAATGTAAGTAAAAGCAGTTAGAGTTATTCAAAAGTTAACACAAACAATTATTTTTTATGATTTGCATCTGTTAGATTTTCAACTTTGATGAGAACCAAGCAATCCCATATACTCCAAACAAGTAAAAGAGTATATGGGGTTGCTTACTAGTATTTACAAGATCGCGTGAAGATAACCAATATCGGGAGAAAAGAAAAAGAAAATAAAGATGAATTTGATATGAGAATGAAAATGAAGATAACAACCGTGTCGAGTATGTGGATGACAATGCAGATGAAAATTACGTTGAATATTGCATGGACAAGGAAGATGACAACTGCGTACAGTATGAGGGTGAGAACGAAGATTGATATTATGATGAATATGAGAATCACAATGAAGATAAATATTAAGAGGAATGTCAGACTGACAATGAAGATGAACATTGCGTCAAGCATGCAAGAAGAAACCTCGTTTCCAAAAATGAGTTCCAAGATCATTCCACAGTGACAACAACAACAAGGTATTGCAGTTTGATGCCTTTATTCCTCATGTAATTTTTCATTAAACTTCAATGTGCATTTCATTATCTAAAATCATTCATTTCAACTTTGTTTTCTTGTAGTAGCTTGAAGAAAGAAGGAAACGCCGTTTCTAAAAATGAATTCGTTGATCATCCCACAGCAACAACAACAACACGGTATGGCAGTTTAATTACTGTATTGCTCATGTAATTTTCATTCCGTTTTAATGCGCATTTGATTACTTAAAATCATTCATTTCTACGTGTCTTTGTTTTCTTGAAGAAGCTTGAAGAAAGCAGGAAACGCCGTTTACAAAAATGAATCCCACCCAGGGCTAAAAAGATCTCTTTTGGTATGATTGTAGTCATGAAGTTATCTTTGCTTTAGGTGCTACTGTGATGAAAGAAATTAAGGAAAAAATTGGCATTGAAGCTGGTAAGTGTGTGGGATTGACTTTGATTCCATTTACTATAACTTCTTATTTATGTTTCAGCTGTCATATCCGTGTGTCCTTCAAGCCTTTCTAATTTTGCTGTGTCGTTAGGAGTAAGTGCTGCTTGCTTTGAAAGCAGGGCTATTCTTCTATTATGTAATTTGGTGATGAAAGAGTTGCAATAAAGAATAAACACACAGTTCAATTCAACGCCTGCCTTAATTTCATAGCCAATCAATTATTACAATGTAAAGTCAATATTATGATTTACTAATCTCATTAATAACCAGAAGCTGATATTTGAGTGAGTTGATAAGCTATGATAATTGATAACTTGTGTAAATTTAGCGATGAAAATTCACGAATACTGTCTCTTTTATGTGCCCTTCGGAAATTGTGAAATTGCAACTGAATTTCGGACGGCTGTTTATCTCTTATAGAACTATAGCAACATTATTGATTCTAGGTCACGAGTGGTTTTGTTGTGGCTGTGCTGGAAACCGCTGCGTGAAAGTGTCTAGGATTTATGACGTATCTCTTTCAGAGGAGCTCTCTTTATTAGTGAAACTTGCAACTGTCTTTTCCTTTTTTCATAGTCTATGATTAAGTGTAGGTAGTGAGGCTTGGCCCCTATGTATACTTGAAAGAAGCTTTGAATCGAATTGTTTCACTTGGAGCGATGTGATTGAAAGCCTGCCAGGAGAGTGGGAGGGAGAAAGATGGAGAAAGAAAGTTAAGAAAGTGGTTAAACAATAAAGTTGTTTACCTTGCACATTCAAGGACAATCCAGAATACAAGACATATTTGCAAGTGTAGAAGCTATGATATTTGAGTGAACGAAGTAGTGGAACTTTGTCAAGTGCTTCTGTGTACGGGTTTCCGAATAATTGCTCTGACAGTAATCTTAGTTGTGGCTATTTGTGATGATGCTACTCGCAGTAATGACGCTCCGTGATCTTTTGCAGATGATGTGTTAAAATGATACAATCTGGCGAGAGAGAGTCTCATTCAAACTTGTGAATTGAATTCTACTCTGTTATTGTATAGATGTGCTACGATGCGACTCTCTGCCTGTTGCTGTAGGGTTTCCAGTTGACCAGGAGTTACTACTAGAAAGTTCCAAAGTTATATAAAGCATTTTTGAAGTAGCTTTCGTTTACATTTACCAATGCGATTGTCATGTAACATAGTGTAGCAATTTCTTGCGTTCCATTTGTAGGAGCTGCGTATTATTTCATCACGATGCAATGATGCAATTTCGCCATGCATGTTTGTAAAGCAGAATGCAAATGGAAAGAAGGAGATTTCAAATTCGATTGCATAACTAATTCTCATATCGAGTGAATGCTAAAAGCCAAGTATCAAATGCATCTACTGGTAATGTCACGCATACTCCTATCTACCATGCTAATAATAAGTTACTTATGCAAGAAATAAAAGACTGCCTTGTCACCCTGTATTCCATCTCGTTCAACTTTCACTTTGCCTTTTCAATTTATTCAAAATGAGTTGATAACTTGTGTAAATTTAGCGATGGAAATTCACGAATACTGTCTCTCTTATGTGCGCTTAGAAAGTGAGTTAATCTTTCTCACTTTTCATCAAACCAATTTTCCTCTCCTCGCCAGGGAACAGCTTTCAGTTTTCAAATATTTCCACGGAGCAATATTAACTAAAGTTATCGAATGAGGTTTCAATGCAGTTTTACTAAAAAATGTATATATTTTCATACTCTATTGATGAAACAATAAATCGAATTTGAAGAAAATGGCCGAGCCTTCGGCGAAAACAGAAAAATAAATAAAATGTTTTTTATTCCTAAAAATTAAAGCAAACTCGCGAATTTCTTCCAAAACTTCATAAAAAAGAGGTTATACTAATTGTTTAGAAATTTCTGAAAGAATCAGTGAAATTTGATCAAAAATTTCGATTTGAAAATAAAAAAGAATTAAAAAAATGGCAGAAAATGGCCTAAATTCCAAGGGAGGGGGAAGGACGAATGGAAGGATAAGGCATGTTGCCATGACATTAGCAACCTCGAATCCGACGAAATTCACGTTCTGATTAATTACGAGGCTACACACCATTTTGCGGCACAAAAGTTTTTATTAATGTATGAATTGTTATTAATGGCAGATAATTCCTTCAAAGGTAAACATTAATGATTATTATATCTTTCAGGTTTTCAGTTTTCCTGACGACCAAGTTACGATGGCGAATTATCACATAATGCACCACCGTATAAACAAAGGAAATTGATTAGACAGAAGATCAGACATTGACCCAGGACAGGTAAGTGAATTTAATGGTAAGTTATACAATGATGATGAAGGTAGTGGGTGTGATGGAGTGGATAATGGAAAAGAGAGAGAAGTACTTGGTGGAGTTATTGATGATAATGGTGATTGTGTATGGGAAAGAAAGCAGGTAACTAGTACGCAAGGTATAGGAGAAAAAGTTTCAAAGAAGAAAAGATTGAAGAAGAAATTGTAATCATCAGGATGGATGGACAACTGAAGATATCGAAGAAGAATACTTAACAGATGAACGAAACAGCAGTACAGAAACATACATTCAAATGTTCAGAGAATCTTATTGGAATCACGAAGAAGAAAACCCTGAAGATGACGAAGTAAATGAAGAAGAATTCGAACAAGAAGACGAAGCAAATGACAAAGAAGATGGCAGAGAACAACGGCAAGAAGATGAAGGTAACGAGGAAAGCAAAGATGCAAAGATGGACTCGCAAAGGAAACAGAAGGAACCTTGGAATTTGGTTCAGATGGCTCAGAATGTGGGGAAACCTGTAGCTGTTCAGACTTTAACAATACAGAAAGAGGTTACGCATCATATTCAGCATCAACATCGGATGAACAGGAGCAGGTAGGTAAGGGTTTAAATTGTAGTAACAATAGCATCTGGGAAGACTCGGAAACAGGTTCTGCCCAACTTGGAAGGAAAAGAAAGAGAGCAGAAGAAGAAGACAGCGAGAGAGAGCAAACGAAGAAGAGATTATTTGCAAGTGAACCGGAACAATGGGTTGAAAAGGAGGCAGAATAATTTCAGACAGCAGAATTGTTTACAACAACAAATACATGGGTAGCGAGAAGTTGTGAGGGTATAATTGTAATATCTGTTGACGAAGATAGCCATTACCAATGTGAAAATCCGCACGTAATTGTTGTATGAAGTGATGATGGCGACAAATGCCAACTGGAAACCGAGGAAAACTATAACGAAGAATGTGAAGATGGATGTGTGCAAGGCAATCAAATGCGTTCTGTGGGAACTGAAAGATAGGTGAAGGTAAAGAGAGCGAAGAAGAGCAAGCCAAGAAGAGATTATGCCAAAATAAGCTGAGACCAACATCGGTTGGAAATGAATATGCAGAGGAAGTTAGGACAGAAACGGACGGAGAAGAATTTCAGAGCAGAAGTTTTTACAACAACGAATATGTGCTTCTGTAAAAAGATCTGTAGGGAACAGTCATTGATCGATTAAACAAACTCATCATGAAGAATTGAAGAATCTTATTGAAGAATATTCTTCCGAAAGGGAGAGAATTCACAAAGATGATCAAAGAAAATCGAAGATGATAGAATCACAGCGAAAGGAAACAGCAAAAATGAAAAACAAAATTGAAGCAGAAGATGCCGAGCATGATTTGAAAATCATAACAAGGAATGGAGATAATAATGATGCCTTGGTAGCAAGGATGCTCAAGTTGATGATGAAGTATTTGAAGAGTTTGTGGAGTTTGCTACCTTGATCACTTTTTTGAATGTAAAATTTAACGGTTTGATAGAAGTGCAGCAAAAAGTTCAGGAAGAAAAGGAAGAAGTTAAAGATCTTACTAAAATCATGGAACTTGAGCTTCAGTTGAAAGATGAAGAAATACAACGCTTGAGAGAGGAAACACAACCACAGAAAGAAGAAATCCAAAGTTATCTGAAGAAAATTTCAATTTGAAGACGAAGGTGGAAGGCCTTGTACCATTTTTGAAATTTGACCATCAATACAGAGTTAAAGGGATGCCGTGCGCGGAAGGGCAGAAACTTGCATCCATGAAAAAAGAAGCAACATCTCCAAAGAAGGAAAAAAAGAAAAGCAAGAACTTGTAAAAGTTCTACAGTTTCGACATCAGCAAACTTTTGAAGAAATGAAGAGCATTGACAAGCAGAAAGACGCATTTGCTACTTTGAAAGATGAAGTAAAATCGCTCAAGCAAAAAAATACAATGCTCTGTGGAGATAATTCATAGCTCAAAAAGGAAAAAAAACTGAAAGAGCTTGTAGAGTTCCTGGAAGATGAGCATAAGTTCAAAGTCGGAGAACTGAAAAGCGTGGAATCGACAAGCAGCAATCGACACAACACTACATGAATAAAAAAGTCAATGCAGCTCGCATAAAACGCCAACAACCTAATCGTCTAAAACCAACACATGATTGAGGCATGCAAATTCCTTCGCGCACACGTCATTTTCAGCGATGTTGATGCGTACATAAGGCAAATTCTCAACTCGCCTCAACTCGAACAAATTGAGCTTACACTACTCAAGAGAGCTCCTCTGAAAGAGTTACGTCACAAATCCCAGACAATTTCACGCAGCTGTTTCCAGCGCAGCCACAACAACACAACTTGTGACGTAAGATCAATAATGTTGCTATAGCTATATTAAAGATAAACAGCTGTCCGAGAGTCAGTTGCAATTTCGCAATTTCCTAAGCGCACGTAAGAGAGACAGTATTCGTGAGTTTTCATCGCTAAATTAACACCAGTTATCAACTCATTTTGGATAAATTGAAAAAGCAAAGTGAAAGTTGAACGAGATGGATCACAGGATGACAGAGTAGTTTTTCATTTCTTGCATAACTAACTTACTATAATCATGGTAGATAGGAGTACGCGAGACATTACCAGTAGATGCATTTGATACTTGGCTTTTAGCATTCACTCGATATGAGAATTAGTTATGCAATCGAATTTGAAGTCTCCTTTTTTCACATTTGCATTCTGCATAGCAAACATGCATAGCGAAATTGCATCTTTGCATCGTGATGAAATAACACGCAGCTTTCACAAATTGCACGCAAGAAATTGCTACACTATGTAACACGACAATCGCATTGGTAAGTGTAAATGAAGGATACTTAAAATTGCTTCATACAACGATGTAACTTTCTAGTAGTAACTCCTGGTCGCGCAGCGCAACTGGAAACCATACAGCAACCAGCAGAGAGTCGCATCGTAGCACATCTATACATTAACAGAGTAGAATTCAACTCACCAGTTTCAATGACACTCTCTTTCGCCAGATTGCATCATTTTAGCATATCATCTGCAAAAGATCACGGACAGTCATTACTGCGAGTAGCATCATACAAATAGCTGCAACTAAGATCAGTGTCACAGCAATTCTTCGGAAACCCGTACACAGAAGCACTTGACAAAGTTGCACTACTTCGTTCACTCAAATATCATAGCTTCTACACTTGCAAATATGACTTGTATTCTGGGTTGTCCTTGACTGTGCAAGGTTGGCAACTTTATGTAAAACCATTTTCTTAACTTTCTTTCTCCATCTCTCTCCCTCCCAGTCTCCTTGCAAGCTTTCAATCACATCGCTCCAAAGGAAACAACTCGATTCAAAGCTTCTTTCAAGTGAACATAGGGGCCAAGCCTCACTACCTACACTTAATCATAGACCATGAAAGAAAAGCAAAAGATAGTTACAAGTTTCACTACTCAAGAGAGCTCCTCTGAAAGAGTTACGTCACAAATCCCAGACACTTTCACCCAGCGAATTCCGGCGCAGACACAACAACACAACTTGTGATGTAAGACCAATGATGTTGCTATAGCTATATAAGAGCTAAACAGCCGTCCAAAATTCAGGTGCACTTTCGCAATTTCCTAAGCCCAGCATTTACTCCTAACGACACAGCAAAATTAGACAGGCTTGAAGGACACAGGGATATGACAGCTGAAACATAAATAAGAAGTTATAATAAATGGAATCAAAGTCAATCCCACACACTTACCAGCTTCAATGCCAATTTTTTCCTTAATTTCTTTCATCACAGTAGCACCTAAAGCAAAGATAACTTCATGACTACAATCATACCAAAAGAGATCTTTTTAGCCCTAGGAGGGTTTCATTTTTGTAAACGGCGTTTCCTGCTTTCTTCAAGCTTCTTCAAGAAAACAAAGACACATTAAAGTGAATGATCTTAGATAATCAAATGTACATTGAAGCGGAATGAAAAATTACATGAGCAATACAGTCATTAAACTGCCATACCGTGTTGTTGTGGTTGCTGTGGAATGATCAACGAATTCATTTTTGGAAACGGCGTTTCCTCCCTCCTTCATGCTACTACAAGAAAACAACGACACGTTGAAATGAATGATTTTATAAAATCAAATGCGCATGAAAACGGAACGAAAAAATACATGAGCAATACAGTAATTAAACTACCATACCCTGTTGTTGTTGTTGCTGTGAGAAAGTCAACGAAAACGGTTTCGGAAACGGCTTTTCCTCCTTTCTTCAAGCTACTTCAAGAAAACAGAGACAAGTTAAATTTAATGATTTTAGATTATCAAATGCGCATTAAAACGGAATGAAAATTACATGAGCAATACAGTAATTAAACTTCCATACCGTGTTGCTGTTGTTGATGTGGGATGATCAACGAATTCACTTTTTTGAAACGACGCTTCCTCCCTTCTTAATGCTATTGCAAGAAAAAAAGACACGTTGAAATTAATGATTTTATAAAATCAAATGCGCATTAAAACGGAACGAAAAAATACATGAGCAATACAGTAATTAAACTGCCATACCCTGTTGTTGTTGTTGCTGTGAGAAAGTCAACGAAAACGGTTTCGGAAACGGCTTTTCCTCCTTTCTTCAAGCTACTTCAAGAAAACAGAGACAAGTTAAATTTAATGATTTTAGATTATCAAATGCGCATTAAAACGGAATGAAAATTACATGAGCAATACAGTCATTAGAAGTGCCATACCGTGTTGTTGTTGTTGCTGTGGGATGATCAACGAATTAATTTTTGGAAACGACGTTTCCTCCCTTCTTGATGCTATTGCAAGAAAAAAAGAGACGTTGAAATGAATGATTTTATAAAATCAAATGCGCATTAAAACGAAACGAAAAAATACATGAGCAATACAGTAATTAAACTGCCATACCCTGTTGTTGTTGTTGCTGTGAGAAGGTCAACGGAAACGGTTTCGGAAACGGCTTTTCCTCCTTTCTTCAAGCTACTTCAAGAAAACAGAGACAAGTTAAATTTAATGATTTTAGATTATCAAATGCGCATTAAAATGGAATGAAAATTACATGAACAATACAGTAATTAAACTGCCATACCGTGTTGTTGTTGTTGCTGTGGAATGATCAACGAATTCATTTTTAGAAACGGCGTTTCCTCCCTCCTTCATGCTACTACAAGAAAACAACGACACGTTGAAATGAATGATTTTATAAAATCAAATGCGCATTAAAACGGAACGAAAAAATACATGAGCAATATAGTAATTAAACTGCCATACCCTGTTGTTGTTGTTGCTGTGGGATGATCAATGAATTCATTCTGAGAAACGGCGATTCCTCCCTTCTTCATGCTACAACATAAATACAAAGACACATTAAAGTGAATGATCTTAGATAATCAAATGCACATTGAAGCGGAATGAAAAGTTACATGAGCTATACAGTCATTAAACTGCCATACCGTGTTGTTGTTGTTGCTGTGGGATGATCAATGAATTCATTCTGAGAAACGGCGATTCCTCCCTTCTTCATGCTACAACATAAATACAAAGATACATTAAAGTGAATGATCTTAGATAATCAAATGCACATTGAAGCGGAATGAAAAATTACATGAGCTATACAGTCATTAAACTGCCATACCGTGTTGTTGTTGTTGCTGTGGGATGATCAGCGATTTCATTTTTGGAAACGGCGTTTCCTCCCTTCTTCATGCTACTACAAGGATACAAAGAAGAGTTGAAATTAATGATTTTATAAAATCAAATGCGCATTAAAACGGAACGAAAAAATACATTAGCAATACAGTAATTAAACTGCCATACCCTGTTGTTGTTGTTGCTGTGAGAAAGTCAACGAAAACGGTTTCGGAAACGGCTTTTCCTCCTTTCTTCAAGCTACTTCAAGAAAACAGAGACAAGTTAAATTTAAGGATTTTAGATTATCAAATGCGCATTAAAACGGAATGAAAATTACATGAGCAATACAGTCATTAAAGTGCCCCTACACCTTATTTTTTTATTGGCTAAAACTATAGATTCGAATGCGCTGATTCTGCATCCGTTTATATTTTTTTGATATGACAAGTAGTTTTTGAGATACGAGGCAACGCGTGCCACTTTTTCGTGGTCAACTTTTAGGACCGTAATTTACCTACTATGACATCATAGTAGGTAAACTCCAATGTAGTGGCTGCTCGTTGTACTCAGTGGCGGCGGGCGTAGGCCTACATTCAGTATAATAAATAGTGTTTGCGTTGCGCTTTTGTCGTGTCTCGTAATGTGTATTCGTGGGTATTTGTGCAATTTTGGTGATCAGAATCGAATAGAAAGTTTCCACGAATTAACATTCTTTGTCGGATAGTAGTTCATGACAGTAGGGATTGCAGTGCCGAGGAATGCGAAGATGGCGAGGGGATAGGATTGATCGTATCGTAGAGCAAAGCAGATCGTTGATAGTGATACCGATGAAGGAGAAACCTGATGCATTTGATGCCATTTGGCTGAGAACTCTTTCAGTCAAAGCCATGAAAGAGATGTGAGCAAGAAAAGAAATGTTGAAAGAAAACTTTCTGGGCATTTGACTAGATCTGAATTATTATCTTTTTGTTGTGTTTGTGATGAAGCAAAAGTGTATATCAAAATTCAATATACGCAATAATTTAGGCTATCATATCCGTGTCAGTCTAAACCTTTGGGGTTTGAGGAAGCTTGAAACGATTCGATTTTCATTTGGAACAGCAAGTGTAGAAAATCTGCAACATAATTCCTTATTACTACACATGAATTTCGTTATTGTACCGAAATTATTGCGCTTTGTTGTTTGATTTATTTCATTCATGATGAGGCGTCCATAGAATTTCTTCCGTCGTTGCGAATTGATGAAATCTATCCATCTCCTTCTCCTCACAGTTTTAGGGCGATCATTCTGATAAAGCAGAATTTTGTGAAGCCATACAAATTTTGATTTATCGGGTGTATTTCCATGGGCTAGCAAAACACATCGATATGGCATATTATCCCAGTTTTATCATCATGTTTTGATGCTCTTCTTGGCATCCCCGTTCCCGTACAGTTTTAACATTGCACGGCCCACGCCCGCCTCCACTGAGCACAACGAGCAGCCACTACACGGGAATTTTGTAATTCCTCCCGACAGCTGCAAACTCATCGCAAGCCTTTCAAATTTCAATGTCATAATGCGCCGACCTGTTTCTAATCATCAAAGTCAAAAAAACAAATATCGAGTGCCTCGTATGAGAGAAAATTGATGCCGGATTTGTTGCTTCAGTACGGGAAAATGAACGGGGCACAATGGCACCAACTATGATGTCATAGTAGGTAGATCCCAGTCCTAAAAGTTGACCACAAAAAATGGCGAAAATGACGAAACATCGACACTTCCCCACGTTATAACTCGTTAACTAGACGTCAGATTTAAAAAATATTTTCGTATCTAAAATCAGCGAAGAAAGTTTTATCGATATAAAGAATAAAAAAATAAGGTGTAGGGGCACTTTAAGCTGCCATACCGTGTTGTTGTTGTTGCTGTGGGATGATCAACGAATTCATTTTTAGAAACCGCGTTTCCTCCCTCCTTCATGCTACTGCAAGAAAACGACACGTTGAAATGAATGATTTTATCAAATCAAATGCGCATTAAAACGGAACGAAAAAATACATGAGCAATATAGTCATTAAACTGCCACACCGTGTTGTTGTTGTTGCTGTGGGATGATCAATGAATTCATTCTGAGAAACGGCGATTCCTCCCTTCTTCATGCTACACCATAAATACAAAGACACATTAAAGTGAATGATCTTAGATAATCAAATGCACATTGAAGCGGAATGAAAAATTACATGAGTTATACAGTCATTAAACTGCCATACCGTGTTGTTGTTGTTGCTGTGGGATGATCAACGATTTCAATTTTGTAAACGGCGTTTTCTGCTTTCCTCAAGCTTCTTCAAGAAAACAAAGACACGTTGAAATGAATGATTTTAGATTATCAAATGCGCATTAAAACGGAATGAAAATTACATGAGCAATACAGTAATTAAACTGCCATACCGTGTTGTTGTTGTTGCTGTGGGATGATCAACGAATTCATTTTTCGAAACGGCGTTTCTTCCCTTCTTCATGCTATTGCAAGAAAACAAAGACACGTTGAAATGAATGGATTTAAATGACCAGCAGGTTTTTCTCTCCTCCCCACCCGCAAAGAATATTTTCTTTTTTGGACATCCCCATGCAAAAACAGTTCTCTCGCTGTCGCTTTCGCTTTCTTCCTGGCACAACATTGCTTAGGGGGGTGGGAGGAGGAGGTAGGGATGCACAACATGAAGAATCGAACATTTCCCTGCAGTCTGGCCACTATTGAACAAGTTTATTAGATGTCCAATTACCTGAATCCTGAAACTTGCCTGCTTGGTTCCATGAACAGGATTTTCAGGATCGACATCGAGATACTGATCAGACAGTTGCTTCACGACGTGGAAAATCAGATCTACAATTAAATAGTGTTTCATTAACAAGATTGCATGAACAGTGCAGACTCGTGCTAAGAAAGGAACATGGTCGTATCTTACTAATGTCTGTCTTCAATTGGCAGAGAATGCTTGTCTGCACATCTGAATTAGATGTGCAGACAAGCATTGGAAATTTTACACTTGTTACCCACCTTGTGTGCTACAGGGTTATTTTCAAGAAAAACTTATGTTTCTAACTAGTATAGGCTTTCAATGATGAGCCTATAAAGACATGGTGATGCCTCCTTTTTGTGTTTTCTGATTAAATAAATCGATATCGAGGCTCGTTCTTTCACGGCAACATATTGATACAGTTTCAACAATACCATGGCAACAAATATAAATAAATCAATCTCTATTGCCAAGAAGTTATTTTAGGCCCAAATTTCTAAACATTTATCATTGGAAACTTTCCATTCGGAGATGGTTTCGTAGCTATTTGTTCAAATAAAGTGGCTTCTCGTGTGTATTTTTCTTAGGCAATTCTAAACAAACTGCATGTTACTACCTTCAAAGTCAAATTAAATTCTCTAGAATTTTGAATCGTCGAATGCAAGACTCGGTAGATGAAGATTCACTTGTCGACGTGAAAAGCGAAAGAGATTCACTCACCTGTTGAAGACAGCCAGTGTTTTGATTGTTTGAACCCGTCTTTGTTTGAGCCATGATGAAACTAGTACAGCACAACTCAAATTCAGCGTGTTTCGCAAGCGAAGAAAAAAGCTACCGCACTCTGTGACTGCTTTCAATGAATAAAAATTCACAAGGGATTTTGATTGGCCCCTCCTTATCTACTGCTGTCGATTCATTATGATTGTGACGTAATTTTTAATTGGAAAAATTGTACAGCGGTTGTTTCCTTCGTCACAAATGGCAAAAAGTATGCCTCATCTCATCGTGCCGGACCGATGGCATGTGAGGCACCTTAACACGACACAGTCATGCATATAATTCACGCAATGTTCAATTTGCAGCACATATTTTCACTCCCTGGTCAAACACGTGGCATTGCATGTGCTTTTGACACACCAGATCAGCGAATAAGTTAAGCAGAGTTTTCATGTAATGCATCCCATCATTGCTGCCCACAAAAATGCTCTCAAAATTCACGACGACTTCAGTGATTCATTTGAGTTCTCCAAGGAATCAGCCCCAAATAAAGACTTGTCATGTTTTGAAAACATCTTGAAACCTCGGCCCAAGGCCTAAATTCGATGATGCAAGCTCGACAAAAGGGAGATAAACAAGTGTAAAAGTTCGACAACTTGATCAGACAATGAACTACCTGACTTTGCCTCATACCTGCGTTTGTTTTCCTTCACTGAAAACATTTTCATACTTCTAGTTAGGTAAACAGCAGATTTAATTCGTTCAGTTTCTCCAAACTCTCTTTACTTCAGAATTATTACCCTGCATTAAATGCACGCGATGACGAATGACGAAGAAACTGTATTTGCCGCGAAAGACTTCTCAGTCACTAGTTCCAGGCTCCTTCATTTTCCCTTTTTTCCTTTGGCAGCAGGCAGGCAGCAATTGAGAAACAGAGAAGACAAATCAAGATTTGCAACTGGGATACCGTTTTTTATCATACTCATTGCTTGTTCACTACCATGCACAAATGGGCTATTTGCAGCTATCTACAGTATAAGTTGGAAAAATGAATGAAAATATATGAAGCATCTGACGTATTGTTGCAGCACGACATGTGACATTCTTACTTACTTGAGTTGATGACGGTAGATCTTCAATGATTCTCCTTACTATCAGAAAGCTTGGCTCAGCTTGTTTGATCTGGTTCACATTCTTTTCGACGCTGGATGAATAACCAAAATCAAGACGCGAATTGGTGTGCATGACATTACCGCTATCTTGCTCCAATGGCAATTCAAGAAGACTATGCACAGCTGCACAAATCAAAGTCAAGGATATCTGCTACATAGGAATCTTCTTCTTCATATTGCCCTTCATTGTTCTCTTGCTTTTTATCCAAACCAGGCTTGCACAACATGAAGAATCGAACATTTCCCTGCAGTCTGGCCACTATTGAAACAAGTTTATTAGATGTCCAATTACCTAGTTTAAGAATCAAAGTTTACTTTTTTATATTCTTTATCATTAAGCATTATATAGTTGATGAATACTTTTAAATAACTGTTTGCTTTCGTAGAATTCAAAGCATTGTTGAAATTTCGACAGCAACATGGTGTGGCTTTTAACATGTCCGATCTGTACTTCATATGTCGCCTTCAACCTTTGACATTTGACATCAAGATATGCGAAACTGAGATTGCCAAAATGCGCATCGTTACCACTTGATTATCTGCTCCAATCCGAAGACTCAACACCGTTTACAAGGCGTGTGGCTGCGCTAGCTTTATCAGGTTTGAAAAATGGCTATTGTACCAGAGCGAATGACCAGTTGGATTCCACCTTATGATAAAACATTCAATATTTTTCGTAGACCTTTAAAACCATAATCTTCTCTTATTCATCACATATGGATCTTGCGTATGTGTTAGCGTGTTCACTGACCCATATATATGAAATATTTACCCCAGAATTGAGACCGATTCTATTACTCATGCTATGCAATGTTCTGATTTTATGCACTCTACGAGTTTTGGCCGAAGGACAGGGATATTAAAAACTTAAAGGACTTTTCAGTTGGTGCTCGTGCTGCATCAGAAGCAGGCAGTCAACATCAGAATATCGATGCGCAAATATAATGGTCTTGGAGAATGACTTGTATAGTTCTAATATTTATATATATGCTGCCATAAAAGCCCCTCTTCTTGTTACGTTCCCTTCTCTAATAACCTTCTTTTTTGAGTTGAGATTTTGAATCAAGCCCCCCTCTCTATTGAGCCTCCCTCCCAAGGCAAAAAAGAGCTGTTTTGGTATTATTGTAGTTATCTTTGTTTTAGGTGATACTGTGATAAGAGAAATTAATGAAGAAACTGGCATCGAAGCTGGTGAGTCTGAGTGGTTGACTTTGATTCCATTTGCTATAACTTTTTCCTTATGTTCCAGGTGTAATATCTCTCTGTTCTCCAATCCTTTCTATTTTCGCTGTGTCATTAGGAGCAAATGCTGCTTGCTTTTAAAGCAGTGCTATTCTCCTTTTATGTAATTTGGTGATGAAAGAGTTGCAATAAAAAATAAACACACAGTTCAGTTCAATGTCTGCCTTATTTCATAGCCAATCAATTATTACAATTATAAGTCAATATTGTGATTTACTATTCTGATAAATAACCTCATAAATTGAGTTGCCTTATAAAATATTTGCCATTCATAATAATACATTACTTTAAAACCCAGGATTTTCTATATATGTAATTAAATAAATTTAAAGTCAAATTTACGAAGCAGTTTGTGAGCTGCATTTCATTGTCTCCTGAGTTCCATCATAGATTTAATTTAGAAAAAGGCATTTTTTTGTTTCTTCATCTTTGGCTTTCTTTTGAATTACCAGGTTCTCGAGCTTCTTCTTTCTGATCGATTTGCATTCATTGCAGTTGGAGTCGTATTTCTTCACGTCACTGTTGCTCCGATGAGCTTCGCATAACTTGACTCTTTTGGCCAATGGCGGAATGCCAATTGCAATTTGTTGTGTTGTGGTGGCATTTATTTGAGCTTGTTCCTCCTTTCCATTTCTTTTTCTTTTTCTAGAGTCTTGTAGGGAAACTTTAGATACGATTTTCATCGCTTCGTTTGTCGCTGGAATGACACTGTTTGGCATTCTTTCCTTGTTTATGCTTGGCCCTCTTTCATTGTGCTCTTTCGTAACCACAGGCCTTGCTGTTCTACAAGTATTACTGCTGAATTTTGGCCTGGCTGAAGGTGAGATAATGGCTGGAACAGTTCTTTTGGTCGATGTAGCAGCAGTTTTAAATCGCTTATTATTTCCTTGATCAGCCATCCTTAATTTACTGACATAGCAACGGATAAAGCCAGTGCCAAATGTCACATCTTGTGACATTCTTTTGGTTGTTCCAAAGTATCCTGTGTCTACTGCAACCTTTTTTGCATCGTTAGCTTTATCCTGCACCAAGCCCTGTTTTTTTGGAATTGGAATTAATGATGTAGTCTCCTTTGTCTTTGCAGCAGCATTTCCTTGCAATTTATGGCTCGCTAATTTAGTTGGCTTTGGAGGAGCTGGCTTTCTAAATGTAAATGTTGCGTTGTCATTCTCAGCGTTCCGTTGTTTTCCAAATTGAATTTCAAGGTCCTTATCCCTTCTGTATTCTGTAACTGGGATTTTGCTTTTTGCTACATTTTTCTTTTTTGACAAATAGATTTCCATGATCTTTTTTGTGTTGGTATTGAACTCTTCTGCCACTCTTTTCCTTTGCATTTTTCTTCTTGATCGGGCGATAACTTAATTCTTTTTGCTTCTGCTCGATGCTGTTGATAAGCAACTCTTTTCTTCCAGCTTCTTTGCCTATATTCTTTGTACACCAAAGAAATTGATCTTTTCATCGACTGTGGTGCCTTGTGATTCATTGTCAACCTTTGATAATCTTCCGGCATCTCAGTTTCAGGCTCAACTAATTGCTTAGCTTCTTCGACTTTTGCATTCTCAATACTTGCCATTTGTTTTGATGACTGGCATTGAGAGTCGCTTCTTTTTCTCGACCAGTATTCAGCAAGAGTTATTTTTCTCACCTGTGCTGAATGCATATTAGCATTGCCAGACGAAGAACATGTATCTTCTATGTTTTCTGCCTTGGAAGATAGTTTTGTTGGCGAACACTTCTTTTTTTCTGGTTTCTTTGATTTCTTTTCTTTTCGCTTGTTGTTGTTTTTCTGCAGACATGCAAGGCTGTCTTCTGAATCATTTAAGTATTCTTCCTCAAATTTTAGGCTTTCCATTCTGAATAGGTGAGATGTTCTGTCGTAGCATGCTTGTGCTTCCTTGTATGTTCTTGTTTTGCAGGAAGCAATTACCTCGGTGAGATCATCTCTTATCTCCAGTAGTTTTTTAGAGCATGTTCTCGTATTAAAATACGAGTTTCTATGGAATATTTTGATGTCTTCTGCCAGTCTTTCGACATCATCTTGTGACTAAAATAGATAATTTGTATTGCTTCGATACTGAACATACTCCTAGAAACTTTCACATCATTTGCCTTCTTGTTAATTTGCATTAAAAATAGTGAAGAAATGCCTACCATCAATGCTATTCCATAAAAGAACCTGTCCCAAGTTGTCATGATCCTTTTGACATATGTTGCCAGGTCCAGAATCTTGTTCCGGACACTCATATGGTAGCTTGCAATCTATAAATGGGAAATAGTTCTACATAAGATCTTCAGGTTGTTAAATGTCTAAACCAGATGACAGATTTGTAATTATAGATTATTTTTATTGTGCATTAGAATTAACTTGAGTTCATCATCTTACCATTGAATAAAGGTCTGCATGGTGCTCTAAGATCTCATTGACATGATCTTTGATCTGTTTTAGAGTAAGAGTTATATCAAGCACTTAAACTGAATGCAAAGAGAATTAAAAGGAACTATAAAAGTCAACTGGAGCCATAAAAATATGAAATATAATGTACCTTATTGAATGCAAACTTTCGATAAGTAGGCATTTGCATTTTCTTCATGTTGCCCTGCTGATCATTTCTGACTTCTGTCAGATCAGCCAATCTACTATAGAGGCAATCTAGAGAAACAATGTTTATGTATATATTTATTTCTGTTCAACTGATGCAAGTGTAGAACCAGCTTCTGCAATAAGCACGTTTACTTGTTAAGCTGAGTGACGTGTTATATAGAGTTATATGTTACCTATATTAAGCAATAAGCTGTTAAACATTCTCCAAATCTTATTGCCATTAGTTCGTTGCAGATAGTAAAGCTAATAATTAAAAGTTAAAAAGAATATTAGTGATAATAATGACTCATAATAACATGATAATGATCAATTCGTAAAGTTAAATAAAAAGTACTATAATTTAGGCTTAATGATTATAAATGATTGCAAATAAGTCAAATTGATTTTGTTAATCTGGGTGTTAGGCTAGCTTGCTAAGCACTTTGGGATAGGCGCCAGACCTAGTGATTGGTCTTAGCAACAATAGCTAATTAATAATGGCGCATATCGTTTTCCATATTTTTATGAAATTATTTCTACCAATAAATACTTCTACATATTAAAGTTCTGCTTTGTGTTTGGTCAGTACGTTTCTTAACAATATAAATACAAGCTATTTCGTTATTTCTGTGCAAGTTTTAAGAAACTTTTCCGTGTTTTAGCAAAAAGCAATCTCTTTTTTTCTTATAAGACTTTAAAGTTACCGAAAAACGTGAAATTCTTTGCAGCAAAGGTTGAAGGTGGGTCGGTATTTTCCAACAAGTTAACGGAGAACAATATGCTCCAGTTTTTGGTCATTCATTTCGTACAAATGTTCATGTGCAGAGAAATGTTCTTTAAAATTTGTGCCAATGTTTGTTAATCAATTGATTAGTTCTACCTTCTCCTCGGCATAATATTTTGATGGTTTTTCGAGCGAAGTTTTGAATTTAGCGATCGATTTTCGAATGCTGTATTCCATCTTCAAATTTCGACTTTTGATGTTCAATTTATCCCAAATAAATGGAAAAATTTATTGTTTAGCGATTGAAATTGAATAGGGTATCTCCTGTGTGCACTTTGGAAATTGCGAAATTGCAACTGAATTTGTGATGGTTGTTTATCTTATATATCTATAGCAACATTATTATTTATTTGACGTCATAAACAATGAAATGCTGGTATGGTTTATGGCCACACTGCGACAACCGCTGCTTAAATTCACAACACAAATCATGCCTTGCGAGATTTTTACTGAATTTTTTTTATACAATTTTGCCTACGTTATTTTTGGGAGAAAACCTAAGAACCAAAGTTTACTTTTTTTATATTCTTTATCATTAAGCATTATATAGTTGATGAATACTTTTAAATAACTGTTTGCTTTCGTAGAATTCAAAGCATTGTTGACATTTCGACAGCAACATGGTGTGGCTTTTAACATGTCCGATCTGTACTTCATAAGTCGCCTTCAACCTTTGACATTTGACATCAAGATATGCGAAACTGAGATTGCCAAATGCGCATGATTACCACTTGATTATCTGCTCCAATCCGAAGTCTCATCACCGTTTACAAGGCGTGTCGCTGCGCTGGCTTTATCAGGTTTCAAAAATGGCTATTGTACCAGAGCGAATGACTAGTTGGATTCCACCTTATGATAAAACATTCAATATTTTTCGTAGACCTTTAAAACCTTAATCTTCTCTTATTCATCACATATGGATCTTGCGTATGTGTTAGCGTGTTCACTGACCCATATATATGAAATAGTTACTTTAGAATTGAGACCAATTCTATTACTCATGCTATGCAATGTTGTCTTTTTATGCACTCTACGAGTTGTGCCCGAAGGACAGGGATATTAAAAACTTAAAGGACCTTTCATTTGGTACTCGTGCTGCATCAGAAGCAGGCAGTCAACATCAGAATATCGATGCGCAAATATAATGTTCTGGGAGAATCTGGTACTGGTTTGTGGGACTTAAAATTGGCCCACGGCTCTAGCCCCTGACATAAAACTTTGAACACAAGATAAATCATAGGATTAAAATTTCAAAGCGAGGTTGCACTGCGCCGCTCGCTCGCACTCAAAAAAGTGACAAAAACTTTTAGTAGCCTTTGGCTTTTAAAATTGCTTTCGCCTGCTATTCTGGAGTATTCTACCTGGAGACCTGCCTGAATGTTTTAGGTATTACATGCTGAAGACTTTTATTTTTTAAATTTTCTAGCTGTAGTTTGAACATTCGCTGATAGGTAGCTCTATCAATCAACGATTTGGTGCTTAGGCCCAACTGGCCTTGAAGAGTGGGCGTGAACCAAGAGAGGAGTCACGCAAGTTCGTCAGCGAAGTCATATCATTTTTAGAAATCATCATATATATTAAATGGCTATGGCAACAAGACGGCCGCTGCAGCGATGTTCTAGCCACATATCGTCCTTGAATGGCTACAATTTAGAAAGTCACGGGTCTCTAAACCTACCTAGCCATGAAAAAATGTCATTGTACCTGTAGTAAGAAGAATGGTAATCTCACATTATCCATTTTCTGGAAAACTGTGAGTTAAAAAGGACCTTTAAACCCAGAAACGGAACATTTCTTTGCCTTCTCGAGACCAATGTAGTGGAAGTAAGTTTTAAAAACATGGCTGGGTCTGGAAAGAAACACGTGTTTGTTGTTTTGTTTTATATTAGATCTTGCAGTTGTTGCAGAGAATGAAGATGAAGACGAATTTGCTGGAAGTTTAGCATGTGAAATATTTTGTCTTTTTCAACTTTTTGCATTTTTTCCTTTCCTCTAATTCATTCCCTATTCTATTCATACATTGTTCATTCATTCCTGCATTTATTTGTTAAGTTGTTAAGTCATCCATTCATTTGCTCATCCATTCATCAATCTGTAATCAACAACATTTACTTATCAACTGTTTTATCATATTATCTTTCTTTCATCTTCCTAGAATACCTCGATATCTGGAAGGCAGATGGAATGAGAGGAATATTTGTGAAAATACCATTAAAATACCATTGGGCAATACCTTACCTGAGTTTGTCAGGCTTCAGTTGCCATCATCCAATAAATGATTACATAATGATGATGAAATGGCTGCCAGAAGATGAAGAAAATAAAATTGCAAAATATGCTTTTCACACTGTTGGTGTACCAGGTAGGTATTCGAAATATGCTGACAAGTATCATCTTATAGCAATGTTGCAATTGTATCTATCCTTTTTGCAAGGTAATATACTTCTAGACAAAGTTTTTCAATGAAGCGTTCACATATATGATTTATTTTGAACTGATGGTTTAATTTTGAATCATTTTTGCTCAAGGAATGGTACTTAATGAAGAAACACAGGAAGCACTCGTTGTTGACAAAGGAAAAGTGGGTATTTTAATTGAATATTATTAAACATGGCCCCGTTTTCCTTCACATAATTTGGTTTTATATCTGTAATGACATTTTATTTATTTAACTGCTATGGCTTTAGCATACATATATTGCAGACAAATTTAATTAAAAATATGTCATGTCAGATAAAGAAATGGAAGTTTCCTTGTGGCTTTGCTGAACCAAATGAAGATATCGGGTAAGTATGAATCTTTCTTTATTCTTGTTTCCTGGAAGATTGCATGCAAAACCTTTCACTTATATCATGTGAAATATAAATAACTGATAAAATTTTCTTGCAAGACTTTGCATATCACTTATTTATTTCTAATATATGTATATATCTTGGCATAAAAGCCCCCCTTTTATTAGGTTCTCTTCTCTAATAAGCTTCTTTTTGAGTTGAGATTGTTAATTAAGCCTGCCCTCTCTATTGAGCCTCCCTCCCAGGGCTAAAAAGAGAAGATCTTTTATTTTGAAAGATCGTTTTGTTTGAAAGATTCTCCTCCAAGTGAATTATTCCTCGTAAGAAACTATTTATAGAAACTCTGGGCTGCTGATATTGTTATATTCTCATGTGGTGAGTTGACTTCATAGGTGTGGCGAGTTGGTAACACATGTGGGCCGACTTGACCATAATATGGTGGGGCGAGTTGTCCAGCTACCCTTTTTGGTATGATTGTAGTCATGAAGTTATCTTTGCTTTAGGTGCTACTTTGATGAGAGAACTTAAGAAAGAAACTGGCATTAAAGCTGGTGAGTCTGTGGGAATGATTTTGATTCCATGATTAGAATGGAATTTTGCCTGTAAAAACTCGAACGTTAATCATGATCAAAAATTTGTGATCAAATTTGTGTTTACTTGAAAGTATCGCGATGCTAGCCACTGGTGAGAGAATTTAAATCGCTGTGACTTAAGTCGAGGTATTAAAAAAACTGTTGTCCGTGATCAAATTTTCCCCTACCGACCGCCATGAAACTGATTCGCGGCAAGGACTCCTACCTGTCCTAGTTATCCTAGCTGTCCTACCTGTCCTAGTTGTCTTAGCTGTCCTTAGTTATCCTAGTTGTCCTAACTGTCCTAGTTGTCCCAACTGTCCTAACTGTCCTAGTTATCCTAGTTGTCCTAACTATCCTAGTTGTCCTAACTGTCCTAGCTGTCCTAGTTATCCTGACTGTCCTAGTTATCCTGACTGTCCTAGTTATCCTAGCTGTCCTAGTTATCCTGACTGTCCTAGCCGTCCTAGTTGTCCTAGCTGTCCTAGTTATCCAGTTTGAACACCTTGTTTAATTATTGTTTTGTTTTTGTTATTTCTAATTTTCAACGTTGTCATTTTTCAAACAAAATTTCATAACAGTAGGTTTCGCGACCAGAAGTTTTAAAATCACAACTGCTCCAAAATGAGTCAATATAATTGCAAAATATTTTTGCACAAGATACCTTTTGAGCTAAATATTGTACGGCAGAAGTCCCCGAAAGTTGTTTGTTAAGATCAATTTTGTACAAAATTATGTGTTAAAGGGGTTACTTTTTTTGACAATTTTATCTATCTATCTATCAAATAATGTACAAAACCCAAAAATTGGGTATTACGCACAATTATTTTAGTGACGAGATGATAAAATATAATGTTACTTTTTAGGAAGCTATATACTGCTAGAGATTACAAACGAAATACAAAGTTTTAAGTTTTAGAGTAAATGATTATAATGGTTATAACGTTTGTGGCTATAATGACCCTGGCTATTTACATGTAGATGTACATGTGAAATAATTGCTGTCGGAATACCGACCGAAGCTCTATCACAATGTGCAATGTGCGCGAAAAAGTGCATATAGCTATAGTGAACCTTAATGTTATCTCAAGAAATTGGGCGTTAAGCATACCGGCCCGGATTGCTTGAGTAGGAATAAGCTTTTACGGTCGGTGAAACCGATTTGCTGTGCAAATTTCGGCCGATACACCTGGCAGTAATAACCGGACTGGTTATACTGCAGACTAATGACGGAAATCATAATTTAAACTCAAAAAACAATAAAAGAGGACAGGGTAGGTGGGAGAAGTCAATCCTTGTTCTATGCGCTAGGCCTTAGAATGATTGTTGCATCTGAACTTGGCACGAACATGCCTTGAATAAATTGCATTGCTAAGAGATTACCGACGTCAATATATTTTGTTAGGTTTGCTAACCACACCCTTTTGGGATCATATTGATGGACATAAACATTATTTCGCAGTGGCAATTTCTATCGAACATTACTTGTTGTTAAATTGCATTTAACATCTATTAATTTATTGCAGGTCTTCACGACCGACCTGCAAATAACTATCACGATAAACGCACATAGTAAAGATAAGACCTATATTCATTATTTGCTGCCGGTACTTACATAAAGCCATTGATAATCAATACAGATTATAATCTATAAAAAGCAGACATTACACTATTTAGAAACTTTGTGTATAAGGCCCGGTGTCAATGCAGTTGATGGAACCATTTTGGCTATGATGCAACTGAAACTAAAACCCTTAAGCTTTTCAGTGTAGGGCTACTTATGGATATAAATCCTAAGCGCCCTTGCTAACGGCATCAACAAAAAAATAAACGCTGTATATTTTATTAAATTCCAAGTACCTGTAATGAACACCTTTCAGTGGAATATCAGTAGAGAAACCAATGAATATCATGCTAAAACATAGACGTTCATTGGAAAATTATAATTTGATTATCTATGGGATACCAAGAAAAAGCCCAACGACCATGGGAATGATGACCATTTTTCACTCACTCAAATGTACTGTTTTGCGGTATCAGTAGCAAGCTTGTTATGAACAATAATTAATGCTTCAGTAACGCAATGATTGGAAAAAAACACATTCGTTACAACTCCGATTTTCCAAAGGTCACAGGGTATTTGCACCAATGCAAAGAAACACGGCAGCCGTAATTGGTTTCTTATTGAAGCAGAACATAAACGTCCTTATTTGGCTAGCTGACATCCTTTTCATTAGCGTCACGGCATCCCATCTAACCAGTAACAAAATTGAACAATGTCATCTGTCAGGCACAAGAGATTCATGTAAAAAAAACTACTCTCGTCTTGCGTCAGCCATTATTAAACATAGTAACAAAACATGACAATGTAACAACATAATAATGATAGAACGACAAAACACCCAAAGGGGTTAACAATTATGTGTAGCACCAGGCAATGGTATGGATGGAGTAGCATTTAAGAACAGTTAAAGTAATGTCCAAAAAAAGGAATTCCTTCCTGTAAGTTTACGCATAAGCAGTATGCTCTTCATCAATTCAACCGTATGCATGACAATGCCGATCCCGTTGGAATAAATCAGGTATGCATTGCATGTAAATGTTGCAACAAGAAACTGTCGGTACATTGCATGTATTCTATTTGCAAATAAGTACTTACAGAAACCTTGTTTGTGGTTACAAATTGGAGCGGTGGTCCTCGACATAATCAACTTTAGTAATTTAGTAATGCTGAAGTAGCTACTATAATTACTAATCGAAATAAGTTACAAGACACTTACCCAGCTTTCGTAGTTGCATTGAAGTTTGGAACTCAGAAGGCTCGAAAAGAAACGATGTGAATTTCTTTCTTGTGTCAGTGTATCATACCAGAAAAAGTTGCGAGGTTGGGTGTGTCGTAAATACTTAAGCAAATAAGGTTAAGAGTAGGTTATGGTTAGGCGTTTGACTATAAAAGGCTGATGATTGTGTTTGTTTAGATAATAGTTGATAAATATGGCTAAGTGTTAGGATGCGTGTTATGATTCGCTAGTTAGTTGAAATGCTCATTGGTAAGGCTGCTGAGCACACTACACAACGGCACAATTTGATTCGTGACACGCAGTAGTTAAGCCCCCGAAACGGGGGAACATAATTTCATTTCATTTAGGGGTGGGGGTGTACTACACTTATTGACGCCTTTTTCATTTGCAAAGAAAGGAGATTCACAGACTTGTATGCCCTCCCAAAAACAACTCCACTTCATGTCCAGCATCGAGCTTCTTTATAATACCCTATTTCTTGTATTCACTGCAGTGAACAACCATACTTCATAACCATGCGTGACATTTCCACGCAAAATGGTATTCTCGATGTTCTTGGCTCAAGCAGACTATGGACGAGGCCAGGCAGAGAGCAATATCTGCCCATGTATTTCAAAATGTTGTGCGAGGAGTACAGGCAACTACCAGAGCGCAAGCGCCTCTATCCAGTAACGGTTGATTTGCAAGGATCATCTTTATGTAGTTTCCATCTTTCTCAAGCTCTACACTCCTGCATGTGTTTTATAAACCACTGTTTTGCAATGAAATAGCATTACGAGGGCACCAATGTTAAGAAAATTTACCAATAGATTATCATACTCGTCTTAACTTGTTTCATTGCAGGAATTCGGCCTGCATACATAGTTGGAAAGAACAACACCATATCTACTATCCTCATGCTTGGAGGCATTTGCTTGGGCATCCATTACAACACTCTAGAGATGGGTGTGCCGCCAGTTTTGGCACTGGGGCATCGAGTCTCTCGTAAAAGTCGGGCAATGGAAGTGGGTATGGCACTGCTTGGTATGCTAGAGAGTGTTGGAGGTAATTTTATAGTGAAATATTTAATGAAAAACAAAATCCACAGGACCATGCCATATAAATTTACATGCTATACAAAGCAGTTGATGTTGCTTCATTTTATATTATCCCTATTGCAGGTTGTACAGAAGCTGGCATGCTGAAACTATTGGAAGAAAGCAAAATGCCCATCTGGGATGACTGTGATGACCCAGCTATTTTTGAGAAAGTCACAGTGCATGTTTTCAACAAAGTATGCTTTCTATGCTGTACATTGTTTGATTAGTCGTTTGGGTATTTATTGTTCTTTGGCTGTCTTTAATATACAGTGTCTTATTATCTAGGTTCAGCGTGTGATGAAAAACAGCATGTCAAAAGCACAAACAACGCATATCGTCACCATGAACCCCGATTCCTTAAAACTTGACCGCCTTGGTAAAGAAAAAATTGCCAGGTACATTGCTCACTCCATGTATAGATAATACCACTTTATTGTAGTGCTACCACTTGCTCAAAATTTGTTGCTGATTCAGGACCTGTAAAAAATACTAAGTGTAGGGTTTTACCTGATAAGAGCACAGATATCATATGGAATTATATTGATGCAAGAGTGTTGCAAACATGTTACTTCACCTCCTTTAGATTCTTCTCTCGTCTGGGTGTAATCCCATTCTTAAACATTGATGATAAAATGCCCTTGGCAGATGCCATGTCCCAGGAAAAGGATTTCCGAACAGCATTGAAGAAAGTACACAAGTCTGCTAGTGTCACCCTGACATTGCATGACGAATTGCAGAATGCAGTGGACAATGACTGGTTGGTAACTGTCACATCCATGGTGGATGAAAGCATGCTTTCCAAAATGTATGACATCCGCACAAAATCCAATATGTATTGCTCTTCTTTGCAGCTACATTGGTAAGTATGCTCAGTTCATAAAGATTCTGCAAAGCAAGTAAAGGGATATTGCTGATGGTAAAGAGGAAATGTCACATAATTATTACATTTTGTTGCAGATAATAGAGAAATGTGGAATGGATGTTGATGGCTTCCACGCAGACCTATCCACGTGGGTGACACAGTTGCTGACACCATGTCTGGTCGAATGTAGAGGTGCAGAACAATCTGCACAAGTTGATGATAATGAAGGCAACAAGGCTCTGTCATTGCTCTTTGAAAAAGCCCTGCATGATATTACAAAGGTACAACATGTGATTACCTGGTCAGTATTATGTAAATGTTCCATAAATAATTTTGTATAACTCAATGTAGCAGTGAATATTTATACATACCAATTTACAGGCTAAAACTGTCATGCTCCTGGCGACCAATGTCATGTCAAGGACCAAAAAAAGTGGCACCAGATGCCAGTGTAAAAAGGCAATGGCAATTTATGTGCCAGGTGCAGTTGAATTTCTGCTTCAATGTGGTGCTATCAGAAGTGAGGTGGATAGCAAATGTGCCCTGAAAGCACTGGCAGAAAAATCAGACAAGCCTTGTGCCAGAGTGAAAGTTGATTTGCCACATCGGCAGGTGTGGGGTTGCCATTACTCGCATGAAATTTTGCCAGTACAGCTGCTGGAAAAACTCAAGGATGGTAAGTTACCCTGCTGTTCAAACTGGAATATTGCAGGAAGTTTTGCTAGTTTATTGTTTGTACTAATATTGCATTCTTTAACACCTGTAGCGTGGTACACTTTTGGTGAACAACAGCCCAGCTTACACAAATCAAATGGACCGGCAGCTGGCAAAAAGCAAGATTTGCCATTGTCAGCTGGAGGTGCTGAACCCGTGTCCGGTTGCACAGGATTTCTGGTGACAGAGTCTGCAACAAAAGGTAACTGATTGTGCTGATTGGTAATAGAATATATAATCGTATATAGATCTTCTGTGGCTTTGCAATTCAGTAAAGAATTTCGTTTAATCTTTAGAAGGGCGGGAGATGAGAACAACGTTAGAAAAAATGATACTGCAGACAAGCAAACAATTCAAGAAAATCTGCATGCCTTCCTCGATAAATGGACCCAGTACATTGATGGGCAGAGTGAGCGGATAAAAGAAAACGTTTACGATGAGGTCCGCAAATTAAGTTATCACATAAATAAAGGATGTTTATCAGGCTTATGACCTGGCAGTGGGATGGAAAGCAATGAACGACTGCACAAAATGCTCAGTTCTTCGATATTAAGCAACATCTCCACCATTGGGCCGGAAATACTCCAAGCATTATTGGTGGTGATATTTTTTCACTATAATGCAACAAAAAAGGGTTTCAAACGCAAATGTAACACCAAAGTACCACTTTGCAGACCAGTAGCACCAAAACATAACGCTTTGCCTGATAAATCAAGTGCCCATGATATGTGTATGCACTTTTTCCAACAAACGAAGGTTGTTGAAAAACACATTCTAGATTCAACTGCGCCACCCAGCACTGAGAAAGAACATTTTGATACATCTGCCATATCCAAAGCAGTAAGGAAGCAAGTATTAAGCATGTACAAAATGCTTACCAACATCAAAGAAACATGCAAAAAACGCTCTATCAATATATTTGATCCTCTAATGCTGGCTTTACAAAATCTGACCGTATTATTCGCAAATTATGCTTCAACAAGAAGGTTGGATAGGACACTAGGTAGCTTTGGCTAGAAAATAGATGCAGTTTCAAAGGACGGTGACTCTGCCTTCGGGTTAGCATGCTTTAATTATTACAGAGTCTTGTTGAAATTGCGAGCGATATCACCATCACTGTCATCATCCCAATCATCATCATTTGTACGCTACAGGTCAATTTGTCGACAACTAAAGCACGTCACCGTGAGTTCCGAAACCAGTCTCACTGTTACACAGCACGCATTCCGTGGGAATACGTTTAGACTCCGAAATTGAAGATGCCGCAGTCCTGCGCCAAAAATTCATCGAAGTTATCAAGTGTGACTCCTCTTATCAACCTTTCCTCTTGGAGACAGATCTTTCGGATGTGGTAGTTGAGCAGTTTGCAAAACCTGGAATATGGGCACATAATATTGGCGATCTTGTCATGAAAGTCTACGCAGATATTTTGAAAGTTGGTATTTTCAGTGGCGTAGATACAGGGGGCATGGGGGGGTGACCCCCCCCCCCCACCAGAGCTTCCGAGCCATTTTGTCGGAAAATCTAAGATTTTGTCGGAAAGTTTTCGAAAATGATCTTAAAGGACAGTTTGAAATCATTTTCAAATTTCAAACTTGGCGTGGATCTCCATCAATCGCGAAACAGCGGCAAGCTTGCCATTAAGAAAGATGCAAGAACCCTTTCTTGAAGCAAAAACAAGAAAACTTTTCAATGAAACTATTCATCAATTTGTTTTCGATGTTCTATTTTGGTTTTTGTTCTGTTGTAACCTTTTGAAAATGATAATCACCAAAACATTTCATTTCCCGATTCGTGTTTTCTCAACTAACTGTCAACTTTCATGTTTAAACTCTGTGTATATTAAAGGGCTACTCTCACCATATTTTTTTATTTCATTTCTGGGTAGTTTTTGGCGTAAAAACAGGTACTGCACTTTTTAAATTTCGAAATTCGCTCATTAACACCTCTTTTCACGGCTCTAAAAGTGCGATTTTCAGAAAAAAGTCGGGCAAAAAGAAAACTGGGGCGAGGCCGGTGTGACGTAGATGCCGGAACGCATGAAATTTATTTTATTGTGTTCAGTACCAATTCAATGTTTTGCATATTATGGTCAAAACCAAGTCGTATTTAAAAAATTAAATCGTGCCACGAACTAGTACAGGATCTGAAGAATCTGTTGATGCCTCGTTTATCATGAAAAGAGTGAGTTTTTTACAAAAATGAGGATGATTTGCTCACGCTTATGCTGCAAGCCGGCATGTTTTTCGACCTCAACGTCGCAGTCTCGAGCGAGCTTCACATACAGTCTTCAGTGGTGCGGGATAGTTTTAAACAACAATATAAATTCGAAATCTATTCAATTAAAGAGGAGCACGCTCTCTTTCAACAATTTTTCGATAGAATTAATAGTATGGAAAATTGGTGAGCTCTTATCTATGCATTTATATGATTTAAACCAAATCGGGTCAGTTAAAAATTGCTAAATTGTAAAATTGCTAGGCCGAATAGGTTCTGGCACGGGTAAAGCAGAATTCCGCTATTTTGGATTAATAATGCATGAAAATAACCCTATTTGTCTTATCTGGTGTGTATTTGAAGCAGCAGCTCATATTTTGGTAATATTTCAAGTGTAGTTATGGTCATAGCTGTGTAGAAAAACTCGAAGATTTCGAAGATTTCAAAAGTTCAATGTGAATTCGAAGAAAAACTTTCCAGCACAATGTTGGGCTTCATACTGGTGTTCTAGTTTTGATCATATTGTCTGACTTTGTCAACAATATACACCTTTATTTTGCCTCAGGTTTCAATGTAATCACCAAGGTATATAATTTATAACAAGAACTCCATGGTTATGTCAACCAAACAATTTCAATTTGAGCAATTTTTTAACAGCGCATCACTTTAGCATTTCAATACGCTCTTTAACCGGAAATGAATTTTCATTGGCTAACGCGATTTTTCTTAGCGACGTGGTAGCAACGGGTCTGGCCATGGATCTTCACAGTGAAAAGCCTATGGAGCTGCGCCCAACTCATGTTTTAAAAGTGGGTTTTATCGCGTTATTTTGGCAAAATATTGAAAAAAATATGCTTTTCTTGCGGGTTCGTATATGATATTTCGAATTTGTCAAGTTTTTTTGTCTATTTTTGTTTCTCGTCTGTATTTTGCGGTGTGTCAAAATGTGCCCTATAATACAAAATTTAGGCCCGTCCGCTAGTCAATTGGTCAGTAACTCAATTTTTGGGGTTATGTTTCATTTCGATTGAGCAAATGATGAATTGCAGAAAACACTAATCATAAATAATAATCATTTTGAGGAAAATGGTGCGGGTTTGTGCTGTCTTGGTTAATTTTCAAACGCCCCTTGTGGAAGCTAATGTTTTACAGACTAGGTACATCAAATCAAATCAATATGCAGTTCTGAGTTGTTCTGTGTCCATATAACAAAAGGGCCCATTCAAGACTGACTGATAGCAGTGCAGCTGGCATTAAAAACTAGCAATTTTATTCTCTATCTAAGTTTACATTTTTTGCAAGTTAGAAACTATCCTCTTTAACTTAGACCTTCAGTTAAGCCTGAGCAATCTTCTCGAATGTGCTACTTCAATAGGGTCATTTGATCTCCAAGGTCCCTCTTACTTTTATTAGAGGGTGTTTCAGTGATTCCATCCAGGGTGCACCTTATTAGTATACTTGGAAAAAAGTCCAAGCCAGTTGGTTGAATGTTATTTCCTGTGACTTTCATATATTACTCAAGCAAGTGTTTTATGCA
>RQOL01000396.1:0-77348 GCA_013076295.1 Sanderia malayensis | reverse complement strand
AAATGTGATCACACGTGACCCGCGGGACCAAACAATGGGTCATTGTCTCCGGAACAATCGACGTTCGAAAAAACAATGGCAACGTTCCACCAAACATGGGATCAAAGGAGCGGGGCTAGATATCATAAGGCTTTTTTTGGGGTGCAATAAGGGTGCAAATCGCTAGCAAATGATCGCTGCATTCTGCTCATCAAAGTAAACTATGTGGCTAATTTCTACTCCAAGCGGTTCGGAGTTATGGCCCATTTTGTGGTGCGACTTTCTAGAAAGTTCGCCGACCCAGTTAATGAGATGCAAAACGAGCAGGGAGAAGCAGGTGTTTTTTTAGTTGAACGCGCGGCAAGTTGCTCGGGTTTAAACGTGAATACGTGCCGGAAATGAATTGTAAAGACGTGTCAATTGTTGTCAAGACCTGTGGAAACAATTGGTGAACAATTATTTCAAGGTATTTCCTTTATTCAATTGTTTTTGGCTTTAAATAGCACGAGTTTTGTTTTGTTTAACCTCACGTTTTTTTTTCGGCCGAGGGCCTAACCAAAACACGAAGACAATTTTGATTTTCTCGGGTCGTTCTGGGCCGATTTTCTCCATTTAAACTTTCGATAACTGTTTATTTACACCAGAACTAAAGTTATCTGGGTTGTTTTTTCGTTTTGTCGATTTTCCTCTTTTTTGGACAGTTTTTGGCCGAGTTTGGGTTTTGCTGGAAAACACGAAATTTTCAAGCAACACGCGTGTGTTTTGCATTTGCGAAAATTATTTTTAACCTGCCAAAACTTTGTTTTTTTTCACCCAAATACTATCGATAAATGTTCCCCAACCTATTAGCTTCGTGTTGGTGTAATTTTAGCTAAAATGACAATTTTGACCAAGTTAGGAGATTTTTGTGTTTTTAAAGTTGGCTGATGAATAATTTGTTTCACGGCTTTTGTGTTGGCTGCACAAATGCTCCTTAAAATTAAAACAACATTGTAAGAAATGTGAATATTTTTATCGATTCGCTGTTTTCTTACCTACATTTTATATATTTTTATTAGAGATGATTTAAATTTTCCAGGATTGATTACATTTTTGAAGGCAACTATTTTTTTCCAAACTTCACACTGAAGTTATCAACTTTCAGAAACGGCTTTAGGGGGGCGGCAGGGTGGGCGCTGCCAGTGGAGAAGATGTAGGGTTTTGTATTGTAGGGTATGTATTGTAGGGTATGTATTGTAGGTTATGTATGGTAGGGTATGTATTTTAGGTTATGTATGTAGGGTATGTATTGTAGTGTAGGTTATGTATTGTAGGGTATGTAGTTGTAGGGTATGTATTGTAGGGTATGTTTGTAGGGTATGTAATGTAGGTATGTATGGTAGGGTATGTATTTTAGGTTATGTATGTAGGGTATGTATTGTAGGGTATGTATGTAGGTATGTATTGTAGGGTATGTAGTGTAGGGTATGTATTGTAGGGTATGTAGTGTAGGGTATGTATTGTAGGGTATGTATGTAGGGTATGTATTGTAGGGTATGTATGTAGTGTAGGGTATGTATGTAGGGTATGTATGTATGTATGTATGGTATGTATGTAATGTATGTATGTATGTATGTATGTAGGGTATGTATGTATGTATGTATGTATGTAGGGTATGTATGTAGGGTATGTATGTATGTATGTATGTATGTAGGGTATGTATGTAGTATGTAGGGTATGTATATTATGTATAGTATTTATATATAGTATATAGGGTATGTATTGATGTATATATTTATGTATAGTATCTATAGTTAGTATGTTAATATTAATATTAATGCTTCTATTTCTAACTTTTGTAATTCTTCAAAAAAGATCACTGCAAAACAGACACTGTCCTTCTTTTTGAACAAATGATCTTCAATTAACAATCTTAAAATGAACTCACCTCACTATAATAATGTTCACAAGGAATGACCACAAACATTCACTTTATGTCTGGGCACCTGAAAAACAAGAAGAAATCATGTAATATACTTTATAGCATGTTGGCTCATCTCAGTTCTTTTCATGTGGCCTGAAGTCTATAAATGTAAGTAATTTATTGTAACTGCAAATCATTAATTAATTACCTCCACCTCATGTATTCACCAAGTCAAAAAACGTATTAAACCTTCTTACCTTTTGTCAACCTTCCATGGCCTACTCTTATTATTGGTATTTTTACCAGCAGCAATATTTCTGAAGATATAACAGATCACCAAAAATCAATGTACTTCATTCTCCATGTGTCCGAGAAATGGTGTATTTCTAGATATCATGCATAATAAAGTCTACCAAATTATTTCTTCTTATACTTAGAGGTTCCCCTCCACAACCACACTTCTCCCCATCATCAACGAAGACCAAGGCCGTTTTTCTCTTCGGTGCCAAGTACATGCTCTTGCTGTTGTTGTGTTCAACTGCCTTTCTGTCGAATCGAATGGATCATCATGAGAATAATAATAACAACAACGAGGCACGCCGCCGAATAGAGGCCACAAAACTTTCAAATTGGCGCGAATTTAAAATAGCAATTGCGTGTTTACTTTCTTGCTACAGCAAATGTAAAATTTTTGTTCAATATCTAACGTTGTTAGAAATTGCAGAAAATAATAATAATATCTATATATTGAAAAAAATTATTAGAAAGATTGTTTTACTTTGTTATTGGTGAGTTGAATGTTGAAATTTACCTTTTCTAAACAATCCTTATTTACACCGACAGCGTCTTCTTTAAAGCAACGTTGTCTTTCATTGCATCGCAATGCACTGTCTTTTTAGCGTTTCTGTCATCTGCTTTTTAGCGTTTCTGTTATCTGGTTTCTCGGCTAATGTCCAGCCAGTTTTGTTATTAACAAAGTAAAGTAAAGTGAAGTTTTTTTATGAAGTAAGTATTTCACTCCTTCACTTCAGCATGACCTTTTATTCTCATTTCTTCACTCAATCTATCAACATAATAATATACAAGTTGACAATGTTAAACATTCCTTAGTATGAATGGCAACTTTCTGTTTACAAGATAATCAATTCATCCAAAACATCTTTCTTCTTTTGTAAAAACAGGTTTTCAAACAAGTTCATTCCTCAGAATATTTGGTGAGTGTGACAAGAATTGTTCCTATACAAAGCCTATTTTAATTAATGTTTAAATGCCTCACCCTGTAATGTACATTCATATCCCAAATCTGAAGCTTAGCTACTATATTTAAAGTGGTATTAACAATTGCAACAATTTATTATCAATAGAAAGCAAATTTACTGCATAATGCAAATCAAATCCAGCCTTATAATACAAACACATCAAATGTGATTTATACATTTTTCTTTCCAAAAATGAAAAGGATCATTAACTTCTCCAATTTATACATTATCAAAACTGTTTTCCTTTTAGTTGTTAAAGAACACAATAGAAAGAGTGATGTAGGTCATAAGAGAAAGTGCTCAAATATTTTTATTTGGAAACTTTAAATAACCAATAATTTAATTCAACAATCAAGAGTAATCCCAAACATTTCTTACAATTATGTTTTAAATTATTTATTTTATCTTGCAGCTCACCACAAAACAACAACCCCATCCAGTTGCTCACAAAAATCACTCTTATTTCAAATTTTAACATTTTCACTTAAATTGGGTTGCATATAAACACATTTTTTTCTTTTTTATATCACATCTCGCAAAATGCCAAAAAAAGCCAGAAAAAGCATCACCGGCAATAAACGTAGGAATCAATACGGGAAGCAAATCGCCGCGTCGTGAGAATAACCAACAGCCTCATCCTGCTGATTTACCACCTGATAATATGGTACAGGGAGCAGTGAATGATCTTCACCAGTTGCAGCAAGAATACCCTCAGCAACCAGCCCCAGAATATCAACCACTCCCACTTCATTATCCACAGATGCAGGCATTGTATGTGCCATGGCAACTACCTGCGATGCTTCCCCACTACGGACTTATAGCAGTACCAACCAAACAGGCTTACAATATCCTGCAGCACTGGCCCCTCAACTTCAGGTACACAACCCAATAATTTGTACTGAACTTTCAAAATAGATAACTCTATATTATACAACTATTTGAAATTAACAACATCAAAATAAAACCAGTTATTATATCAACCAAATTGTCAATATTTTTCATCTCTGCAGGTACCGCCAATCATTATGCAATTGCAACCACCCCTTCTGAATCGTAATCATGGAGGTGAAGCGCAATACAAACGGCAGATGTGGAAATGCTTAATGTAAATCAAGCTCAAAATGACAATGAGGTAAATAAAATTTTAACACAAGCTAACTACTGTAGGCAAGTCCATTTTCCATAACCCAAATGCCTCATGCAATTTGACTATTTTCCACATGTATATAAGTTTCCATATTTATTTATATCAATTTACACAATCACACAGTAATGACATTAAAATTTCCAATAACTAATAACTTATGTAAATAATTTCATTTTTTTCATTTCAACAGATACGGCCAATGCAGATGCAACCCGAAACACATATTGAAAATGAAAATAATGAAATTGAAAGGCCGCACAACCTGATGAAATCAACGTGGAACAACACATTCCAATTCCACATGATAATCAGGTAAAATAGACTACCATCACAATTGCCATAAAATACACCTGTCATTCTCCACAGGACCATGTCAGGAAATTATTTTGCTCTCTAAATGACATATCTTCACAAGTTCAGTTTTATGCATTTCAAAACACATGATTGAATTATATTAACTTACATTACATTGCATTTCAGGATCCACAAATATTGCCTGCTGCTATGCAATTGCAAGCCAACGTTCAAAATGAGAATGAAGGGAATGAAATGCGGTACCACCCAAGAAGTTGAAATGCAAGACGAAATCCTACCACAACACCAAGATGATGTCCCCAACCCATCGAACATCAAGAAAGGGAAGTAAATCAACCTATTCTTGAAATTCCTCAATTCTCCCCAATGCCTCATCATCTTGGAAAATGACCAGGACATGTATTCACTGTGAAGCGAAGTACTTCCGAGAGGAACTCAACACAAGAAAACAATACAACAAATGTTGTATGGGAGGATTAATAACTCTCGATCCCATTCAACCACCCCCGGCAAATGTGATGCATTTATACACTGGAACTACTGATGAATCTAAATATTTTCTCAAAAATTTCCGTAGATACAATTCACTAATGGCGATGGCATCCTGGACAGCTAACGTTGTAAGACACGCTAATGCAGGACCACCAGTCATCACCATACATGGAAGTGCATACCATATGACAGGTAAATATAACGTCCCTCTCTTAGTAGCTCTTATATTATCCTACATTTTCATATAATAGCTTCACGTGATGAAACGGATGTTGACAGAACGCTCAAGTCCTTTCCCACCCAATCTACAATGGATTAGCTCTCTATCCTTGCCTTGATATTAAGAGTTGTCCAATCGAAAATGAAGGCGCTTTATGATGCTTTTATAACAAGCACTGCTGCATTGAAAATTCAGTTGATATAACGAAGTACAATTTAGAATGTTTCCTTCAATTCAACAGGGGTAACTGAAACCGACAGGTCCCGAAAATATGCAGAATTATACATTATGGACACCCAGCAAGCACTGCAAGAACGCCAGAACACAGCCAGAGAACAAAACTTGGACTTAGACATGGTGGCGCTGCTGCAAAACGAATTGATGGCAGTAAATCGGTTTGCTCAACATTTTAAAACAATGGGAGAAGTACTGGAAGAGCAAAGGCAGCAAGCCATTGCCAATGATCAGCCTATTCCCACATTCAAGATGATTATTACCGGTCGCCCAGAACAAGATCGAAGATATGACAATCCTACTGCCAGAGAAATTGCAGCAGTCTACACTACACGCAATGGCGGTGCTCCTAATCCCGAGAATAGAGAGCTTCAAATTCGAACAAGGCGTGGTAATCTTATGAAGATTAATGCCTTAGATCCCGTTGCGGATCCTCTAACCTATCCATTGTTGTTCTTTCAGGGTGATCGGGTTACAGCTTGGACCTTCAACGTCTACCTACACGTCGAGGACAAGACCAGGAAAATCCTGATCGTGTCCACCGTGTCAGACTCACAATCGCCGAATATTATTCGTACCGAATACAAGTCAGAAATCAACTGTCTACCATCCACAGCGCAACACTTCTCTTTCAACAATATCTGGTGGATGCATACACCAAAATAGAAGGAAACAAGCTCAACTGGATTTTGCACAATCAACGGCAATTACGTGCTGACAGTTATCGAGGCCTGATGGATCACCTGAACAGAAGGGCTGAAATCGAAAATCAAATGGCCAGGGCAAACAATCCCAACGAACCCCTTCATATTGATGTCGGTCGTGTTGTCATACTTCCCTCATCTTTTTCAGGCAGTCAACGAAATATGTACCAGAACTTTCAAGATGCAATGACATCGTAAGAAAGTATGGCAAGCCTGACATCTTCCTAACCATGACGGCCAATCCCAAGTGGAAGGAGATTTCAGAAAACATTCTACCACACCAGAAGGCGAATGACCGGCCTGACATCGTCACACGAGTATTTCAACAGAAACTACAAGAACTACTGGAAGATGTCCTTCACAAGCACATTCTCGGACACACTATTGCACATGTATATGTCATCGAATTTCAGAAGAGAGGACTACCACACGCTCACATGATTCTGTTCCTCTCTGAGGCTGATAGACCACGAACACCTGAAGAGGTAACATCTATAGCAATAATTTATTATAGAGTGAAGATTATTGAGTATGAAATATTATCATCAGTTGTATTGCTTAGTAAAAACACAATGCATTTCATGTTAGAACTTACATGTGATATTTTTCCTCCAAACCTACAGGTAGATCGACTCATATCAGCTGAAATTCCGGACCCACAGGATGCAAGATATCACAAGTTAGTACTGAAGCACATGACACATGGACCATGCGGTGATATAAACCCCGGATGTGTTTGCATGGAGAATAACAAATGCAAGAAACGATTTCCGAAAGATCGCACTGCCGAAACACAAGTCAATGCGAATGGTTATCCTCTCTACAGACGACGCTGTCGTCACCCAGTCAATCTGGAAGATCGACTTCTAGATGATACATGGGTTGTGCCACATAATCGCTATCTTCTACTCAAGTATCAGTGTCACATTAATCTCGAAATATGTAGCACTGTCAAGTCCGTGAAATATATTTTCAAATATATTCATAAAGGACAAGACATGGCACACGTGGAAATTCTCGAAGGACAGCAGCAGCAAGTACCTCAAGATATTGAGCACGATGAAGTACGCCAATACATCAATGCTCGGTATATTGGACCTCATGAAGCTGTTCATAGATATTTCAATTTTCCATGCACGAGAAAAGTCACACTATCAAACGTCTGCATGTTCATCTACCTGATCAGCAGACCGTATACTTTCAGGATAATGGAAGGGTCGAACAATTACAAAACATCAATGAAAAAACCACACTGACGTCTTGGTTTGAATTGAATGCACAAGACCCGGCTGCACGCCAATATCTCTATCACGAGATTCCTGAACACTATGTTTTCAACGAGCGCACCAAAACATGGAAAGCAAGACAGCGGAGAACACTGCCTGTCATAGGCAGAATATATCAAGTTCACCCACGACCATGTGAGCAAAGATTCGCACTGAGACTATTGCTTCTCCATAAACGAGGTGCCACGTCGTTTGAAGATCTTCGCACGATAGAAGGAAACCTATGCAATTCCTTCAAAGACGCTGCTTTAGCTCTAGGTCTGTTGGAAGATGATGCTGAAATCATACGCTGTTTGGAGGAGGCAGTTATTTTTAACATGCCAATACAACTGAGACAGTTGTTTGCAACATTACTCCTTTTTCAAACACCTTCAGATATCGCAGCACTCTTCAACATGTTCAAAGAAGCATTAAGTGAAGACTTTGTACGACGTGATCAACTCAATCATCCAGATATGGCCATAGCTTTTGAAGACCGACACATGTATCAATGTCTACATGACATTGACGAAAATTTGAAAGTACATGGTCAATCGATCACTAATTATGCTGACCTTCCTCAACTTCCAGCCGACTATGTCATTCCTGAACGAGGTACTAATGTGTTATTTTCAAACATGTACTGTATTATTAAGAATATAATAATGTATCCTAAGATCGTGCAGACAAGGGCATTTACGTATTTTTGCACATGATTCTCCTAGCTTTCTTTCCAATTTTATTGCAATATATTTCACTCATTATTACAGAGGAAGATGACATCGATGTTGGCAATGCCAGAGAGGAAGGAGAACGAATGCTGGCCGCATTGAACCCTGAACAGCGAGCCATATACACGGGAATCACTGATGCTATCAACGCGCAATCCGAACAGAACTGTCACTTTGTTGACGGGCCGGCTGGAACCGGGAAAACTTTCCTTTACAACACGTTGGTTCACAATCTGCAAGCCAATGGACATAAAGTTCAGTGCATGGCGTGGTCAGGAATTGCTGCAACACTGCTCATAAATGGTAGAACTTCACATTCTACCTTTCAAATTCCTATACCACTTCAAGCTGAATCAACGTGTAATGTCAAGAGACAGAGCAGGAGAGCACAGGTATTGCGCGAAACTACCCTATTCATATGGGATGAAGCTTCCATGATTCCCGCACTTGCATTACAAGCAGTCGACCGACTGCTTCGAGACATTACACATGTCGACAGACCATTTGGTGGCAAGTTCATGCTACTTGGTGGTGACTTCAGACAGGTTCTACCTGTCGTCACGAAAGCAGGAAGGGAAAGAATTGTAGCAGAGACTCTAAAATCACACCAGATCATTGATCTATGGACAAAGTTTCAGCAGCATCGTTTACACACCAACATGAGAGCCGTTCAAGATGATTCATACCGTGAATTCTCAGAATGGCTTCTCAGACTTGGCAACAAGCAAGAAGCACACGATGCACTGGACAACGTAATTCTGCCACAACAGATATGCACTTCGTCTAAAGAAGACATGCTGAACTTCATTTTTCCCAGGCCGAACACACCAGATTCACACCTAATGATGGATCCTGTAACAATGTCTGAACGCTGTTGTCTGACTCCAAAGAATGACTTATCACATCAAGTAAACGACTTAATTCTGGACAGACTTCAAACACCGAAAGAACTTATTACAGCACTGACAGTGTTGTCACAGACGATCCAGATGAGGAAGAGGCCTACCCCATTGAATTTCTCAACCAACTCACTCCGAATGGAATGCCCTTGCACAGACTTAAACTCAAGGTAGGAAGATTACAATCTTTCATCCTATTAGCATTCAATTATTATGTGCAAAGGTGGTGCACCATAAAAAAGCCTCATTAATCACAATAATATTCATTGCATTAGGTTGGTGCAACGATCATTCTTCTGCGGAATCTCAATCCAAAGAAAGGTCTTTGCAACGGAACAAGACTCATAGTTCGGCATCTCCGACGTCACGTGATCACAGCAGAGATCATTACCAAGGAGCACAGAGGACAACGGGTCATGATTCCCAAGATCACAGTCTCCACTCAGGACACGGAAATGCCGTTCAAAATGAAACGCCGACAGTTTCCAGTCAGACTTGCATACTGCTTGACAATCAACAAGGCACAGGGGCAATCCCTGAGGTATGTTGGTTTGTATTACCTGAGCCCGTGTTCACACATGGTCAATTATATGTGGCCATGTCAGAGCAACATCATTTAACGGGCTCAAAGTATACCTTCCAGAGGAAACACACAGGAAAACAAAGAACATTGTTTTCCAGGAAGTCCTGTAAAGGCTTCATCCTAGAGCGACCATCTGCACAGTTGCTCTACAGAGGGCTGCCTACCAAAACGCACATACACACATTCAAGGGTACGGGTATTGTGTGTCAACGCAGATCACGTCGCACATAAGTGTGATGTACAGCCGTTACCGGCACCCTTCTAGAATGAATTCATTCTAGATAACACTGATCTGCGGAGACCAACTGGACATTACACCATCCACATGTCCAGGGGTGACTGCACCACACACAGCAGTCGGCACAGTCCTGAATCCTGCGTAGCGCCCGATTATTAAGAGTTATGCGTTGCCATTTTCTCCGATATTGCCTATGGGAAAGTGGATTTCCTTACTCTGTGAAAACTGCAAGTTGTCCCTTAAGGATAGTTACTTTTTGTAAAGCATCGCATTATCAATAACATCCCCCCTCTCCTTTTAATACATGAAAACTTAGTCTTAAGCTATAGAGGCCCCTTTAGTGTTTACTGTTATATACTTCCAAATTTCAATTGCACTTTTCACCAACAAGGAAAACTCGAACAAAGGTTACTCCTTGACGCTGGTGTTCGAGCTTTTAACTAATGTAACCGGCAATCTTATTCTTTTTTTTGCTATGTACAAACGTAATCCTCAAAACAAACGACCGCGGTTATTGAAAGAATACATTCACGCCGTGGCAGAGATGTATGCTTGCTGAGAGTGAAGTGCTATTGAAGAATCCAAATTGAGGTACTGTCATTTTGCTAAAGACGTCGCTTAACCAATCAATTTTGCAACTGAACTACGGATTGTATGTATCAATTTTTATGGATATTGACAATTCACCAATTTTAATAGTAGACTATACCATGACTCAACCTTTACATTCGTACTTCGCATACAATACAAATATCTATCCACGTCCTTTCAAAACATGTTTTTTGTACTGTATTGTATATCTTTCAGATCTTCCGCATTAATAATACTAAGGTTTTTTAATTAGCGATTTACGTTTTCAATAGAAGATTGCCAGGACTGTCATTTTATCATCGTTACAGTTTCAATATTCATATATTTGTGTATTTGACCCATGTAAATCTCCATTCAGTAATATCATAACAAAATTTATCGACTTCGTTTTTAATTAGATGCATTTCTCCTAATATCATTGAAACGAGGCGAGACTTCTGTCTCCCATTTCAAACGCCTTTGTGCTGTCTATGTATGATTTTCATCTATGTTATGTCTCATCATCGCACTATTGTTGCCTGTCGGGTCAAAGTTTCTGTCTGCCAACAAATGGCATCGAGTCAGATTTTGTTGCTGAACTCAATGAAATTATACCTCATAAAGCCTTCCTGGCTCAAAGGAAACAACTACCTTGCTGTTCACCAAAGGTAAGTCAGGTTCATTTTCATTTTGGACAATCAAACATTGGATATTTAGATATAAGCGAATTTCATATACTGAAATAAGAGAAAATAAAGCTCATCTATACCCTTACTGACTTAAAGCAGACAACTAGGCTGCTATGAATCAGAGGTCAACAATGTATATTTTCATTTTCATCCCTTTTAATTTGATATGTTGTATGGAAATTGCTTAGCTTAGGCCATTTCTACTTTACTCACGGTTTACATATACTTTGTTAGACCAGAATACTAAAATTTTCCAATGTTTTTTTCACTACTTTGTTTTCAGAAGAAGTGTGCATTGCTCTACCAATATATTCCTGGGGTCTTTATTTTCGTGAATATAGTTTCTGACCAATTTATTGACTTTGTGGCTGCCTTCTTTGTTTTACAAGCAAAGCCCATTGATATCCCAACATGAACCTGCTTTCAATTTTGTTTATCCAAAATGTTTAATTGTTGTAATGTACATGAAGGAAACCAGTGAAAGTCAAGTTCAAGCCCTGGGAAAATTCCACACTTTATTTACTTACAACCTTCCTCATTGCACATGCATTGCATATCTCTTTTGTCTACCACACTCATTAATACTCTTTTCCTATTTTTATACAGATTCATTTAGTCAAAGGCAATGGAAAATTCAATCAATGGTTCAAAGTCTTCTCTTCAGATTACTTCCCAAGTCAGGTATAATATTCAAGGTATGATGCTCTCTGTTCCATATGAATCAATTAATGCACCTTGCTTAAAAAGCAGACTCAATAAATAAGGGCTCAATAATATTTCTACATTGACTACCACTAAATGTTTTCTTAACAAATCACTTACAGCAATCTAAACCTGTAGGTACTTAATTCTTCCTCATTGTCACTTAATGATGTTCCTTATCAGGCAGATGTGTTGTCATAAACTCAGTGTGCCAGGAACAAACGGCAATGATTTCACAACCATTACAGCACAATATTTTCAAATTTAGTGGGAAGCATACATTGTATCAATCACTGATAGAAACCTCCATTACACTGGACAAAACAAGCTAAGATGGCTGTTACCACACAAGCAAACAGTATTAATGCATTTTAATAATCTATATCTGCATAAATATGTCTTTGTTATCTTACTTGAATATTGAGAGTCTTGCATGATAAGTTTTCCATTGTAAATATCTTTTTAACCAGAACCTCATAGTGTATGATGTCTCCTCATTCATTGACTGTGGAAGTGCTTCACAAAGTATTTCTGTTTTTTTTAAATCAACAACATTCCAATTGTATATATCATTGACACTTGCTTACGTTTTCAGTATGTAGACACTGCATTACATGAACTGTACTACCATCTTACAATGTGTCTTATATCATAAAGAGCTTTCCCATACAATTAACATGCAAGCACAGAAACTTATTGAATCCTCAGAACAATTACAACATAATGGCAACTTGAAGTGACAAGCTTTTTTATAAGGAACCTACATGTATAAGGTAGAAAACTTAAGAAACATTTACTACTACACGCCAAATCACTAATGCATCTTTTAATTTTTACTATATTAATATTTCCGCACTATTTAAAATTAGGAAGCCGGTTCCATTAATTTTCAGTACTTTTACATTATATGAAGCTTCTTCATGTGTTAACCTCTTATCTTTTCACGTAGCAAAACGATGAATTTGAATGCTTTTCTTGCGTCTCTACTAATTACGTCCACCAAATGCCAAACTTAAAATTAAAAAACTTTTACAACTACTGAGTGGTCAAAGAGATCTCAAAATAACGAACTTAAACAACTAGGCCCTCAGCTAGGTTCCTTATATGTATTCTATCGCAATTGTAATTCTAATAGTTATCGCATAATTACAAGTTTTGTTGCTCTTGAAATCTACAATCACACTACAATCAATGCAGCACCACGTAATGTTCTGGAGCTAATACTATTATCATCAGATAATCACGGCAATTTCGGCGTCCTGGCAACAACAATAGCGGCGCGAAATTTAAAATTTCTCTTGCGTCATAGAGGACTTAGCGTGCGTAAAAAAATTTTTAAACTCACAACAAGAAAAACAACAATTTACGTAAGTACATGTATTTTTAATGTTGCTTTTACTTTCACATAAAAATACCGGCTATTTATAACTAAACAGCTTTAAAAAAGCTCAAAATGCTATATTTTATGTCACAATTGCCATTGCAGTGGATATTATCACAACAACAATTTTATCCTTTACAGGTTCACTTGAAATAGATATTTGCGACTACTTCTACCGTAAGTTCATGTATTCAGTTCTGCATTTTCTGCACTTTAGTCACTCCTCTTCATTGCAAGAAAGATAATTATTATTCATTATCTGCAGAAAATAAAACTGTGTCATATTAATACATTCAAAGTATATATTATTGAAACACCAAGAGAACTGCAGAGGCAAATTCAAACAACTGATAGCTTATTAACTCACCTTTGATTGAATAACAATGACAATATGTTTATATATAGTGTAAACATGGATATTGAAAATGATCTCGCCATTGAACATGAGCTTGAAGACGAGCTTGAAGATGCACTTCTGGCTGAAGTTGCGAACAACGTGCAAAGGGAGCCCACAATGATTCATTGTGGTGAGGAAAGACAGGTGAAATTGGAATTACCTTCATCTTTATATTGATAAATTTAACAAATGTTGTGAATAGCAAGGTTATCCAACTCATTTACAAGAAAACACAATTGTATCCTATCTTTTAACAATATTGAGTCACTCTTCTAAATTCATTGTGTCCTATTTGTCGTAGCTCTTCGACTTCAAAGATATCTCTTCACTGAAAAGAGAATGTGGCAAGAAATTCAATGCCATTAAAAGAGAAACAAAGTTCAACTTTGTAAGCCTCGAAGGGAGGCACCTCTCCAAGAATGAATTAGCGTAAGTTGGAATGCTAAATACCCACCTCATCCGTTCGTAAAACATATTGCTCACTTTAAACTTTTTCTGATACAATGTATTCTTTCCTACAGCACATGTAATGAAATAAAAATAAAAATTCTCAAAAACAAAAGATTCAAGAAAGATAAAAAAGAAAACAAGAAAAATAAACAAAAAATTGAACAGAACACGAGGTGCATGTGGGCAGATGTGCCAACAGAAGAAATTCTATGCTTGGTCAGGGGGAGAGACAGAAAGTGATTAACTGTAATTGTGTTAATGTTTGTTAATGTTCGTTTTCTTCCACTGTTATTTGTTTCTTTTGGTTAATTAATTGTTTAAATGTGTAGATTTGCATACCAATTAATAATAATAAATTTGCGAAAATAACAATAAGACTATTACCTTTGAAAAACAATGCATTTCGCCAACAGTGCCTTTAAACTCTTCTTTAACATCCTGTGACACAAACCGAAACAATTTGCAAGAAATGTACTTCAAAAACCCGTCTTTATAAATGAAGTACATGGCCTTTCGCATGCGTCATGGCTTCCTATATTTCAATACTTACCAAAAGAAGAGCAGTCAACAATTCCCTTCTTTGACATCGCACCACACAAATTATGCACTACCTGAAATTCACGAATAATAGATGTAATAAAACGTAAGAAGCAAACAATCTTATCTCATTTTCCAGTGCAGACAATGTATCTTAACTCTAGCATCCGTTCTTCTTAAATGTGGCCTACTCTCAAGGGATTTTATGAAATACTATATTTCCTCAAGTCTTATACGCTGGGAAAATGAATCAAAACCTTCACAAAAACCCTACAGATTCATTTTAAAGATGTAACTTGAAAGATCGCAATGATATAAAACGATGTGCAAAACCTACTTACCATCGCCAGTGACCCAGTGCAAGAGCAGAAAAGACGAAAGGAAGGACGCAATGCCAGCATGTTCTTTGTTGAGTTCAGTCTTCTTTTCTTTCATGGGTTGGGTCTGGGCTGGGTTAATTGTTAGCCAATCAAGCTCAATCAGATAATCACGTCCAAACGAGGCTGCATAACAATAGAATTTGTTGTATGATTTTGATTTATGCTATGTTTCGTCAACGTAGCAATTTATCATGCTGGTCGTGGTGGTCCTGTCCAAATATTCGTTTCCCAAATCTTGGATCGAAACGGAACTTAATGCTGAAATAAGAGAAAGTAAAGCTGAGAGAAACATTCATTTTGCCGCAGCTCAGGAGTAAGTAGCCTTTATTTTTTAGTTTCACCCCATTCAAGTTCCCATATAATTGCTTAGGCCAATTGTATTTCACTCATTGTTTGTTAACATATAGTTTCTTGAGGCCAAAATTGACAACTCCGCTTATGTTTCAAGGCTTTTTATATTTCATAATTTGGGAAAGAGTGTTTAATGCTGTACCCAAATGTTTCAGTGGCTTTGATTTTGTTAAAATATTTTCGTTGACGGTTCTTTTCATTTTGTGGCTGCCTTCTTTGCCTTACCAGCCAAGCCCAATACTCTTATGAAACTCCTTTCCCCATGCAATTCCCATCCCATTGATGATGATTATGAAGTATTTTTGCATTCGTTATCCACGGTGTCTGGTGCTTATCCTTATGTTCTATATGATTGAAACTAACGTAAAACCAATCCCACCCGTGGAAATCTTTTGCCGTGTTGCAAGAGTCACACTTAAATTTTGCTGTCAGGGCTTTTAATATATTCTTAATACTACGTTACAATACAGTGAAAAAAGTCACAATTGTTATTCCAGTTAAACAAAATCGCTAATTATGAAAGAGCAATTTTCCCTAACAACATATTTAACTCCCAGCGGCTATCTTATCCAAATATAATTCTTTATTACCCTTGATAGTAATAAACCAACATGTTACATAGAATATAATTTGTCTCTTTCACTTTGTAGATCTACTCATGTACATCATTGTACAAATGCAAGTATTGGAGACTTCATACCTATTGCTTTATCAAAATTCAATGCATCACTGTCATGTTATCATGGAAACAAAATCATACCTCTGTAAGTCAACATTAATATAAATTCTCGATCCTCATCATAGATGGTCCTTTACTGTTTATATACAAAGGACCACAGGCAAGTGTCCATGGATGCACTCAACTAACAGCAAGCTAATTGTTGTTGTCCCTAAAACAAAACAAACTTTGATGTTGCATCTTATCTACTGTACCATCAGTACGAGGCTTATCTCATAAGAACGAGGATTTTCAAATGAAAACGAGGCTGATCGCTAAAACTAATTTCCATGCATGTTAAACACTACAATCGTGACAATAGATAGACAGGGGAGCGAGGGCGAGCCAAACCACTGTACGTGGGGTGGGAAAGGGCATGAGCGTTAGCGAATGCAGCGCAGGAAGTGCGCCAACCACATTAAACTTTTTGTACTTGAGGGACTCCGGGAAGCGAGCGTAGCGAGCGCCCCCGGCTATCCTATATATATAATCTACGTCGACACGTGACCCGCCGACTGTGAACAATGCCATTGTCTTTGAACAATCGACGTTCGACAAACAATGGGATCAAAGGAATTTCGTTGTATCAAAAGGCTTTTTTCTGGGGGTCAATAAGGGTGCAAATTGGTATAGAAATGATCGCTGCATTGCGCTGATCACAGTAAAGCTTTCGCTAATTTCTACTCCAACGGTTCGGGAGTTATGGCCCATTTTGTGTTCCGACTTTCTAGAAAGTTCCGAGGACGGAGTTAATGAGATGCAAAACGAGCAGGGAGAAGCACGTGTTTTTTAGTTGAACGGGCGGCAAGTTGCTCGGGTTTAAACGTGAATACCTGCCGGAAATCAATTGTAAAGACGTGTCAATTGTTGTCAAGACCTGTGGAGACAATTGGTGGACAATTATTTCAAGGTATTTCCTTTATTCAATTGTTTTTGGCTGAAATAGCACGAGTTTTGTTTTGTTTCAACCTCACGTTTTTCTTTCGGCTCGAGGGCCTAACCAAAACACGAAGACAATTTTGATTTTCTCGGGTCGTTCTGGGCCGATTTTCTCCATTTAAACTTTCGATAACTGTTTATTTACACGAGAACTAAAGTTATATGGCTTTGTTTTTTTTGTTTTGTTGATTTTCCTCTGTTTTTGGACAGTTTTAGCCGAGTTTGGATTTTGCTGGAAAACACGAAATTTTCACGCAACACGCGTGTGTTTTGCATTTGCGAAAATTAATTTTAACCTGCCAAAACTTTGTTTTTTTCACCCAAATACTTTCGATAAATGTTCGCCAAGCTATTAGCTTCATTTGATATTTTCGTGGGGTGTGTAGGACAAAAATTGGCCACGTTAATTTAATTTGAAAGTTGGTGAATCGTGTTTTAAATGCTATTTTTTCACGGGTTTGATTTCAGGCTATTTTTGATCAACAAAATCATGTCTTGGACTTCAAAAATGTACAACTAAAATTGCGAAAAGCATTTCTATGCACCCAAGTACTTTCGATACTTATTCGCCAAGGTATTAGCTTCATGTTGGTGTAATTTGAGTTCAAATGGACAAATTTGACCAAGTTAGGGGAATTTTGTGTTTTTAAAGTTGGCTGATGAATAAATTTTTTCACGGCTTTTGTGTTGGGCTGCACTAAATACTCTCTTAAAATTCAAAACAACACTGTTAAGAAATGTGAATATTTTTATCGGATTCGCTGTTTCTTAGCTACAGTTTGATATAATTTTTATTACAGATTGAGTTTAAATTTTCCAGGATTGATTAAATTTTTGAAGGCAACTTTTTTTTTCAAACTTCACACTGAAGCTATCAACCTTCGGCTTTCAGGGGGCGGCAGGGTGGGCGCTGGGCGGTCGATTGCCAGGGGGGAGATCCGACCTCCCACCTTTACTTTCTTTAGAAATGTTGCGTCGTAGTATTTATTGTAGGGTATTTATTGTAGGGTATGTATTGTAGGGTATGTATTGTAGGGTATGTATTGTAGGGTATGTATTGTAGGGTATGTATTGTAGGGTATGTATTGTAAGGTATTTATTGTAGGGTATGTATTGTAAGGTATGTATTGTAGGGTATGTATTGTAAGGTATGTATTGTAGGGTATGTATTGTAGGGTATTTATTGTAGGGTATGTATTGTAAGGTATGTATTGTAGGGTATTTATTGTAGGGTATGTATCGTAGGGTATGTATTGTAAGGTATGTTTTGTAGGGTATGTATTGTAGGGTTTGTATTGTAGGGTATGTTATGTAGGGTATGTATTGTAGGGTATGTATTGTAGGTTATGTATTGTAAGGTATGTATTGTAGGGTATGTATTGTAAGGTATGTATTCTAGGGTATGTATTGTAAGGTATTTATTGTAGGGTATGTATTATAGGGTATGTATTGTAGGGTATGTTATGTAGGGTATTTATTGTAGGGTATGTATTGTAAGGTATTTATTGTAGGGTATGTATTGTAGGGTATGTATGTAGGGTATGTATTGTAGGGTATGTATTGTAGGGTATTTATTGTAGGGTATGTATCGTAGGGTATGTATTGTAGGGTATGTATTGTAGGGTATTTATTGTAGGGTATGTATTGTAGGGTATGTATCGTAGGGTATGTATTGTAGGTTATGTATTGTAGGGTATTTATTGTAGGGTATGTATTGTAGGGTATGTATCGTAGGTTATGTATTGTAGGTTATGTATTGTAGGGTATGTATTGTAGGGTTTGTATTGTAGGTTATGTATTGTAGGGTATGTATTGTAGGGTATGTATTGTAGGGTTTGTATTGTAGGGTATGCATTGTAGGGTATGTATTGTAGGGTATGTATGTATGTATCGGCATGAGCGGAAGCGAATGCAGCGCGCGAAGCGCGCCAACCAGATTAAGCTTTGTCTACTTGACGGGCTCCGGGGAGGGAGCGAAGCGACCGAACCCGGCCCATGTATGTATGTATGTATGTATGTATGTATGTATGTATGTATGTATGTATGTATGTATGTATGTATGTATGTAGGTAGGTATGTATGTATGTATGTATGTATGTATGTATGTATGTATGGGCATGAGCATAAGCGAATGCAGCGCACGAAGTGCGCCAACCACAGGCGAGCGTAGCGAGCTAACCCATTGTATGTAGAGTTGAAAAGGGCATGAGCGTAAGCGAATGCAGCGCACGAAGTGCGCCAACCACAGGCGAGCGCAGCGAGCTAACCCATTGTACGTGGGGTTGAAAGGGGCATGAGCGGGAGCGAATGCAGCGCGCGAAGCGCGCCAACCACATTAAACTTTTGTTGCTTCGGGGGCTCCGGGAAGCGAGCGAAGCGAGTGCCCCCGGCTAGTCTAATATATATAATCTACGTCGACACGTGACCCGCCGACTCTAAACAATGGTCTATTGTTTCTTGAACAATCAACGTTCGACCGAACAATGGGATCAAAGGAATTTCGTTGTATCCATAAAGGCTTTTTTTTGGGGGCTCAATAAGGGTGCAAATCGGTATAGAAATGATCGCTGCATTGTGCTGATGACAGTGTACTATTTGGTTAATTTCTAACCCCAGCGGTTCGGGAGTTATGGCCCATTTTGTGTTCCGACTTTCTAGAAAGTTCCCAGGACGGAGTTAATGAGATGCAAAACGAGCAGGGAGAAGCACGTGTTTTTTTCGTTGAACGGGCGGCAACTTGCTCGGGTTTAACCACGAATACGTGCCGGAAATCAATTGTAAAGACGTGTCAATTGTTCTCAGGACCTGTGGAGACAATGTGTGGACAATTATTTCAAGGTATTTCCTTTATTCAATTGTTTTTGGCTTTAAATAGCACGAGTTTTGTTTTGTTTAACCTCACGTTTTTCTTTCGGCTCGAGGGCCTAACCAAAACACGAAGACAATTTTGAATTTCTCGGGTCGTTCTGGGTCGATTTTCTCCATTTAAACTTTCGATAACTGTTTATTTACACGAGAACTAAAGTTATATGGCTTTGTTTTTTTTGTTTTGTTGATTTTCCTCTGTTTTTGGACAGTTTTGGCCGAGTTTGGGTTTTGCTGGAAAACACGAAATTTTCAAGCAACACGCGTGTGTTTTGCATTTGCGAAAATTAATTTTTAACCTCCCAAAACTTTGTTTTTTTCACCCAAATACTTTCGATAAATGCTCGCCAAGCTATTAGCTTCATGTTGATATTTTCGTGGGGTGTGTAGGACAAAAATTGGCCACGTTAATTTAATTTGAAACTTGGTGAATCGTGTTTGAAATGCTATTTTTTGCAAGGGTTTGATTTCACGGCTATTTAAATCATGTCTTGGACTTCAAAAATTTACAACTAAAATTGCGAAATGCTTTTCATATGCACCCAAGTACTTTCGATATTTATTTGCCAAGGTATTAGCTTCATGCTGGTGTAATTTGAGTTCAAATGGACAAATTTTGACCAAGTTAGGGGAATTTTTGTGTTCTTAAAGTTGGCTGATGAATAAATTTTTTCACGGCTTTTGTGTTGGGCTGCACTAAATACTCTCTTAAAATTCAAAACAACACTGTTAAGAAATGTGAATATATTTATCGGATTCGCTGTTTCCTTAGCTACAGTTTGATATACTTTTTATTACAGATTGAGTTTAAATTTTCCAAGATTGATTTAATTTTTGAAGGCAACTTTTTTTTTCAAACTTCACACTGAAGCTAGCAACTATGGGAAGCGGCTTTCAGGGGGGCAGCGTGGGCGCGGGGCGTTCACTTGGCAGGGGGGAAGATTCGACCTCCCACCTTTACTTTCTTTAGAAATGTGGCGTCGTGTGTATTGTAGGGTATGTATGGTAGGGTATGTATTCTAGGTTATGTATTGTAGGGTATGTATTGTAGGGTATCTATTGTAGGGTATGTATTGTAGCGTATGTATTGTAGGGTATGTAGTCTAGGGTATGTATTGTAGGGTATGTATTGTAGGGTATTTATTGTAGGGTATGTATTGTAGGGTATGTTATGTAGGGTATGTATTGTAGGGTATGTATGTAGGGTATGTATTGTAGGGTATTTATTGTAGGGTATTTATTGTAGGGTATGTATTGTAAGGTATTCATTGTAGGGTATGTATTGTAGGGTAAGTATTGTAGGGTATGTGTTGTAGGGTATGTATGTAGGGTATGTATCGTAGGGTATGTATTGTAGGGTATGTATTGTAGGGTATGTATTGTAGGGTATGTATTGTAGGGTATGTATGTAGGGTATGTATTGTAGGGTATTTATTGTAGGGTATGTATAGTAGGGTATGTATTGTAGGGTATGTATTGTAGGTTATGTAGTGTAGGGTATGTATTGTAAGGTATGTATTGTAGGGTATGAATAGTAGGGTTTGTATTGTAGGGTATGTATTGTAGGGTATGTATTGTAGGGTATGTATTGTAGGGTTTGTATTGTAGGGTTTGTATTGTAGGGTATGTATTATAAGGTATGTATTGTAGGGTATGTATCGTAGGGTATGTATCGTAGGGTATGTATCGTAGGGTATGTATCGTAGGGTATGTATCGTAGGGTATTTATTGTAGGGTATGTTATGTAGGGTATGTATTGTAGGGTATGTATTGTAAGGTGTTTATTGTAGGGTATTTATTGTAGGGTATTTATTGTAGGGTATGTATTGTAGGGTATTTATTGTAGGGTATTTATTGTAGGGTATGTATTGTAGGGTATGTATTGTAGGGTATTTATTGTAGGGTATGTATTGTAGGGTATTTATTGTAGGGTATTTATTGTAGGGTATGTATTGTAGGGTATGTATCGTAGGGTATTATTGTAGGGTATGTTATGTAGGGTATGTATTGTAGGGTATGTATTGTAAGGTATTTATTGTAGGGTATTTATTGTAGGGTATTTATTGTAGGGTATGTATTGTAGGGTATTTATTGTAGGGTATTTATTGTAGGGTATGTATTGTAGGGTATGTATTGTAGGGTATTGTAGGGTATGTATCGTAGGGTATGTATCGTAGGGTATGTATCGTAGGGTATGTATATATCGTAGGTATGTATCGTAGGGTATGTATTGTAGGGTATGTATTGTAGGGTATGTATGTATGTATGGGCATGAGCGGCAGCGAATGCAGCGCGCGAAGCGCGCCAACCAGATTAAGCTTTGTCTACTTGACGGGCTCCGGGGAGGGAGCGAAGCGACCGAACCCGGCCCATGTATGTATGTATGTATGTATGTATGTATGTATGTATGTATGTATGTAGGTATGTAGGTATGTAGGTATGTATGTATGTATGTATGTATGTATGTATGTATGTATGTAGGTATGTATGTATGGGCATGAGCGGGAGCGAATGCAGCGCGCGAAGCGCGCCAACCAGATTAAACTTTGTTTACTTGACAGGTTCCGGGGAGGGAGCGAAGCGACCGAACCCGGCCCATGTATGTATGTATGTATGTATGTATGTATGTATGTATGTATGTAGGTATGTATGTATGTATGTAGGTATGTATGTATGTATGTATGTATGTATGGGCATGAGCGGGAGCGAATGCAGCGCGCGAAGCGCGCCAACCACATTAAACTTTTGTTGCTTCGGGGGCTCCGGGAAGCGAGCGAAGCGAGTGCCCCCGGCTAGTAGATATATAATAAGATTGTTCCACACGTGACCCGCAGGGACCAAACAATGGGTCATTGTCTCCGGAACAATCGACGTTCGAAAAAACAATGGGATCAAAGGAAATTGGTTGTATCCATAAAGGCTTTTTTTTGGGGTGCAAATAAGGGTGCAAATCGGCATAGAAATGATCGCTGCATTGTGCTGATGACAGTGTACTATTTGGCTAATTTCTAACCCCAGCGGTTCCGGAGTTATGCCCCATTTTGTGCTCCGACTTTCTAGAAAGTTCCCCGGATGGAGTTAATGAGATGCAAAACGAGCAGGGAGAAACAGGTGTTTTCGTAGTTGAACGGGCGGCAAGTTGCTCGGGTTTAAGCGTGAATACGTGCCGGAAATCAATTGTAAAGACCTGTCAATTGTTGTAAAGACCTGTGGAGACAATTGGTGGACAATTATTTCAAGGTATTTCCTTTATTTGATTGTTTTCGGGTTAAAATAGCACGAGTTTTGTTTTGTTTAGCCTCACGTTTTTCTTTCGGCTCGAGGGCCTAACCAAAACACGAAGACAATTTTGATTTTCTCGGGTCGTTCTGGGCCGATTTCCTCCATTTAAACTTTCGATAACTGTTTATTTACACAAGAACTAAAGTTATATGGCTTTGTTTTTTTTGTTTTGTTGATTTTCCTCTGTTTTTGGACAGTTTTGGCCGAGTTTGGGTTTTGCTGGAAAACACGAAATTTTCAAGCAACACGCGTGTGTTTTGCATTCGCGAAAATTAAATTTTAGCCTGCCAAAACTTTGTTTTTTTCACCCAAATACTTTCGATAAATGTTCGCCAAGCTATTAGCTTCATGTTGATTTTTTCGTGGGGTGTGTAGGACAAAAATTGGCCACGTTAATTTAATTTGAAAGTTGGTGAATTGTGTTTGAAATGATATTTTTTTCACGGGTTTGATTTCATGGCTATTTTTGATGAAGAAAATCATGTCTTGGACTTCAAAAATTTACAACTAAAATTGCGAAAAGCTTTTCATATGCACCCAAATACTTTCGATATTTATTTGCCAAGGTATTAGCTTCATGTTGGTGTAATTTGAGTTAAAATGGACAAATTTTGACCAAGTTAGGGGGAATTTTTGTGTTCTTAAAGTTGGCTGATGAATAGATTTTTTCACGGCTTTTGTGTTGGACTCCACTAAATACTCTCTTAAAATTCAAAACAAAACTGTTAAGAAATGTGAATATATTTATCGGATTCGCTGTTTCCTTAGCTACAGTTTGATATATTTTTTATTAGAGATTGAGTTTAAATTTTCCAAGATTGATTAAATTTTTGAAGGCAACTTTTTTTTCAAACTTCACACTGAAGCTATCAACTTTTGGAAGCGGCTTTCAGGGGGGCGGCAGCGTGGGCGCGGGGCGGTCGCATGGCAGGGGGGAAGATTCGACCTCCCACCTTTATTTTCTTTAGAAATGTGGCGTCGTGTGTATTGTAGGGTATGTATTGTAGGGTATGTAACGTAGGGTATGTATTGTAGGGTATGTATTGTATTGTATGTATTGTAGGGTATGTATTGTAGGGTATGTATTGTAGGGTATGTATTGTAAGGTATGTATCGTAGGGTATGTATCGTAGGGTATGTATTGTAAGGTATGTATTGTAGGGTATGTATTGTAGGGTATGTATTGTAAAGTATGTATTGTAAGGTATGTATTGTAAGGTATGTATTGTAAGGTATGTATTGTAGGGTATGTATTGTAGGGTATGTATTGTAGGGTATGTTATGTAGGGTATGTATTGTAGGGTATGTTATGTAGAGTATTTATTGTAGGGTATGTATTGTAGGGTATGTTATGTAGGGTATGTATTTTAGGGTATGTATTGTAGGGTATGTATTTAGGGTATGTATTGTAGGGTATGTATTGTAAGGTATATATCGTAGGGTATGTTATGTAGGGTATGTATTGTAGGGTATGTATTGTAGGGTATGTTATGTAGGGTATGTATTGTAGGGTATGTATTGTAAGGTATGTATTGTAGGGTATGTATTGTAGGGTTTGTATTGTAGGGTTTCTATTGTAGGGTATGTATTGTAGGGTATGTATTGTAGGGTATGTATGTAGGGTATGTTATGTAGGGTATGTATTGTAAGGTATGTATCGTAGGGTATGTATTGTAGGGTATGTATTGTAGGGTATGTATTGTAGGGTATGTATTGTGGGGTATGTATTGTAGGGTATGTATTATAGGGTATGTTATGTAGGGTATGTATTGTAGGGTATGTATTGTAGGGTATGTATTGTAGGGTATGTATGTATGTATGTATGTATGTATGTATGTATGTATGTATGTATGTATGGGCATGAGCGGTAGCGAATGCCAGCGCGCGAAGCGCGCCCACCAGATTAAGCTTTCTTTACTTCACGGGCTCCGGGGAGGGAGCGAAGCGACCGAACCCGGCTCATGTATGTATGTATGTATGTATATATGTATGTACGTATGTATGTATGTATGTATGTATGTATGTATGTATGTATGTATGTATGTATTGTAGGGTATGTATTGTAGGGTATGTATTGTAGGGTATGTATGTATGAGCGGTAGCGAATGCAGCGCGCGAAGCGCGCCCACCAGATTAAGCTTTCTTTACTTGACGGGCTCCGGGGAGGGAGCGAAGCGACCGAACCCGGCTCATGTATGTATGTATGTATGTATGTATGTATGTATGTATGTATGTATGTATGTATGTATGTATGTATGTATGTAGGTATGTAGGTATGTATGTATGTATGTATGTGTGTATGGGCATGAGCGGGAGCGAATGCAGCGCGCGAAGCGCGCCAACCACATTAAGCTTTTGTTGCTTGGGGGGCTCCGGGGAGGGAGCGAAGCGACCGGGCCCCCGGCTAGTCTCTATCATATAATCTACGTCGACACGTGACCCCAACCCGCTGAACAATGGGCTATTGTTTGGTGAACAATCGACCTTCGACCGAACAATGGGATCAAAGGAAAATCGTTGTATCCATAAAGGCTTTTTTTTGGGCTGCAAATAAGGGTGCAAATCGGTATAGAAATGATCGCTGCATTGTGCTGATGACAGTAAAGCTTTCCGCTAAATTCTACTCCAAACGGTTCGGGAGTTATGGCCCATTTTGTGTTCCGACTTTCTAGAAAGTTCCGAGGACCGAGTTAATGAGATGCAAAACGAGCAGGGAGAAGCACGTGTTTTTTTAGTTGAACGGGCGGCAAGTTGCTCGAGTTTAAACGTGAATACCTGCCGGAAATTAATTGTAAAGACGTGTCAATTGTTGTCAAGACCTGTGGAGACAATTGGTGGACAATTATTTCAAGGTATTTCCTTTATTCAATTGTTTTTGGCTTTAAATAGCACGAGTTTTGTTTTGTTTAACCTCACGTTTTTTGTGTTGAGTCGAGGGCCTAACAAAAACACGAGGACAATTTTGATTTTCTCGGGTCGTTCTGGGCCGATTTTCTCCATTTAAACTTTCGATAACTGTTTATTTACACAAGAACTAAAGTTATATGGCTTTGTTTTTTTTGTTTTGTTGATTTTCCTCTGTTTTTGGACAGTTTTGGCCGAGTTTGGGTTTTGCTGGAAAACACGAAATTTTCATGCCACACGCGTGTGTTTTGCATTTGCGAAAATTAATTTTTAACCTGCCAAAACTTTGTTTTTTTCACCCAAATACTTTCGATAAATGTTCGCCAAGCTATTAGCTTCATGTTGATATTTTCGTGGGGTGTGTAGGACAAAAATTGGCCACGTTAATTTAATTTGAAAGTTGGTGAATCCTGTTTCAATTGCTATTTTTTGCAGGGTTTTGATTTCACGGCTATTTTTTGTGAAGAAAATCATGTCTTGGACTTCAAAAATTTACAACTAAAATTGCGAAAAGCTTTTCATATCCACCCAAGTACTTTCGATATTTATTTGCCAAGGTATTAGCTTCATGCTGGTGTAATTTGAGTTCAAATGGACAAATTTTGACCAAGTTAGGGGAGTTTTTGTGTTCTTAAAGTTGGCTGATGAATAAATTTTTTCACGGCTTTTGTGTTGGGCTGCACTAAATACTCTCTTAAAATTCAAAACAACACTGTTAAGAAATGCGAATATATTTATCGGATTCGCTGTTTCCTTAGCTACAGTTTGATGTATTTTTTATTACAGATTGAGTTTAAATTTTCCAAGATTGATTAAATTTTTGAAGGCAACTTTTTTTTTCAAACTTCACACTGAAGCTATCAACCTTCGGCTTTCAGGGGGGGCGGCGTGGGCGCGGGGCGGTCGCATGGCGGGGGGGGGGAAGATTCCACCTCCCACCTTTACGTTCTTTAGAAATGTGGCGTCGTGTGTATTGTAGGGTATGTATGGTAGGGTATGTATTGTAGGTTATGTATTGTAGGGTATGTATTGTAGGGTATGTATGTAGGGTATGTATTGTAGGGTATGTATTGTAAGGTATGTAGTGTAGGGTATGTATTGTAGGGTATGTATTGTAGGGTATGTATTGTAGGGTATGTATTGTAGGGTATGTATTGTAAGGTATGTATTGTAGGGTATGTAGTGTAGGGTATGTATTGTAAGGTATGTATTGTAGGGTATGTATTGTAGGGTATGTTATGTAGGGTAGGTATTGTAGGGTGTGTATTTTAGGGTATGTATTGTAGGGTATGTTATGTAGGGTATGTTATGTAGGGTATGTATTGTAGGGAATTTATTGTAGGGTATGTATTGTAGGGTATGTATTGTAGGGTATGTATTGTAGGGTATGTATTGTAGGGTTTGTATTGTAGGGTTTGTATTGTAGGGTATGTATTTTAGGGTATGTTATGTAGGGTATGTATTGTAGGGTATGTATCGTAGGGTATGTATCGTAGGGTATGTATCGTAGGGTATGTATCGTAGGGTATGTATTGTAGGGTATGTATTGTAAGGTATTTATTGTAGGGTATTTATTGTAGGGTATTTATTGTAGGGTATGTATTGTAGGGTATTTATTGTAGGGTATGTTTTGTAGGGTATGTTATGAAGGGTATGTATTGTAGGGTATGTATCGTAGGGTATGTATTGTAGGGTATGTATGTAGGGTATGTATTGTAGGGTATGTATGTATGTATGTATGTATGTATGTATGTATGTAGGTATGTATGTATGTATGTATGTATGTATGGGCATGAGCGGGAGCGAATGCAGCGCGCGAAGCGCGCCAACCACATTAAACTTTTGTTGCTTCGGGGGCTCCGGGAAGCGAGCGAAGCGAGTGCCCCCGGCTAGTAGATATATAATAAGATTGTTCCACACGTGACCCGCAGGGACCAAACAATGGGTCATTGTCTCCGGAACAATCGACGTTCGAAAAAACAATGGGATCAAAGGAAATTGGTTGTATCCATAAAGGCTTTTTTTTGGGGTGCAAATAAGGGTGCAAATCGGCATAGAAATGATCGCTGCATTGTGCTGATGACAGTGTACTATTTGGCTAATTTCTAACCCCAGCGGTTCCGGAGTTATGCCCCATTTTGTGCTCCGACTTTCTAGAAAGTTCCCCGGATGGAGTTAATGAGATGCAAAACGAGCAGGGAGAAACAGGTGTTTTCGTAGTTGAACGGGCGGCAAGTTGCTCGGGTTTAAGCGTGAATACGTGCCGGAAATCAATTGTAAAGACCTGTCAATTGTTGTAAAGACCTGTGGAGACAATTGGTGGACAATTATTTCAAGGTATTTCCTTTATTTGATTGTTTTCGGGTTAAAATAGCACGAGTTTTGTTTTGTTTAGCCTCACGTTTTTCTTTCGGCTCGAGGGCCTAACCAAAACACGAAGACAATTTTGATTTTCTCGGGTCGTTCTGGGCCGATTTTCTCCATTTAAACTTTCGATAACTGTTTATTTACACAAGAACTAAAGTTATATGGCTTTGTTTTTTTTGTTTTGTTGATTTTCCTCTGTTTTTGGACAGTTTTGGCCGAGTTTGGGTTTTGCTGGAAAACACGAAATTTTCAAGCAACACGCGTGTGTTTTGCATTCGCGAAAATTAAATTTTAGCCTGCCAAAACTTTGTTTTTTTCACCCAAATACTTTCGATAAATGTTCGCCAAGCTATTAGCTTCATGTTGATTTTTTCGTGGGGTGTGTAGGACAAAAATTGGCCACGTTAATTTAATTTGAAAGTTGGTGAATTGTGTTTGAAATGATATTTTTTTCACGGGTTTGATTTCATGGCTATTTTTGATGAAGAAAATCATGTCTTGGACTTCAAAAATTTACAACTAAAATTGCGAAAAGCTTTTCATATGCACCCAAATACTTTCGATATTTATTTGCCAAGGTATTAGCTTCATGTTGGTGTAATTTGAGTTAAAATGGACAAATTTTGACCAAGTTAGGGGAATTTTTGTGTTCTTAAAGTTGGCTGATGAATAGATTTTTTCACGGCTTTTGTGTTGGACTCCACTAAATACTCTCTTAAAATTCAAAACAAAACTGTTAAGAAATGTGAATATATTTATCGGATTCGCTGTTTCCTTAGCTACAGTTTGATATATTTTTTATTAGAGATTGAGTTTAAATTTTCCAAGATTGATTAAATTTTTGAAGGCAACTTTTTTTTCAAACTTCACACTGAAGCTATCAACTTTTGGAAGCGGCTTTCAGGGGGGCGGCAGCGTGGGCGCGGGGCGGTCGCATGGCAGGGGGGAAGATTCGACCTCCCACCTTTATTTTCTTTAGAAATGTGGCGTCGTGTGTATTGTAGGGTATGTATTGTAGGGTATGTAACGTAGGGTATGTATTGTAGGGTATGTATTGTATTGTATGTATTGTAGGGTATGTATTGTAGGGTATGTATTGTAGGGTATGTATTGTAAGGTATGTATCGTAGGGTATGTATCGTAGGGTATGTATTGTAAGGTATGTATTGTAGGGTATGTATTGTAGGGTATGTATTGTAAAGTATGTATTGTAAGGTATGTATTGTAAGGTATGTATTGTAAGGTATGTATTGTAGGGTATGTATTGTAGGGTATGTATTGTAGGGTATGTTATGTAGGGTATGTATTGTAGGGTATGTTATGTAGAGTATTTATTGTAGGGTATGTATTGTAGGGTATGTTATGTAGGGTATGTATTTTAGGGTATGTATTGTAGGGTATGTATTGTAGGGTATGTATTGTAGGGTATGTATTGTAAGGTATATATCGTAGGGTATGTTATGTAGGGTATGTATTGTAGGGTATGTATTGTAGGGTATGTATGTATGAGCGGTAGCGAATGCAGCGCGCGAAGCGCGCCCACCAGATTAAGCTTTCTTTACTTGACGGGCTCCGGGGAGGGAGCGAAGCGACCGAACCCGGCTCATGTATGTATGTATGTATGTATGTATGTATGTATGTATGTATGTATGTATGTATGTATGTATGTAGGTATGTAGGTATGTATGTATGTATGTATGTGTGTATGGGCATGAGCGGGAGCGAATGCAGCGCGCGAAGCGCGCCAACCACATTAAGCTTTTGTTGCTTGGGGGGCTCCGGGGAGGGAGCGAAGCGACCGGGCCCCCGGCTAGTCTCTATTATATAATCTACGTCGACACGTGACCCCAACCCGCTGAACAATGGGCTATTGTTTGGTGAACAATCGACCTTCGACCGAACAATGGGATCAAAGGAAAATCGTTGTATCCATAAAGGCTTTTTTTGGGCTGCAAATAAGGGTGCAAATCGGTATAGAAATGATCGCTGCATTGTGCTGATGACAGTAAAGCTTTCCGCTAAATTCTACTCCAAACGGTTCGGGAGTTATGGCCCATTTTGTGTTCCGACTTTCTAGAAAGTTCCGAGGACCGAGTTAATGAGATGCAAAACGAGCAGGGAGAAGCACGTGTTTTTTTAGTTGAACGGGCGGCAAGTTGCTCGAGTTTAAACGTGAATACCTGCCGGAAATTAATTGTAAAGACGTGTCAATTGTTGTCAAGACCTGTGGAGACAATTGGTGGACAATTATTTCAAGGTATTTCCTTTATTCAATTGTTTTTGGCTTTAAATAGCACGAGTTTTGTTTTGTTTAACCTCACGTTTTTTGTGTTGAGTCGAGGGCCTAACAAAAACACGAGGACAATTTTGATTTTCTCGGGTCGTTCTGGGCCGATTTCCTCCATTTAAACTTTCGATAACTGTTTATTTACACAAGAACTAAAGTTATATGGCTTTGTTTTTTTTGTTTTGTTGATTTTCCTCTGTTTTTGGACAGTTTTGGCCGAGTTTGGGTTTTGCTGGAAAACACGAAATTTTCAAGCAACACGCGTGTGTTTTGCATTCGCGAAAATTAAATTTTAGCCTGCCAAAACTTTGTTTTTTTCACCCAAATACTTTCGATAAATGTTCGCCAAGCTATTAGCTTCATGTTGATTTTTTCGTGGGGTGTGTAGGACAAAAATTGGCCACGTTAATTTAATTTGAAAGTTGGTGAATTGTGTTTGAAATGATATTTTTTTCACGGGTTTGATTTCATGGCTATTTTTGATGAAGAAAATCATGTCTTGGACTTCAAAAATTTACAACTAAAATTGCGAAAAGCTTTTCATATGCACCCAAATACTTTCGATATTTATTTGCCAAGGTATTAGCTTCATGTTGGTGTAATTTGAGTTAAAATGGACAAATTTTGACCAAGTTAGGGGAATTTTTGTGTTCTTAAAGTTGGCTGATGAATAGATTTTTTCACGGCTTTTGTGTTGGACTCCACTAAATACTCTCTTAAAATTCAAAACAAAACTGTTAAGAAATGTGAATATATTTATCGGATTCGCTGTTTCCTTAGCTACAGTTTGATATATTTTTTATTAGAGATTGAGTTTAAATTTTCCAAGATTGATTAAATTTTTGAAGGCAACTTTTTTTTCAAACTTCACACTGAAGCTATCAACTTTTGGAAGCGGCTTTCAGGGGGGCGGCAGCGTGGGCGCGGGGCGGTCGCATGGCAGGGGGGAAGATTCGACCTCCCACCTTTATTTTCTTTAGAAATGTGGCGTCGTGTGTATTGTAGGGTATGTATTGTAGGGTATGTAACGTAGGGTATGTATTGTAGGGTATGTATTGTATTGTATGTATTGTAGGGTATGTATTGTAGGGTATGTATTGTAGGGTATGTATTGTAAGGTATGTATCGTAGGGTATGTATCGTAGGGTATGTATTGTAAGGTATGTATTGTAGGGTATGTATTGTAGGGTATGTATTGTAAAGTATGTATTGTAAGGTATGTATTGTAAGGTATGTATTGTAAGGTATGTATTGTAGGGTATGTATTGTAGGGTATGTATTGTAGGGTATGTTATGTAGGGTATGTATTGTAGGGTATGTTATGTAGAGTATTTATTGTAGGGTATGTATTGTAGGGTATGTTATGTAGGGTATGTATTTTAGGGTATGTGTTGTAGGGTATGTATTGTAGGGTATGTATTGTAGGGTATGTATTGTAAGGTATATATCGTAGGGTATGTTATGTAGGGTATGTATTGTAGGGTATGTATTGTAGGGTATGTTATGTAGGGTATGTATTGTAGGGTATGTATTGTAAGGTATGTATTGTAGGGTATGTATTGTAGGGTTTGTATTGTAGGGTTTCTATTGTAGGGTATGTATTGTAGGGTATGTATTGTAGGGTATGTATAGTAGGGTATGTTATGTAGGGTATGTATTGTAAGGTATGTATCGTAGGGTATGTATTGTAGGGTATGTATTGTAGGGTATGTATTGTAGGGTATGTATTGTGGGGTATGTATTGTAGGGTATGTATTATAGGGTATGTTATGTAGGGTATGTATTGTAGGGTATGTATTGTAGGGTATGTATTGTAGGGTATGTATGTATGTATGTATGTATGTATGTATGTATGTATGTATGTATGTATGGGCATGAGCGGTAGCGAATGCAGCGCGCGAAGCGCGCCCACCAGATTAAGCTTTCTTTACTTCACGGGCTCCGGGGAGGGAGCGAAGCGACCGAACCCGGCTCATGTATGTATGTATGTATGTATATATGTATGTACGTATGTATGTATGTATGTATGTATGTATGTATGTATGTATGTATGTATGTATTGTAGGGTATGTATTGTAGGGTATGTATTGTAGGGTATGTATGTATGAGCGGTAGCGAATGCAGCGCGCGAAGCGCGCCCACCAGATTAAGCTTTCTTTACTTGACGGGCTCCGGGGAGGGAGCGAAGCGACCGAACCCGGCTCATGTATGTATGTATGTATGTATGTATGTATGTATGTATGTATGTATGTATGTATGTATGTATGTAGGTATGTAGGTATGTATGTATGTATGTATGTGTGTATGGGCATGAGCGGGAGCGAATGCAGCGCGCGAAGCGCGCCAACCACATTAAGCTTTTGTTGCTTGGGGGCTCCGGGGAGGGAGCGAAGCGACCGGGCCCCCGGCTAGTCTCTATTATATAATCTACGTCGACACGTGACCCAACCCGCTGAACAATGGGCTATTGTTTGGTGAACAATCGACCTTCGACCGAACAATGGGATCAAAGGAAAATCGTTGTATCCATAAAGGCTTTTTTTTGGGCTGCAAATAAGGGTGCAAATCGGTATAGAAATGATCGCTGCATTGTGCTGATGACAGTAAAGCTTTCCGCTAAATTCTACTCCAAACGGTTCGGGAGTTATGGCCCATTTTGTGTTCCGACTTTCTAGAAAGTTCCGAGGACCGAGTTAATGAGATGCAAAACGAGCAGGGAGAAGCACGTGTTTTTTTAGTTGAACGGGCGGCAAGTTGCTCGAGTTTAAACGTGAATACCTGCCGGAAATTAATTGTAAAGACGTGTCAATTGTTGTCAAGACCTGTGGAGACAATTGGTGGACAATTATTTCAAGGTATTTCCTTTATTCAATTGTTTTTGGCTTTAAATAGCACGAGTTTTGTTTTGTTTAACCTCACGTTTTTGTGTTGAGTCGAGGGCCTAACAAAACACGAGGACAATTTTGATTTTCTCGGGTCGTTCTGGGCCGATTTTCTCCATTTAAACTTTCGATAACTGTTTATTTACACAAGAACTAAAGTTATATGGCTTTGTTTTTTTTGTTTTGTTGATTTTCCTCTGTTTTTGGACAGTTTTGGCCGAGTTTGGGTTTTGCTGGAAAACACGAAATTTTCATGCCACACGCGTGTGTTTTGCATTTGCGAAAATTAATTTTTAACCTGCCAAAACTTTGTTTTTTTCACCCAAATACTTTCGATAAATGTTCGCCAAGCTATTAGCTTCATGTTGATATTTTCGTGGGGTGTGTAGGACAAAAATTGGCCACGTTAATTTAATTTGAAAGTTGGTGAATCCTGTTTCAATTGCTATTTTTTGCAGGGTTTTGATTTCACGGCTATTTTTTGTGAAGAAAATCATGTCTTGGACTTCAAAAATTTACAACTAAAATTGCGAAAAGCTTTTCATATCCACCCAAGTACTTTCGATATTTATTTGCCAAGGTATTAGCTTCATGCTGGTGTAATTTGAGTTCAAATGGACAAATTTTGACCAAGTTAGGGGAGTTTTTGTGTTCTTAAAGTTGGCTGATGAATAAATTTTTTCACGGCTTTTGTGTTGGGCTGCACTAAATACTCTCTTAAAATTCAAAACAACACTGTTAAGAAATGCGAATATATTTATCGGATTCGCTGTTTCCTTAGCTACAGTTTGATGTATTTTTTATTACAGATTGAGTTTAAATTTTCCAAGATTGATTAAATTTTTGAAGGCAACTTTTTTTTTCAAACTTCACACTGAAGCTATCAACCTTCGGCTTTCAGGGGGGGCGGCGTGGGCGCGGGGCGGTCGCATGGCGGGGGGGGGGGAAGATTCCACCTCCCACCTTTACGTTCTTTAGAAATGTGGCGTCGTGTGTATTGTAGGGTATGTATGGTATGTAGTAGGTATGTATTGTAGGGTATGTATTGTAGGGTATGTATGTAGGGTATGTATTGTAGGGTATGTATTGTAGGTATGTAGTGTAGGGTATGTATTGTAGGGTATGTATTGTAGGGTATGTATTGTAGGTATGTATTGTAGGGTATGTATTGTAAGGTATGTATTGTAGGGTATGTAGTGTAGGGTATGTATTGTAAGGTATGTATTGTAGGGTATGTATTGTAGGGTATGTTATGTAGGGTAGGTATTGTAGGGTGTGTATTTTAGGGTATGTATTGTAGGGTATGTATGTAGGGTATGTTATGTAGGGTATGTATTGTAGGGAATTTATTGTAGGGTATGTATTGTAGGGTATGTATTGTAGGGTATGTATTGTAGGGTATGTATTGTAGGGTTTGTATTGTAGGGTTTGTATTGTAGGGTATGTATTTTAGGGTATGTTATGTAGGGTATGTATTGTAGGGTATGTATCGTAGGGTATGTATCGTAGGGTATGTATGTAGGGTATGTATCTGTAGGGTATGTATTGTAGGTATTATTGTAGGGTATTATTGTAGGTATTATTGTAGGGTATGTATTGTAGGGTATTATTGTAGGGTATGTTTGTAGGGTATGTTATGAAGGGTATGTATTGTAGGGTATGTATCGTAGGGTATGTATTGTAGGGTATGTATGTAGGGTATGTATTGTAGGGTATGTATGTATGTATGTATGTATGTATGTATGTATGTATGTATGGGCATGAGCGGCAGCGAATGCAGCGCGCGAAGCGCGCCAACCAGATTAAGCTTTGTTTACTTGACGGGCTCCGGGGAGGGAGCGAAGCGACCGAACCCGGCCCATGTATGTATGTATGTATGTATGTATGTAGTATGTATGTATGTATGTATGTATGTATGTATGTATGTATGTATGTATGGGCATGAGCGGGAGCGAATGCAGCGCGCGAAGCGCGCCAACCACATTAACTTTTGTTGCTTGGGGGCTCCGGGGAGGGAGCGTAGCGACGGGCCCCCGGCTAGTCTCTATTATATAATCTACGTCGACACGTGACCCGCCGACTGTGAACAATGCCCATTGTCTTTTGAACAATCGACGTTCGACCAAACAATGGGATCAAAGGAATTTCGTTGTATCCATAAAGGCTTTTTTTTGGGGGCTCAATAAGGGTGCAAATCGGTATAGAAATGATCGCTGCATTGTGCTGATGACAGTGTACTATTTGGCTAATTTCTAACCCTAGCGGTTCGGGAGTTATGGCCCATTTTGTGTTCCGACTTTCTAGAAAGTTCCGAGGACGGAGTTAATGAGATGCAAAACGAGCAGGGAGAAGCACGTGTTTTTTTAGTTGAACGGGCGGCAAGTTGCTCGGGTTTAACGTGAATACGTGCCGGAAATCAATTGTAAAGACGTGTCAATTGTTCTCAGGACCTGTGGAGACAATGTGTGGACAATTATTTCAAGGTATTTCCTTTATTCAATTGTTTTTGGCTTTAAATAGCACGAGTTTTGTTTTGTTTAACTTCACGTTTTTCTTTCGGCTCGAGGGCCTAACCAAAACACGAAGACAATTTCGATTTCTCGGGTCGTTCTGGACCGATTTTCTCCATTTAAACTTTCGATAACTATTTATTTACACGAGAACTAAAGTTATATGGCTTTGTTTTTTTTGTTTTGTTGATTTTCCTCTGTTTTTGGACAGTTTTGGCCGAGTTTGGTTTTGCTGGAAAACACGAAATTTTCAAGCAACACGCGTGTGTTTTGCATTTGCGAAAATTAATTTTTAACCTCCCAAAACTTTGTTTTTTTCACCCAAATACTTTCGATAAATGTTCGCCAAGCTATTAGCTTCATGTTGGTGTAATTTGAGTTCAAATGGACAAATTTTTACCAAGTTAGGAGAATTTTTGTGTTTTTAAAGTTGGCTATGAATTCATTTTTTCACTTTCAGAAGAAACGGCTTTCAGGGGGCGGCACCGTGGTCACATGCCAGGGGGTTGTATTGTGGGGTATGTATTGTAGGGTATGTATTGTAGGGTATGTATTGTAGGGTATGTATTGTAGGGTATGTATTATAGGGTATGTATTGTAGGGTATGTTATGTAGGGTATGTATTGTAGGGTATGTATTGTAGGGTTTGTATTGTAGGGTATGTTATGTAGGGTATGTATTGTAGGGTATGTATTGTAAGGTATGTATTGTAGGGTATGTATGTATGTATGTAGGGTATGTATGTATGTATGTAGGGTATGTATGTAGGGTATGTATGTATGTATGTATGTATGTATGTAGGGTATGTAGGGTATGTATGTATATTATGTATGTAGGGTATGTATGTAGGGTATGTATGTATATTATGTATAGTATTTATATATAGTATATAGGGTATGTATTGATGTATATATTTATGTATAGTATCTATAGTAAGTATGTATGTATTGTAATGTTATGTAATGCTTCTAACTTTTGTAATTTTTCAAAAAAGATCACTGCAAAACAGACACTGTCCTTCTTTATGAACAAATGATCTTCAATTAACAAAAATGAACTCACCTCACTATAATAATGTTCACAAGGAATGACCGCAAACATTCACTTTATGTCTGGGCACCTGAAAAACAAGAAGAAATCATGTAATATACTTTATAGCATGTTGGCTCATCTCAGTTCTTTGCATGTGGCCTGAAGTCTATAAATGTAAGTAATTTATTGTAACTGCAAATCATTAATTACCTCCACCTCATTTATTCACCCAGTCAAACAACGTACTTACCTTCTTACCTTTGGTCATCCTTCCATGGCCTACTCTTATTATTGGTATTTTTACCAACAGCAATATTTCTGAACATATAACAACTCACGAAAAATCAATGTACTTCATTCTCCATGTGTCCGTGGTGGAATACTACCTATGTTTTTGCTGTTGTTGTGTTCAACAACCTCTGTCCAATACATCATCACCATCAAAATCCCCACAACGCCATGGTGAGAAATGATCTATTTCTAGATAACATGCATAATAAAGTCCACCAAATTATTTCTTATACTTAGAGATTACAAAACGACACTTCTCCCCATCATCAACAAACAACAACGTCGTTTTCTCTTCGGTGCCAAGTACATGCTGTTCCTGTTATTGTTTTCAACTGCCTCACTGTCGAATGGATCATCATTAGAATAATAATAACAACAACGAGGCACGCCGCCGAATAGAGGCCACAAACTTTCAAATTGGCGCGAATTTAAAATAGCAATTGCGTCTTTACTTTCTTGCTATACCAAATGTAAAATTTGTTGTTAGAAATTGGCAGATAATTATAATTATATTACAATTTTTTGTATATATCGACAAAAGCATTGTTAGAAAGATTGTTTTATTTTATTGGTAAGTTGAATGTTGAAATTTACCTTTCCTAAACAATCCTTATTTACACCGACAGCGTCTTCTTTAAAGCAACCGTTGTCTTTCATTGCATCGCAATGCACTGTCTTTTTAGCGTTTCTGTCATGTGGTTTTTTAGCGTTTCTGTCATCTGGCTTCTCCGTTAATGTCCAGCCACTTTTGTTATTATTAACAAAGTAAAGTAAAGTGAAGTTTTTTATAAAGTATGTATTTCACTCCTTCACTTCAGCATGACATTTTCTTCTCATTTCTTCACTCAACTCAATCAACATAATAATATACAAGTTAAACATGTTAAACATTCCTTAGTATTAATGGCAACTTTCTCTTTACAAGATAATCAATTCATCCAAATCATCTTTCTTCTTTTGTAAAAACAGGATTTCCAAAAAAGTTGAATCCTCAAAATATTTGGTGAGTGTCACAACAATTGCTCTTATACGAAGCCTATTTTAATTAATGTTTAAATGCCTCACTCTGTAATGTACATTCATATACCAAATTTTAAGCTTAACTACTATATTTAAAGTAGTATTAACAATTGCAACAAATTCTTATCAATAGAAAGCAAATTTACTGCACAATGCAAATAAAATCTAGCCTTTACAAACACATCAAATGTAGGTTTATAGATTTTTCTTTGCAAGAATGAAATGGATGATTAACTTTTCAAATCCATTCATTATCACAACTGTTTTCCTTTTAGTTGTTAAAGAACACAATAGAGAGAGTGATGTAGGTCATAAGATAAAGTGCTCCAATATTTTTTATTGGAAACTTTCAATAACCAATAATTTAATTCAACAATCAAGAGTAATTCCAAACATTTCTTACAATTATGTTTTAAATTATTTATTTTATCTTGCAGCTCACCACAAAACAACAAACCCATCACAAAACTTGCTCACAAAAATCACTCTTATTTCAAATTTTCACTTAAATTGGGTTGCATATAAAACACATTTTTTTCTTTTTTTATATTATCTCTTGCAAAATGCCAAGAAAAGCCAAAAAGGGCATTACCGGCACCAGTCGTCGTAATCAAATGCGGGATGCAGCTCGCCGCCGTCGTGAGAATAACCAACAGCCTCATCCTGCTGATTTGCCACCTGATAATATGGTACAGGAAGCAGTGAATGATCTTCACCAGTTGCAGCAAGAATACCCTCAGCAACCAGCCCCAGAATATCAACCACTCCCACTTCATTATCCACAAATGCAGGCATTATATGTGCCATGGCAACTACCTGTGATGCTTCCCCACTACGGACTTATAGCAGTTCCACAACCAATAAACAATGGCTTACAATATCCTGCAGCACTGGCCCCTCAACTTCAGGTACACAACTCAATAATTTCTGCTAATCTTTTCAAAATAAGATAACTCTATATTATACAGCTTTTTGTAATTAAAAAATATCAAAATTAAACCAGTTATTATATCAACCAAATTATCAATATTTTTCCATCTGCAGGTACCGCCGATGGTTATGCAGTTGCAACCACCCCTTCTGAATCGTAATCATGAAGGTCAAGCAGCAATACAAACGGCAGATGTGGAGATGCTTAATGTAAATCAAGCTCAAAATGAGAATGAGGTAAATTAAAATTCTTACCACAACCTAACTACAGTTAGGCAATTCCATTTTCCATAACCCAAATGCCTCATGTAAATTGCCCTATTTTACACATGTATCATACGTTTTCATATGAATTTTTATCAATTTACATAATCACACAGCAATGACGTTTAAATTTCCAATAACTAATTACTTCATGTAACTAATTTCATTTAATTTTCATTATCAACAGATACGGCCAATGCAGATGCAACCCGAAACACATATTGAAAATGAATATAATGAAATTGAAAGGCCGGCACAACCTGATGAAATCAACGTGGAACAACACATTCCCATTCCACATGATAATCAGGTAAAACAGACTACCATCACAATTGGCTTAGAATACACCAGTCATTCTCTATAGCACCATGTCAGGAAATTATTTTGCTCTCTAAATAGACATATCTTCACAAGTTTCAGTTTTATGCATTTCAAAACACATGACTGAATTATATTAACTAAGATTACATTGAATTTCAGGATCCACAAGTATTGCCTGCTGCTATGCAATTGCAAGCCAACGTTCAAAATGACAATGAAGAGAATGAAATAGCGGTACAACCACAAGAAGTTGAAATGCAACACGAAATCCCACCACAACACCAAGATGATGTCCCTCAACCCATCGAACAACAAGCAAGGGAAGTAAATCAACCTATTGTTGAAATTCCTCAATTCTCCCCAATGCCTCATCATCTTGGGAAAATGACGAGGACATGTATTCACTGTGAAGCAAAATACTTCGAGAGGAACTCAACTCAAGAAGGCAATACAACAAATGTTGCTTGGGAGGATTAATAACTCTCGATCCCATTCAACCACCCCCGGCAAATGTGATGCATTTATACACTGGAACTACTGATGAATCTAAATATTTTCTCAAAAATTTCCGTAGATACAATTCACTAATGGCGATGGCATCCTGGACAGCTAATGTTGTAAGACACGCTAATGCAGGACCACCAGTCATCACCATACATGGAAGTGCATACCATATGACAGGTAAATATAATGTCCGTCTCTTATCTCTTATATGATGCTACATTTTCATATAATAGCTTCACATGATGAAACGGATGTTGACAGAACACTCAATTCATTTCCGACCCAACATGCAATGGATAAGCTCTCTATGCTTGCCTGAATATGAAGAGTTGTCCAATCGAAAATCAAGGCGCTTTATGATGCTTTCATAACAAAGCATTTGCTGCATTGAAAATTACATTTGATATAACGAAGTACAATTTGTAATGTTTCCTTGCATTCAACAGGGGTAACTGAAACTGACAGGTCCAGAAAATATGCAGAATTATATATTATGGACACCCAACAGGCACTGCAAGAACGTCAGAACACAGCCAGAGAACAAAACTTGGACTTAGACATGGTGGCGCTGCTGCAAAACGAATTAATGGCAGTAAATCGGTTTGCTCAACATTTTAAAACAATGGGAGAAGTACTGGAAGAGCAAAGGCAGCAAGCCATTGCCAATGACCAGCCTATTCCCACGTTCAAGATGATTATTACCGGTCGCCCAGAACAAGATCGAAGATATGACAATCCTACTGCCAGAGAAATTGCAGCAGTCTACACTACACGCAATGGCGGTGCTCCTAATCCCGAGAATAGAGAGCTTCAAGTTCGAACAAGGCGTGGTAATCTTATGAAGATTAATGCCTTAGCTCCTGTTGCGGATCCTCTAACCTATCCATTGTTGTTCTTTCAGGGTGATCGTGGATACAGCTTGGACCTTCAACGTCTACCTACACGTGAAGGACAAGGCCAGCAAAATGCTGATCGTAACCACCGTATTAGACTCACAATCGCCGAATATTATTCGTACCGAATACAAGTCAGAAATCAACTGTCTACCATCCACAGGGCAACACTTCTCTTTCAACAATATTTAGTGGACGCATACACCAAAATAGAAGGAAACAAGCTCAACTGGATTTTGCACAATCAACGGCAATTACGTGCTGACAGTTATCGAGGCCTAATGGATCACCTGAACAGAAGGGCTGAAATCGAAAATCAAATGGCCAGGGCAAACAATCCCAACGAACCCCTTCATATTGATGTCGGTCGTGTTGTGATACTTCCCTCATCTTTTTCAGGCAGTCAACGAAATATGTACCAGAACTTTCAAGATGCAATGACTATCGTCAGAAAGTATGGCAAGCCTGACATCTTCCTAACCATGACGGCCAATCCCAGATGGAAGGAGATTTCAGAGAACATTCTACCACACCAGAAGGCAAATGACCGGCCTGACATCGTCACACGAGTATTTCAACTCAAACTACAAGAACTACTGGAAGATATCCTTCACAAGCACATTCTGGGACACACTATTGCACATGTATATGTCATCGAATTTCAGAAGAGAGGACTACCACACGCTCACATGATTCTGTTCCTGTCTGAGGCTGATAGACCGCGAACACCCGAAGAGGTAACATCTACAACAATAATTTATATATAGAGTACGATATATAATCATCAGTTGTATTGCTTAGTAAAAACACAATGCATTTTGATGTGTAGAACTTACATGTGATATTTTTCCTCGAAACCTACAGGTAGATCGACTCATATCAGCTGAAATTCCGGACCCACAGGATGCAAGATATCACAAGTTAGTGCTGAAGCACATGACACATGGACCATGCGGTGATATAAACCCCGGATGTGTTTGCATGGAGAATAACAAATGCAAGAAACGATTTCCGAAAGATCGCACTGCCGAAACACAACTTAATGCGAATGGTTATCCACTCTACAGACGACGCTGTCGTCACCCAGTCAATCTAGAAGATCGACTTCTAGATGATACATGGGTTGTGCCACATAATCGCTATCTTCTACTCAAGTATCAGTGTCACATTAATCTCGAAATATGTAGCACTGTGAAGTCCGTGAAATATATTTTCAAATATATTCATAAAGGACAAGATATGGCACACGTGGAAATTCTGGAAGGACAGCAGCAACAAGTACCTCAAGATATTGAGCACGATGAAGTACGCCAATACATCAACGCTCGGTATATTGGACCACACGAAGCTGTTCACAGAATATTCCAATTTTCCATGCACGAGAAAAGTCACACTATAAAACGTCTGCATGTTCATTTACCTGATCAGCAGACCGTATACTTTCAGGATAATGGAAGGGTCGAACAATTACAAAACATCAATGAAAAAACCACACTGACGTCTTGGTTTGAATTGAATGCACAAGACCCGGCTGCACGCCAATATCTCTATCACGAGATTCCTGAACACTATGTTTTCAACGAGCGCACCAAAACATGGAAAGCAAGACAGCGGAGAACACTGCCTGTCATAGGCAGAATATATCAAGTTCACCCACGACCATGTGAGCAAAGGTTCGCACTGAGACTATTGCTTCTCCATAAACGAGGTGCCACGTCGTTTGAAGATCTTCGTACGATAGAAGGAAACCTATGCAATTCCTTCAAAGACGCTGCTTTAGCTCTAGGTCTGTTGGAAGATGATGCTGAAATCATACGCTGTTTGGAGGAGGCAGTCATTTTCAACATGCCAGTACAACTGAGACAGTTGTTTGCAACATTACTCCTTTTTCAAACACCTTCTGATATCGCAGCACTCTTCAACATGTTCAAAGAAGCATTAAGTGAAGACTTTGTACGACGTGATCAAGTCAATCATCCAGATATGGCCATAGCTTTTGAAGACCGACACATGTATCAATGTCTACATGACATTGACGAAAATTTGAAAGTACATGGTCAATCGATCACTAATTATGCTGACCTTCCTCAACTTCCAGCCGACTATGTCATTCCTGAACGAGGTACTAATGTGTTATTTTCAAATATGTACTGTATTAGTAAGAATATAATAATGTATCCTAACATCGTGCAGACAAGGGCATTTACGTATTTTTGCACATGATTCTCCTAGCTTTCTTTCCAATTTTATTGCAATATATTTCACTTATTATTACAGAGGAAGATGACATCGATGTTGGCAATGCCAGAGAGGAAGGAGAACGAATGCTGGCCGCATTGAACCCTGAACAGCGAGCCATATACACGGGAATCACTGATGCTATCAACGCGCAATCCGAACAGAACTGTCACTTTGTTGACGGGCCGGCTGGAACCGGGAAAACTTTCCTTTACAACACGTTGGTTCACAATCTGCAAGCCAATGGACATAAAGTTCAGTGCATGGCGTGGTCAGGAATTGCTGCAACACTGCTCATAAATGGTAGAACTTCACATTCTACCTTTCAAATTCCTATACCACTTCAAGCTGAATCAACGTGTAATGTCAAGAGACAGAGCAGGAGAGCACAGGTATTGCGCGAAACTACCCTATTCATATGGGATGAAGCTTCCATGATTCCCGCACTTGCATTACAAGCAGTCGACCGACTGCTTCGAGACATTACACATGTCGACAGACCATTTGGTGGCAAGTTCATGCTACTTGGTGGTGACTTCAGACAAGTTCTACCTGTCGTCACGAAAGCAGGAAGGGAAAGAATTGTAGCAGAGACTCTAAAATCACACCAGATCATTGATCTATGGACAAAGTTTCAGCAGCATCGTTTACACACCAACATGAGAGCCGTTCAAGATGATTCATACCGTGAATTCTCAGAATGGCTTCTCAGACTTGGCAACAAGCAAGAAGCACACGATGCACTGGACAACGTAATTCTGCCACAACAGATATGCACTTCGTCTAAAGAAGACATGCTGAACTTCATTTTTCCCAGGCCGAACACACCAGATTCACACCTAATGATGGATCCTGTAACAATGTCTGAACGCTGTTGTCTGACTCCGAAGAATGACTTATCACATCAAGTGAACGACTTAATTCTGGACAGACTTCAAACAGCCGAAAGAACTTATTACAGCACAGACAGTGTTGTCACAGACGATCCAGATGAGGAAGAGGCCTACCCCATTGAATTTCTCAACCAACTCACTCCGAATGGAATGCCTTGCACAGACTTAAACTCAAGGTAGGAAGATTACAATCTTTCATCCTATTAACATTAAATTATTATGTGCAAAGGTAGTGCACCATAAAAAAGCCGTCATTAATCACAATAATATTCATTGCATTAGGTTGGTGCAACGATCATTCTTCTGCGGAATCTCAATCCAAAGAAAGGTCTTTGCAACGGAACAAGACTCATAGTTCGGCATCTCCGACGTCACGTGATCACAGCAGAGATCATTACAAGGAGCACAGAGGACAACGGGTCATGATTCCCAAGATCACAGTCTCCACTCAGGACACGGAAATGCCGTTCAAAATGAAACGCCGACAGTTTCCAGTCAGACTTGCATACTGCTTGACAATCAACAAGGCACAGGGGCAATCCCTGAGGTATGTTGGTTTGTACTTACCTGAGCCCGTGTTCACACATGGTCAGTTATATGTGGCCATGTCAAGAGCAACATCATTTAACGGGCTCAAAGTATTCCTCCCAGAGGAAACACACAGGAAAACAAAGAACATTGTTTTCCAGGAAGTCCTGTAAAGGCTTCATCCTAGAGCGACCATCTGCACAGTTGCTCTACAGAGGGCTGCCTACCAAAACGCACATACACACATTCAAGGGTACGGGTATTGTGTGTCAACGCAGATCACGTCGCACATAAGTGTGATGTACAGCCGTTACGGCACCCTTCTAGAGTGAATTCATTCTAGATAACACTGATCTGCGGAGACCAACTGGACATTACACCCATCCACATGTCCAGGGGTGACTGCACCACACACAGCAGTCGGCACAGTCCTGAATCCTGCGTAGCGCCCGATTATTAAGAGTTATGCGTTGCCATTTTCTCCGATATTGCCTATGGGAAAGTGGATTTCCTTACTCTGTGAAAACTGCAAGTTGTCCCTTAAGGATAGTTACTTTTTGTAAAGCATCGCATTATCAATAACATCCCCCCTCTCCTTTTAATACATGAAAACTTAGTCTTAAGCTATAGAGGCCCCTTTAGTGTTTACTGCTATATACTTCCAAATTTCAATTGCACTTTTCACCAACAAGGAAAACTCGAACAAAGGTTACTCCTTGACGCTGGTGTTCGAGCTTTTAACTAATGTAACCGGCAATCTTATTCTTTTTTTTGCTATGTACAAACGTAATCCTCAAAACAAACGACCGCGGTTATTGAAAGAATACATTCACGCCGTGGCAGAGATGTATGCTTGCTGAGAGTGAAGTGCTATTGAAGAATCCAAATTGAGGTACTGTCATTTTGCTAAAGACGTCGCTTAACCAATCAATTTTGCAACTGAACTACGGATTGTATGTATCAATTTTTATGGATATTGACAATTCACCAATTTTAATAGTAGACTATACCATGACTCAACCTTTTACATTCGTACTTCGCATACAATACAAATATCTATCCACGTCCTTTCAAAACATGTTTTTTGTACTGTATTGTATATCTTTCAGATCTTCCGCATTAATAATACTAAGGTTTTTAATTAGCGATTTACGTTTTCAATAGAAGATTGCCAGGACTGTCATTTTATCCATCGTTACAGTTTCAATATTCATATATTTGTGTATTTGACCCATGTAAATCTCCATTCAGTAATATCATAACAAAATTTATCGACTTCGTTTTTAATTAGATGCATTTCTCCTAATATCATTGAAACGAGGCGAGACTTCTGTCTCCCATTTCAAACGCCTTTGTGCTGTCTATGTATGATTTTCATCTATGTTATGTCTCATCATCGCACTATTGTTGCCTGTCGGGTCAAAGTTTCTGTCTGCCAACAAATGGCATCGAGTCAGATTTTGTTGCTGAACTCAATGAAATTATACCTCATAAAGCCTTCCTGGCTCAAAGGAAACAACTACCTTGCTGTTCACCAAAGGTAAGTCAGGTTCATTTTCATTTTGGACAATCAAACATTGGATATTTAGATATAAGCGAATTTCATATACTGAAATAAGAGAAAATAAAGCTCATCTATACCCTTACTGACTTAAAGCAGACAACTAGGCTGCTATGAATCAGAGGTCAACAATGTATATTTTCATTTTCATCCCTTTTAATTTGATATGTTGTATGGAAATTGCTTAGCTTAGGCCATTTCTACTTTACTCACGGTTTACATATACTTTGTTAGACCAGAATACTAAAAATTTTCCAATGTTTTTTTCACTACTTTGTTTTCAGAAGAAGTGTGCATTGCTCTACCAATATATTCCTGGGGTCTTTATTTTCGTGAATATAGTTTCTGACCAATTTATTGACTTTGTGGCTGCCTTCTTTGTTTTACAAGCAAAGCCCATTGATATCCCAACATGAACCTGCTTTCAATTTTGTTTATCCAAAATGTTTAATTGTTGTAATGTACATGAAGGAAACCAGTGAAAGTCAAGTTCAAGCCCTGGGAAAATTCCACACTTTATTTACTTACAACCTTCCTCATTGCACATGCATTGCATATCTCTTTTGTCTACCACACTCATTAATACTCTTTTCCTATTTTTATACAGATTCATTTAGTCAAAGGCAATGGAAAATTCAATCAATGGTTCAAAGTCTTCTCTTCAGATTACTTCCCAAGTCAGGTATAATATTCAAGGTATGATGCTCTCTGTTCCATATGAATCAATTAATGCACCTTGCTTAAAAAGCAGACTCAATAAATAAGGGCTCAATAATATTTCTACATTGACTACCACTAAATGTTTTCTTAACAAATCACTTACAGCAATCTAAACCTGTAGGTACTTAATTCTTCCTCATTGTCACTTAATGATGTTCCTTATCAGGCAGATGTGTTGTCATAAACTCAGTGTGCCAGGAACAAACGGCAATGATTTCACAACCATTACAGCACAATATTTTCAAATTTAGTGGGAAGCATACATTGTATCAATCACTGATAGAAACCTCCATTACACTGGACAAAACAAGCTAAGATGGCTGTTACCACACAAGCAAACAGTATTAATGCATTTTAATAATCTATATCTGCATAAATATGTCTTTGTTATCTTACTTGAATATTGAGAGTCTTGCATGATAAGTTTTCCATTGTAAATATCTTTTTAACCAGAACCTCATAGTGTATGATGTCTCCTCATTCATTGACTGTGGAAGTGCTTCACAAAGTATTTCTGTTTTTTTTAAATCAACAACATTCCAATTGTATATATCATTGACACTTGCTTACGTTTTCAGTATGTAGACACTGCATTACATGAACTGTACTACCATCTTACAATGTGTCTTATATCATAAAGAGCTTTCCCATACAATTAACATGCAAGCACAGAAACTTATTGAATCCTCAGAACAATTACAACATAATGGCAACTTGAAGTGACAAGCTTTTTTATAAGGAACCTACATGTATAAGGTAGAAAACTTAAGAAACATTTACTACTACACGCCAAATCACTAATGCATCTTTTAATTTTTACTATATTAATATTTCCGCACTATTTAAAATTAGGAAGCCGGTTCCATTAATTTTCAGTACTTTTACATTATATGAAGCTTCTTCATGTGTTAACCTCTTATCTTTTCACGTAGCAAAACGATGAATTTGAATGCTTTTCTTGCGTCTCTACTAATTACGTCCACCAAATGCCAAACTTAAAATTAAAAAACTTTTACAACTACTGAGTGGTCAAAGAGATCTCAAAATAACGAACTTAAACAACTAGGCCCTCAGCTAGGTTCCTTATATGTATTCTATCGCAATTGTAATTCTAATAGTTATCGCATAATTACAAGTTTTGTTGCTCTTGAAATCTACAATCACACTACAATCAATGCAGCACCACGTAATGTTCTGGAGCTAATACTATTATCATCAGATAATCACGGCAATTTCGGCGTCCTGGCAACAACAATAGCGGCGCGAAATTTAAAATTTCTCTTGCGTCATAGAGGACTTAGCGTGCGTAAAAAAATTTTTAAACTCACAACAAGAAAAACAACAATTTACGTAAGTACATGTATTTTTAATGTTGCTTTTACTTTCACATAAAAATACCGGCTATTTATAACTAAACAGCTTTAAAAAAGCTCAAAATGCTATATTTTATGTCACAATTGCCATTGCAGTGGATATTATCACAACAACAATTTTATCCTTTACAGGTTCACTTGAAATAGATATTTGCGACTACTTCTACCGTAAGTTCATGTATTCAGTTCTGCATTTTCTGCACTTTAGTCACTCCTCTTCATTGCAAGAAAGATAATTATTATTCATTATCTGCAGAAAATAAAACTGTGTCATATTAATACATTCAAAGTATATATTATTGAAACACCAAGAGAACTGCAGAGGCAAATTCAAACAACTGATAGCTTATTAACTCACCTTTGATTGAATAACAATGACAATATGTTTATATATAGTGTAAACATGGATATTGAAAATGATCTCGCCATTGAACATGAGCTTGAAGACGAGCTTGAAGATGCACTTCTGGCTGAAGTTGCGAACAACGTGCAAAGGGAGCCCACAATGATTCATTGTGGTGAGGAAAGACAGGTGAAATTGGAATTACCTTCATCTTTATATTGATAAATTTAACAAATGTTGTGAATAGCAAGGTTATCCAACTCATTTACAAGAAAACACAATTGTATCCTATCTTTTAACAATATTGAGTCACTCTTCTAAATTCATTGTGTCCTATTTGTCGTAGCTCTTCGACTTCAAAGATATCTCTTCACTGAAAAGAGAATGTGGCAAGAAATTCAATGCCATTAAAAGAGAAACAAAGTTCAACTTTGTAAGCCTCGAAGGGAGGCACCTCTCCAAGAATGAATTAGCGTAAGTTGGAATGCTAAATACCCACCTCATCCGTTCGTAAAACATATTGCTCACTTTAAACTTTTCTGATACAATGTATTCTTTCCTACAGCACATGTAATGAAATAAAAATAAAAATTCTCAAAAACAAAAGATTCAAGAAAGATAAAAAAGAAAACAAGAAAAATAAACAAAAAATTGAACAGAACACGAGGTGCATGTGGGCAGATGTGCCAACAGAAGAAATTCTATGCTTGGTCAGGGGAGAGACAGAAAGTGATTAACTGTAATTGTGTTAATGTTTGTTAATGTTCGTTTTCTTCCACTGTTATTTGTTTCTTTTGGTTAATTAATTGTTTAAATGTGCAGATTTGCATACCAATTAATAATAATAAATTTGCGAAAATAACAATAAGACTATTACCTTTGAAAAACAATGCATTTCGCCAACAGTGCCTTTAAACTCTTCTTTAACATCCTGTGACACAAACCGAAACAATTTGCAAGAAATGTACTTCAAAAACCCGTCTTTATAAATGAAGTACATGGCCTTTCGCATGCGTCATGGCTTCCTATATTTCAATACTTACCAAAAGAAGAGCAGTCAACAATTCCCTTCTTTGACATCGCACCACACAAATTATGCACTACCTGAAATTCACGAATAATAGATGTAATAAAACGTAAGAAGCAAACAATCTTATCTCATTTTCCAGTGCAGACAATGTATCTTAACTCTAGCATCCGTTCTTCTTAAATGTGGCCTACTCTCAAGGGATTTTATGAAATACTATATTTCCTCAAGTCTTATACGCTGGGAAAATGAATCAAAACCTTCACAAAAACCCTACAGATTCATTTTAAAGATGTAACTTGAAAGATCGCAATGATATAAAACGATGTGCAAAACCTACTTACCATCGCCAGTGACCCAGTGCAAGAGCAGAAAAGACGAAAGGAAGGACGCAATGCCAGCATGTTCTTTGTTGAGTTCAGTCTTCTTTTCTTTCATGGGTTGGGTCTGGGCTGGGTTAATTGTTAGCCAATCAAGCTCAATCAGATAATCACGTCCAAACGAGGCTGCATAACAATAGAATTTGTTGTATGATTTTGATTTATGCTATGTTTCGTCAACGTAGCAATTTATCATGCTGGTCGTGGTGGTCCTGTCCAAATATTCGTTTCCCAAATCTTGGATCGAAACGGAACTTAATGCTGAAATAAGAGAAAGTAAAGCTGAGAGAAACATTCATTTTGCCGCAGCTCAGGAGTAAGTAGCCTTTATTTTTTAGTTTCACCCCATTCAAGTTCCCATATAATTGCTTAGGCCAATTGTATTTCACTCATTGTTTGTTAACATATAGTTTCTTGAGGCCAAAATTGACAACTCCGCTTATGTTTCAAGGCTTTTTATATTTCATAATTTGGGAAAGAGTGTTTAATGCTGTACCCAAATGTTTCAGTGGCTTTGATTTTGTTAAAATATTTTCGTTGACGGTTCTTTTCATTTTGTGGCTGCCTTCTTTGCCTTACCAGCCAAGCCCAATACTCTTATGAAACTCCTTTCCCCATGCAATTCCCATCCCATTGATGATGATTATGAAGTATTTTTGCATTCGTTATCCACGGTGTCTGGTGCTTATCCTTATGTTCTATATGATTGAAACTAACGTAAAACCAATCCCACCCGTGGAAATCTTTTGCCGTGTTGCAAGAGTCACACTTAAATTTTGCTGTCAGGGCTTTTAATATATTCTTAATACTACGTTACAATACAGTGAAAAAAGTCACAATTGTTATTCCAGTTAAACAAAATCGCTAATTATGAAAGAGCAATTTTCCCTAACAACATATTTAACTCCCAGCGGCTATCTTATCCAAATATAATTCTTTATTACCCTTGATAGTAATAAACCAACATGTTACATAGAATATAATTTGTCTCTTTCACTTTGTAGATCTACTCATGTACATCATTGTACAAATGCAAGTATTGGAGACTTCATACCTATTGCTTTATCAAAATTCAATGCATCACTGTCATGTTATCATGGAAACAAAATCATACCTCTGTAAGTCAACATTAATATAAATTCTCGATCCTCATCATAGATGGTCCTTTACTGTTTATATACAAAGGACCACAGGCAAGTGTCCATGGATGCACTCAACTAACAGCAAGCTAATTGTTGTTGTCCCTAAAACAAAACAAATTTTGATGTTGCATCTTATCTACTGTACCATCAGTACGAGGCTTATCTCATAAGAACGAGGATTTTCAAATGAAAACGAGGCTGATCGCTAAAACTAATTTCCATGCATGTTAAACACTACAATCGTGACAATAGATAGACAGGGGAGCGAGGGCGAGCCAAACCACTGTACGTGGGGTGGGAAAGGGCATGAGCGGGAGCGAATGCAGCGCGCGAAGCGCGCCAACCACATTAAACTTTTTGTACTTGACGGGCTCCGGGAAGCGAGCGTAGCGAGTGCCCCCGGCTAGTCTATATATACTATTCTACGATCACACGTGACCCGCCGACTGTGAACAATGCCCATTGTCTTTTGAACAATCGACGTTCGACCAAACAATGGGATCAAAGGAATTTCGTTGTGATCAAAAGGCTTTTTTCCTGGGGGTCAATAAGGGTGGAAATGGTATAGAAATGATCGCTGCATTGCGCTGATCACAGTAAAGCTTTCCGCTAATTTCTACTCCAACGGTTCGGGAGTTATGGCCCATTTTGTGTTCCGACTTTCTAGAAAGTTCCGAGGACGGAGTTAATGAGATGCAAAACGAGCAAGGAGAAGCACGTGTTTTTTTAGTTGAACGGGCGGCAAGTTGCTCGGGTTTAAACGTGAATACCTGCCGGAAATCAATTGTAAAGACGTGTCAATTGTTGTCAACACCTGTGGAGACAATTGGTGGACAATTATTTCAAGGTATTTCCTTTATTCAATTGTTTTTGGCTGAAAATAGCACGAGTTTTGTTTTGTTTCACCTCACGTTTTTCTTTCGGCTCGAGGGCCTAACCAAAACATGAAGACAATTTTGATTTTCTTGGGTCGTTCTGGGCCGATTTCCTCCATTTAAACTTTCGATAACTGTTTATTTACACGAGAACTAAAGTTATATGGCTTTGTTTTTTTTGTTTTGTTGATTTTCCTCTGTTTTTGGACAGTTTTAGCCGAGTTTGGATTTTGCTGAAAACACGAAATTTTCAAGCAACACGCGTGTGTTTTGCATTTGCGAAAATTAATTTTTAACCTGCCAAAACTTTGTTTTTTTCACCCAAATACTTTCGATAAATGCTCGCCAAGCTATTAGCTTCATGTTGATATTTTCGTGGGGTGTGTAGGACAGAAATTGGCCACGTTAATTTAATTTGAAACTTGGTGAATTGTGTTTGAAATGCTATTTTTTGCAAGGGTTTGATTTCACGGCTATTTTATAAAATCATGTCTTGGACTTCAAAAATTTACAACTAAAATTGCGAAAAGCTTTTCATATGCACCCAAGTACTTTCGATATTTATTTGCCAAGGTATTAGCTTCATGCTGGTGTAATTTGAGTTCAAATGGACAAATTTTGACCAAGTTAGGGGAATTTTTGTGTTCTTAAAGTTGGCTGATGAATAAATTTTTTCACGGCTTTTGTGTTGGGCTGCACTAAATACTCTCTTAAAATTCAAAACAACACTGTTAAGAAATGTGAATATATTTATCGGATTCGCTGTTTCCTTAGCTACAGTTTGATATATTTTTTATTACAGATTGAGTTTAAATTTTCCAAGATTGATTTAATTTTTGAAGGCAACTTTTTTTTTCAAACTTCACACTGAAGCTAGCAACTATCGGAAGCGGCTTTCAGGGGGGCAGCGTGGGCGCGGGGCGGTCACTTGGCAGGGGGGAAGATTCGACCTCCCACCTTTACTTTCTTTAGAAATGTGGCGTCGTGTGTATTGTAGGGTATGTATGGTAGGGTATGTATTCTAGGTTATGTATTGTAGGGTATGTATTGTAGGGTATGTTATGTAGGGTATGTATTGTAGGGTATCTATTGTAGGGTATGTATTGTAGCGTATGTATTGTAGGGTATGTAGTCTAGGGTATGTATTGTAGGGTATGTATTGTAGGGTATTTATTGTAGGGTATGTATTGTATGGTATTTATTGTAGGGTATGTATTGTATGGTATTTATTGTAGGGTATGTTATGTAGGGTATGTATAGTAGGGTATGTTATGTAGGGTATGTATTGTAGGGTTTGTTTTTTAGGGTATGTATTGTAGGGTATGTATTGTAGGGTATGTATTGTAGGGTATGTTATGTAGGGTATGTATTGTAGGGTATGTATTGTAGGGTATGTATTATAAGGTATGTATTTTAGGGTATGTATTGTAAGGTATGTATCGTAGGGTATGTATTGTAGGGTATGTATTGTAAGGTAAGTATTGTAGGGTATGTATTGTAGGGTATGTATTGTAGGGTATGTATTGTAAGGTATGTATTTTAGGGTATGTATTGTAAGGTATGTATCGTAGGGTATGTATTGTAGGGTATGTATTGTAAGGTATGTATTGTAGGGTATGTATTGTAGGGTATGTATTGTAGGGTATGTATTGTAGGGTATGTATTGTAGGGTATATATGTAGGGTATGTATTGTAGGGTATGTATTGTAGGGTATGTATTGTAGGGTATGTATTGTAGGGTATGTATTGTAGGGTATGTATTGTAGGGTATGTATTGTAGAGTATGTATTGTAGGGTTTTTATTGTAGGGTATTTATAGTAGGGTATGTATTGTAGGGTATGTATTGTAGGGTATGTATTGTAGGGTATGTATTGTAGGGTATGAATTGTAGGGTATGTATAGTAGGGTATGTTAGGTAGGGTATGTATTGTAGGGTATGTATTGTAGGGTATGTATTGTAGGGTATGTTTTGTAGGGTATGTATCGTAGGGTATGTATTGTAGGGTATGTATGTATGTATGGGCATGAGCGGTAGCGAATGCAGCGCGCGAGGCGCGCCAACCAGATTAAGCTTTGTTTACTTGACGGGCTCCGGGGAGGGAGCGAAGCGACCGAACCCGGCCCATGTATGTATGTATGTATGTATGTATGTATGTATGTATGTATGTATGTATGTAGGTATGTATGTATGTATGTATGTATGTATGGGCATGAGCGGGAGCGAATGCAGCGCGCGAAGCGCGCCAACCACATTAAACTTTTTTTGCTTGAGGGACTCCGGGAAGCGAGCGTAGCGAGTGCCCCCGGCTAGTCTCTATTATATAATCTACGTCGACACGTGACCGGCCGACTGTGAACAATGCCAATTGTCTTTTGAACAATCGACGTTCGACCGAACAATGGGATCAAAGGAATTTCGTTGTGAACACAAAGGCTTTTTTGTGGGTGGTCAATAAGGGTGCAAATTGGTATCAAAATGATCGCTGCATTACGCTGATCACAGTAAAGCTTTCCGCTAATTTCTACTCCAAACGGTTCCGGAGTTATGACCCATTTTGTGTTCCGACTTTCTAGAAAGTTCCGAAGACCCAGTTAATGAGATGCAAAACGAGTAGGGAGAAGCACGTGTTTTTTTGGTTGAAAGGGCGGCAAGTTGCTCGGGTTTAAACGTGAATACGTGTCGGAAATCAATTGTAAAGACATGTCAATTGTTCTCAGGACCTGTGGAGACAATGTGTGGACAGCTATTTCAAGGTATTTCCTTTATTTAATTGTTTTTGGCTGAAAATAGCACAAGTTTTGCTTTGTTTAACCTCACGTTTTTCTTTCGACTCCAGGGCCTAACCAAAACACGAAGACAATTTTGGTTTTCTCGGGTCGTTCTGGGAAGATTTTCTCCATTTAAACTTTCGATAACTGTTTATTTACACGAGAACTAAAGTTATCTGGCTTTGTTTTTTTGTTTTCTCGATTTTCGTCTGTTTTTGGACAGTTTTAGCCGAGATTGGGTTTTGGTGGAAAACACGAAATTTTGACTCAACACGCGTGTGTTTTGCATTCGCGAAAAATAAATTTTAATCTGCCAAAACTTTGTTTTTTTTACCCAAATACTTTCGATAAATGTTCACCAAGCTATTAGCTTCATGTTGATATTTTCGTGGGGTGTCTAGGACGAAAATTGGCCACGCTAATTGAATTTGAAAGTTGGTGAATCGTGTTTAAATTGCTATTTTTTGCAGGGGTTTGATTTCACGGCTATTTTTGATCAAGAAAATCATGTCTTGAGCTTCAAAAATACCCAACTAAATTTGCGAAAAGCATTTCTAATGCACCCAATTACTTTCGATACTTATTCGGCAAGGTATCAGCTTCCTGTTGGTATAATTTGAGTTCAAATGGACAAATTTTGACCAAGTTAGAGGAATTTTTGTGTTTCTAAAGTTGGCTGATGAAAAAATTTTTCCACGGGTTTTGTCTTGGGCTGCACTAAATACTCCCTTAAAATTCAAAACAACACTGTTAAGAAATGTGAATATATTTATCGGATTCGCTGTTTCCTCAGCTACAGTTTGATATAATTTTTATTACAGATTGAGTTTGAATTTTCCAGGATTGATTAAATTTTTGAAGGCAACTTTTTTTTTCAAACTTCACACTGAAGCTATCAACTTTCAGAAGCGGCTTTCAATGGGGCTGCAGGGTGGGCGCTGGGCGGTCGATTGCCAGGGGGGAGGATTCGACCTCCCACCTTTACTTTCTTTAGAAATGTTGCGTCGTAGTATGTATTGTAGGGTATGTATTGTAGGTTATGTATTCTAGGGTATGTATTGTAGGGTATGTATCGTAGGGTAGGTATTGTAGGATATGTATTGTAGAGTATGTATTGTAAGGTATGTATTGTAGGGTATGCATCGTAGGGTATGTATTGTAGGGTATGTATTGTAGGGCATGTATTGTAGGGTATGTATCGTAGGGTATGTATTGTAGGGTATGTATTGTAGGGTATGTATTGTAGGGTATGTATTGTAGGGTATGTATTGTAGGGTATGTATTGTAGGGTATGTTTTGTAAGGTATGTATTGTAGGGTATGTATTGTAGGGTATGTATTGTAAGGTATGTATTGTAGGGTATGTATTGTAGGGTATGTATTGTAGGGTTTGTATTGTAGGGTTTGTATTGTAGGGTATGTATTGTAGGGTATGTTATGTAGGGTATGTATTGTAGGGTATGTTATGTAGGGTATGGGCATGAGCGGTAGCGAATGCAGCGCGCGAAGCGCGCCAACCAGATTAAGCTTTGTTTACTTGACGGGCTCCGGGGAGGGAGCGAAGCGACCGAACCCGGCCCATGTATGTATGTATGTATGTATGTATGTATGTATGTATGTATGTAGGTATGTATGTATGTATGTATGTATGTATGGGCATGAGCGGGAGCGAATGCAGCGCGCGAAGCGCGCCAACCACATTAAACTTTTTGTACTTGACGGGCTCCGGGAAGCGAGCGTAGCGAGTGCCCCCGGCTAGTCTATATATACTATTCTACGATCACACGTGACCCGCCGACTGTGAACAATGCCCATTGTCTTTTGAACAATCGACGTTCGACCAAACAATGGGATCAAAGGAATTTCGTTGTGATCAAAAAGGCTTTTTTCCTGGGGGTCAATAAGGGTGGAAATGGGTATAGAAATGATCGCTGCATTGCGCTGATCACAGTAAAGCTTTCCGCTAATTTCTACTCCAAACGGTTCGGGAGTTATGGCCCATTTTGTGTTCCGACTTTCTAGAAAGTTCCGAGGACGGAGTTAATGAGATGCAAAACGAGCAGGGAGAAGCACGTGTTTTTTTAGTTGAACGGGCGGCAAGTTGGTCGGGTTTAAACGTGAATACGTGCCGGAAATCAATTGTAAAGACGTGTCAATTGTTGTCAAGACCTGTGGAGACAATGTGTGGACAATTATTTCAAGGTATTTCCTTTATTCAATTGTTTTTTGCTTTAAATAGCACGAGTTTTGTTTTGTTTAACCTCACGTTTTTCTTTCGGCTCGAGGGCCTAACCAAAACACGAAGACAATTTTGATTTTCTCGGGTCGTTCTGGGCCGATTTTCCCCTTTTAAACTTTCGATAACTGTTTATTTACCCAAGAACTAAAGTTATATGGCTATGTTTTTTTTTTGTGGATTTTCCTCTGTTTTTGGACAGTTTTAGCCGAGTTTGGATTTTGCTTGAAAACACGAAATTTTCAAGCAACACGGGTGTGTTTTGCACTTGCGAAAATTAATTTTTAACCTGGCAAAACTTTGTTTTTTTCACCCAAATACTTCCGATAAATGTTCGCCAAGCTATTAGCTCCATGTTGATATTTTCGTGAGGTGTGTAGGACGAAAATTGGCCACGTTAATTCAATTTGAAAGTTGGTGAATCGTGTTTTAAATGCTATTCTTTTCACGGGTTTGATTTCACGGCTATTTTCGATCAACAAAATCATGTCTTGGACTTCAAAAATGTACAACTAAAATTGCGAAAAGCATTTCGTATGCACCCAAGTACTTTCGATACATATTCGCCAAGGTATTAGCTTCATGTTGATGTAATTTGAGTTCAAATGGACCAATTTTGACCAAGTTAGGGGAAATTTTGTGTTTTTAAAGTTGGCTGATTAATAAATTTTTTCACGGCTTTTGTGTTGGGCTGCACTAAATACTCTCTTAAAATTCAAAACAACACTGTTAAGAAATGTGAATATATTTATCGGATTCGCTGTTTCCTTAGCTACAGTTTGATATATTTTTTATTACAGATTGAGTTTAAATTTTCCAAGATTGATTTAATTTTTGAAGGCAACTTTTTTTTTTCAAACTTCACACTGAAGCTAGCAACTATCGGAAGCAGCTTTCAGGGGGGCAGCGTGGGCGCGGGGCGGTCGCTTGGCAGGGGGGAAGATTCGACCTCCCACCTTTACTTTCTTTAGAAATGTGGCGTCGTGTGTATTGTAGGGTATGTATGGTAGGGTATGTATTGTAGGTTATGTATTGTAGGGTATGTATTGTAAGGTATGTATTGTAGGGTATGTATTGTAGGGTATGTATTGTAGAGTATGTATGTAGGGTATGTATTGTAGGGTATGTATTGTAAGGTATGTAGTGTAGGGTATGTATTGTAGGGTATGTATTGTAGGGTATGCATCGTAGGGTATGTATTGTAGGGCATGTATTGTAGGGCATGTATTGTAGGGTATGTATCGTAGGGTATGTATTGTAGGGTATGTATTGTAGGGTATGTATTGTAGGGTATGTATTGTAGGGTATGTATTGTAGGGTATGTATTGTAGGGTATGTATCGTGGGGTAGGTTATGTAGGGTATGTATTGTAGGGTATTTATTGTAGGGTATTTATTGTAGGGTATTTATTGTAGGGTATGTATTGTAGGGTATGTATTATAGGGTATTTATAGTAGGGTATGTATTGTCGGGTATGTTATGTAGGGTATGTATTGTAGGGTATGTATCGTAGGGTATGTGTTGTAGGGTATGTATTGTAGGGTATGTATCGTAGGGTATGCATTGTAGGGTATGTATTGTAGGGTATGTATTGTAGGGTATGTATTGTAGGGTTTGTATTGTAGGGTATGTATTGTAGGGTATGTATTGTAGGGTATGTATTGTAGGGTATGTATGGTAGGGTATGTATTGTAAGGTATGTATTGTAGGGTATGTATTGTAGGGTATGTATTGTAAGGTATGTACCGTAGGGCATGTATGGTAGGGTATGTATCGTAGGGTTTGTATTGTAGGGTATGTATTGTAGGGTATGAACTGTAAGGTATGTATTGTAGGGTATGTATGTATGTATGTATGTATGTATGTATGTATGTATGTATGTATGTATGTATGTATGTATGTATGTATGTATGAATGTATGTATGTATGTATGTATGGGCATGAGCGGCAGCGAATGCAGCGCGCGAAGCGCGCCAACCAGATTAAGCTTTGTTTACTTGACGGGCTCCGGGGAGGGAGCGAAGCGACCGAACCCGGCCCATGTATGTATGTATGTATGTATGTATGTATGTATGTATGTATGTATGTATGTATGTATGTATGTAGGTATGTATGTATGTATGTATGTATGTATGTATGTATGGGCATGAGCGTTAGCGAATGCAGCGCACGAAGTGCGCCAACCACATTAAACTTTTTGTACTTGACGGGCTCCGGGAAGCGAGCGTATGCGAGCGCCCCCGGCTAGTCTATATATACTATTCTACGATCACACGTGACCCGCCGACTGTGAACAATGCCCATTGTCTTTTGAACAATCGACGTTCGACCAAACAATGGGATCAAAGGAATTTTGTTGTGATCAAAAAGGCTTTTTTCCTGGGGGTCAATAAGGGTGGAAATGGGTATAGAAATGATCGCTGCATTGCGCTGATCACAGTAAAGCTTTCCGCTAATTTCTACTCCAAACGGTTCGGGAGTTATGGCCCATTTTGTGTTCCGACTTTCTAGAAAGTTCCGAGCACGGAGTTAATGAGATGCAAAACGAGCAAGGAGAAGCACGTGTTTTTTTCGTTGAACGGGCGGCAAGTTGCTTGGGTTTAAACGTAAATACCTGCCGGAAATCAATTGTAAAGACGTGTCAATTGTTGTCAAGACCTGTGGAGACAATTGGTGGACAATTATTTCAAGGTATTTCCTTTATTCAATTGTTTTCGGCTTTAAATAGCACGAGTTTTGTTTCGTTTAACCTCACGTTTTTCTTTCGGCTCGAGGGCCCAACCAAAACACGAAGACAATTTTGATTTTCTTGGGTTGTTCTTGGCCGATTTTCTCCATTTAAACTTTCGATAACTATTTATTTACACGATAACTAAAGTTTTCTGGGGTTGTTTTTATTGTTTTGTCGATTTTCCTCTGTTTTTGGACAGTTTTGGCCCAGTTTGGATTTTGCTGAAAAACACAAAATTTTCAAGCAACACGCGTGTGTTTTGCATTCGCCAAAATTAAATTTTAACCTTCCAAAACTTTGTTTTTTCACCCAAATACTTTCGATAAATGTTCGCCAAGCTATTAGCTTCATCTTGGTGTAATTTGAGTTCAAATGGACAAATTTTTACCAAGTGAGGAGAATTTTTGTGTTTTTAAAGTTGGCTGATGAATTCATTTTTTCACTTTCAGAAGAAACGGCTTTCAGGGGGCAGCAGCGTGGTCACTTGCCAGGGCGTTGTATTGTAGGGTATGTATTGTAGGGTATGTATGTAGGGTATGTTATGTAGCGTATGTATTGTAGGGTATGTATTGTAGGGTATGTATTGTAGGGTATGTATTGTAGGGTATGTATTGTAGGGTATGTATTGTAGGGTATGTATTGTAGGGTATGTATGTAGGGTATGTATCTATGTATGTATGTATGTAGGGTATGTATGTAGGGTGTGTATGTAGGGTATGTATGTATGTATGTATGTATGTAGGGTATGTATGTATGTATGTAGGGTATGTATGTAGGGTATGTATGTAGGGTATGTATGTATATTATGTATAGTATTTATATATAGTATATAGGGTATGTATTGATGTATATATTTATGTATAGTATCTATAGTAAGTATGTATGTATTGTAATGTTATGTAATGCTTCTATTTCTAACTTTTGTAATTTTTCAAAAAAGATCACTGCAAAACAGACACTGTCCTTCTTTATGAACAAATGATCTTCAATTAACAAAAATGAACTCACCTCACTATAATAATGTTCACAAGGAATGACCGCAAACATTCACTTTATGTCTGGGCACCTGAAAAACAAGAAGAAATCATGTAATATACTTTATAGCATGTTGGCTCATCTCAGTTCTTTTCATGTGGCCTGAAGTCTATAAATGTAAGTAATTTATTGTAACTGCAAATCATTAATTACCTCCACCTCATGTATTCACCCAGTCAAACAACGTACTTACCTTCTTACCTTTGGTCATCCTTCCATGGCCTACTCTTATTATTGGTATTTTTACCAACAGCAATATTTCTGAACATATAACAGCTCACGAAAAATCAATGTACTTCATTCTCCATGTGTCCGTGGTGGAATACCTATGTTTTTGCTGTTGTTGTGTTCAACAACCTCTGTCCAATACATCATCACCATCAAAATCCCCACAACGCCATGGTGAGAAATGATCTATTTCTAGATATCAGCATAATAAAGTCCACCAAATTATTTCTTATACTTAGAGATTACAAAACGACACTTCTCCCCATCATCAACAAACAACAACGTCGTTTTCTCTTCGGTGCCAAGTACATGCTGTTCCTGTTGTTGTTTTCAACTGCCTCACTGTCGAATGGATCATCATTAGAATAATAATAACAACAACGAGGCACGCCGCCGAATAGAGGCCACAAACTTTCAAATTGGCGCAATTTAAAATAGCAATTGCGTCTTTACTTTCTTGCTATACCAAATGTAAAATTTGTTGTTAGAAATTGGCAGATAATTATAATTATATTACAATTTTTTGTATATATCGACAAAAGCATTGTTAGAAAGATTGTTTTATTTTATTGGTAAGTTGAATGTTGAAATTTACCTTTCCTAAACAATCCTTATTTACACCGACAGCGTCTTCTTTAAAGCAACCGTTGTCTTTCATTGCATCGCAATGCACTGTCTTTTTAGCGTTTCTGTCATGTGGTTTTTTAGCGTTTCTGTCATCTGGCTTCTCCGTTAATGTCCAGCCACTTTTGTTATTATTAACAAAGTAAAGTAAAGTGAAGTTTTTTATAAAGTATGTATTTCACTCCTTCACTTCAGCATGACATTTTATTCTCATTTCTTCACTCAACTCAATCAACATAATAATATACAAGTTAAACATGTTAAACATTCCTTAGTATTAATGGCAACTTTCTCTTTACAAGATAATCAATTCATCCAAATCATCTTTCTTCTTTTGTAAAAACAGGATTTCCAAAAAAGTTGAATCCTCAAAATATTTGGTGAGTGTCACAACAATTGCTCTTATACGAAGCCTATTTTAATTAATGTTTAAATGCCTCACTCTGTAATGTACATTCATATACCAAATTTGAAGCTTAACTACTATATTTAAAGTAGTATTAACAATTGCAACAAATTCTTATCAATAGAAAGCAAATTTACTGCACAATGCAAATAAAATCTAGCCTTTACAAACACATCAAATGTAGGTTTATAGATTTTTCTTTGCAAGAATGAAATGGATGATTAACTTTTCAAATCCATTCATTATCACAACTGTTTTCCTTTTAGTTGTTAAAGAACACAATAGAAAGAGTGATGTAGGTCATAAGATAAAGTGCTCCAATATTTTTATTGGAAACTTTCAATAACCAATAATTTAATTCAACAATCAAGAGTAATTCCAAACATTTCTTACAATTATGTTTTAAATTATTTATTTTATCTTGCAGCTCACCACAAAACAACAAACCCATCACAAACTTGCTCACAAAAATCACTCTTATTTCAAATTTTCACTTAAATTGGGTTGCATATAAAACACATTTTTTTCTTTTTTATATTATCTCTTGCAAAATGCCAAGAAAAGCCAAAAAGGCATTACCGGCACCAGTCGTCGTAATCAAATGCGGGATGCAGCTCGCCGCCGTCGTGAGAATAACCAACAGCCTCATCCTGCTGATTTGCCACCTGATAATATGGTACAGGAAGCAGTGAATGATCTTCACCAGTTGCAGCAAGAATACCCTCAGCAACCAGCCCCAGAATATCAACCACTCCCACTTCATTATCCACAAATGCAGGCATTATATGTGCCATGGCAACTACCTGCGATGCTTCCCCACTACGGACTTATAGCAGTTCCACAACCAATAAACAATGGCTTACAATATCCTGCAGCACTGGCCCCTCAACTTCAGGTACACAACTCAATAATTTCTGCTAATCTTTTCAAATCACATCAACCATATATTATACAGCTTTTTGTAATTAAAAACTATCAAAATTAAATCAGTTATTATATCAACCAAATTATCAATATTTTCCATCCGCAGGTACCGCCGATGGTTATGCAGTTGCAACCACCCCTTCTGAATCGTAATCATGAAGGTCCAGCAGCAATACAAACGGCAGATGTGGAGATGCTTAATGTAAATCAAGCTCAAAATGACAATGAGGTAAAAACTAACACTACAGTCAGGCAACTCCATTCTCCATAACCCAAATCCCTCATGCAATTTCCCTATTTGAGACATGTCCAATTATAAGTTCCCATTTTATTTTCATCAATTTACATAGTCACACAGTAATGCATCAACATTTCTAATAACTAATAACTAAAATAACTAATTCATTTAATTTTCATTATTAACAGATACGGCCAATGCAGATGCAACCCGAAACACATATTGAAAATGAAAATAATGAAATTGAAAGGCCAGCACAACCTGATGAAATCAACGTGGAACAACACATTCCAATTCCACATGATAATCAGGTAAAACAGACTACCATCAAAATTGGCTTAAATACACCAGTCATTCTCCATAGACCATGTCAGGAAATTATTTTCTCTCTAAATAGACATATCTTCACAAGTTTCAGTTTTATGCATTTCAAAAACACATGATTGAATTATATTAACTTAGATTGCATTGCATTTCAGGATCCACAAATATTGCCTGCTGCTATGGAATTGCAACCAACCTTGAAAATGAGAATGAAGAGAATCAAATAGCGGTACAACCACAAGAAGTTGAAATGCAAACGAAATCCACCACAACACCAAGATGATGTCCCCCAACCCATCGAACATCAAGAAAGGGAAGTAAATCAACCTATTCTTGAAATTCCTCAATTCTCCCCAATGCCTCATCATCTTGGGAAAATGACAGACATGTATTCACTGTGAAGCGAAGTACTTCCGAGAGGAACTCAACTCAAAAAGGCAATACAACAAATGTTGTATGGGAGGATTAATAACTCTCGATCCCATTCAACCACCCCCGGCAAATGTGATGCATTTATACACTGGAACTACTGATGAATCTAAATATTTTCTCAAAAATTTCCGTAGATACAATTCACTAATGGCGATGGCATCCTGGACAGCTAACGTTGTAAGACACGCTAATGCAGGACCACCAGTCATCACCATACATGGAAACGCATACCATATGACAGGTAAATATAACGTCCCTCTTATCTCTTATATTATGCTACATTTTCATATAATAGCTTCACGTGATGAAACGGATGTTGACAGAACGCTCAAGTCCTTTCCACCCAACTACAATGGATAAGCTCTCTACTATCCTTGCCTGAATATAAGAGTTGTCAAATCGAAAATCAAGGCGCTTTATGATGCTTTACTAACAAGCACTTGCTGCATTGAAAATTACAGTTGATATAACGAAGTACAATTTACAATGTTCCTTGAATTCAACAGGGGTAACTGAAACCGACAGGTCCCGAAAATATGCAGAATTATATATTATGGACACCCAACAAGCACTGCAAGAACGCCAGAACACAGCCAGAGAACAAAACTTGGACTTAGACATGGTGGCACTGCTGCAAAACGAATTGATGGCAGTAAATCGGTTTGCTCAACATTTAAAACAATGGGAGAAGTACTGGAAGAGCAAAGGCAGCAAGCCATTGCCAATGATCAGCCTATTCCCACATTCAAGATGATTATTACCGGTCGCCCAGAACAAGATCGAAGATATGATAATCCTACTGCCAGAGAAATTGCAGCAGTCTACACTACACGCAATGGCGGTGCTCCTAATCCCGAGGATAGAGAGCTTCAAATTCGAACAAGGCGTGGTAATCTTATGAAGATTAATGCCATAGATCCTGTTGCGGATCCTCTAACCTATCCATTGTTGTTCTTTCAGGGTGATCGTGGATACAGCTTGGACCTTCAACGTCTACCTACACGTGAAGGACAAGGCCAGCAAAATGCTAATCGTAACCACCGTATCAGACTCACAATCGCCGAATATTATTCGTACCGAATACAAGTCAGAAATCAACTGTCTACCATCCACAGGGCAACACTTCTCTTTCAACAATATTTGGTGGATGCATACACCAAAATAGAAGGAAACAAGCTCAACTGGATTTTGCACAATCAACGGCAATTACGTGCTGACAGTTATCGAGGCCTGATGGATCACCTGAACAGAAGGGCTGAAATCGAAAATCAAATGGCCAGGGCAAACAATCCCAACGAACCCCTTCATATTGATGTCGGTCGTGTTGTCATACTTCCCTCATCTTTTTCAGGCAGTCAACGAAATATGTACCAGAACTTTCAAGATGCAATGACCATCGTAAGAAAGTATGGCAAGCCTGACATCTTCCTAACCATGACGGCCAATCCCAAGTGGAAGGAGATTTCAGAAAACATTCTACCACACCAGAAGGCGAATGACCGGCCTGACATCGTCACACGAGTATTTCAACAAACTACAAGAACTACTGGAAGATGTCCTTCACAAGCACATTCTGGACACACTATTGCACATGTATATGTCATCGAATTTCAGAAGAGAGGACTACCACACGCTCACATGATTCTGTTCCTCTCTGAGGCTGATAGACCACGAACACCTGAAGAGGTAACATCTATAGCAATAATTATTATAGAGTAAAAGATAATTATAATATTATGAGTATGAAATATTATCATCAGTTGTATTGCTTAGTAAAAACACAATGCATTTTGATGTGTAGAACTTACATGTGATATTTTTCCTCGAAACCTACAGGTAGATCGACTCATATCAGCTGAAATTCCGGACCCACAGGATGCAAGATATCACAAGTTAGTACTGAAGCACATGACACATGGACCATGCGGTGATATAAACCCCGGATGTGTTTGCATGGAGAATAACAAATGCAAGAAACGATTTCCGAAAGATCGCACTGCCGAAACACAAGTCAATGCGAATGGTTATCCCTCTACAGACGACGCTGTCGTCACCCAGTCAATCTGGAAGATCGACTTCTAGATGATACATGGGTTGTGCCACATAATCGCCATCTTCTACTCAAGTATCAGTGTCACATTAATCTGAAATATGTAGCACTGTGAAGTCCGTGAAATATATTTTCAAATATATTCATAATGGACAAGATATGGCACACGTGGAAATTCTCGAAGGACAGCAGCAACAAGTACCTCAAGATATTGAGCACGATGAAGTACGCCAATACATCAACGCCCGGTATATTGGACCTCATGAAGCTGTTCACAGAATATTCCAATTTTCCATGCACGAGAAAAGTCACACTATCAAACGTCTGCATGTTCATCTACCTGATCAGCAGACCGTATACTTTCAGGATAATGGAAGGGTCGAACAATTACAAAACATCAATGAAAAAACCACACTGACGTCTTGGTTTGAATTGAATGCACAAGACCCGGCTGCACGCCAATATCTCTATCACGAGATTCCTGAACACTATGTTCTCAACGAGCGCACCAAAACATGGAAAGCAAGACAGCGGAGAACAATGCCTGTTATAGGCAGAATATATCAAGTTCACCCACGACCATGTGAGCAAAGATTCGCACTGAGACTATTGCTTCTCCATAAACGAGGTGCCACGTCGTTTGAAGATCTTCGCACGATAGAAGGAAACCTATGCAATTCCTTCAAAGACGCTGCTTTAGCTCTAGGTCTGTTGGAAGATGATGCTGAAATCATACGCTGTTTGGAGGAGGCAGTTATTTTTAACATGCCAATACAACTGAGACAGTTGTTTGCAACATTACTCCTTTTTCAAACACCTTCAGATATCGCAGCACTCTTCAACATGTTCAAAGAAGCATTGAGTGAAGATTTTGTACGACGTGATCAACTCAATCATCCAGATATGGCCATAGCTTTTGAAGACCGACACATGTATCAATGTCTACATGACATTGACGAAAATTTGAAAGTACATGGTCAATCGATCACTAATTATGCTGACCTTCCTCAACTTCCAGCCGACTATGTCATTCCTGAACGAGGTACTAATGTGTTATTTTCAAATATGTACTGTATTAGTAAGAATATAATAATGTATCCTAAGATCGTGCAGACAAGGGCATTTACGTATTTTTGCACATTGATTCTCCTAGCTTTCTTTCCAATTTTATTGCAATATATTTCACTTATTATTACAGAGGAAGATGACATGGATGTTGGCAATGCCAGAGAGGAAGGAGAACGAATGCTGGCCGCATTGAACCCTGAACAGCGAGCCATATACACGGGAATCACTGATGCTATCAACGCGCAATCCGAACAGAACTGTCACTTTGTTGACGGGCCGGCTGGAACCGGGAAAACTTTCCTTTACAACACGTTGGTTCACAATCTGCAAGCCAATGGACATAAAGTTCAGTGCATGGCGTGGTCAGGAATTGCTGCAACACTGCTCATAAATGGTAGAACTTCACATTCTACCTTTCAAATTCCTATACCACTTCAAGCTGAATCAACGTGTAATGTCAAGAGACAGAGCAGGAGAGCACAGGTATTGCGCGAAACTACTCTCTTCATATGGGATGAAGCTTCCATGATTCCCGCACTTGCATTACAAGCAGTCGACCGACTGCTTCGAGACATTACACATGTCGACAGACCATTTGGTGGCAAGTTCATGCTACTTGGTGGTGACTTCAGACAAGTTCTACCTGTCGTCACGAAAGCAGGAAGGGAAAGAATTGTAGCAGAGACTCTAAAATCACACCAGATCATTGATCTATGGACAAAGTTTCAGCAGCATCGTTTACACACCAACATGAGAGCCGTTCAAGATGATTCATACCGTGAATTCTCAGAATGGCTTCTCAGACTTGGCAACAAGCAAGAAGCACACGATGCACTGGACAACGTAATTCTGCCACAACAGATATGCACTTCGTCTAAAGAAGACATGCTGAACTTCATTTTTCCCAGGCCGAACACACCAGATTCACACCTAATGATGGATCCTGTAACAATGTCTGAACGCTGTTGTCTGACTCCAAAGAATGACTTATCACATCAAGTAACGACTTAATTCTGGACAGACTTCAAACACCCGAAAGAACTTATTACAGCACAGACAGTGTTGTCACAGACGATCCAGATGAGGAAGAGGCCTACCCCATTGAATTTCTCAACCAACTCACTCCCAATGGAATGCCGTTGCACAGACTTAAACTCAAGGTAGGAAGAGTACAATATTTCATCCTATTAACATTAAATTATTATGTGCAAAGGTGTGCACCACAAAAAAAGCCGTCATTAATCACAATAATATTCATTGCATTAGGTTGGTGCAACGATCATTCTTCTGCGGAATCTCAATCCAAAGAAAGGTCTTTGCAACGGAACAAGACTCATAGTTCGGCATCTCCGACGTCACGTGATCACAGCAGAGATCATTACCAAGGAGCACAGAGGACAACGGGTCATGATTCCCAAGATCACAGTCTCCACTCAGGACACGGAAATGCCGTTCAAAATGAAACGCGACAGTTTCCAGTCAGACTTGCATACTGCTTGACAATCAACAAGGCACAGGGGCAATCCCTGAGGTATGTTGGTTTGTACTTACCTGAGCCCGTGTTCACACATGGTCAGTTATATGTGGCCATGTCAAGAGCAACATCATTTAACGGGCTAAAAGTATTCCTCCCAGAGGAAACACACAGGAAAACAAAGAACATTGTTTTCCAAGAAGTCCTGTAAAGGCTTCATCCTAGAGCGACCATCTGCACAGTTGCTCTACAGAGGGCTGCCTACCAAAACGCACATACACACATTCAAGGGTACGGGTATTGTGTGTCAACGCAGATCACGTCGCACATAAGTGTGATGTACAGCCGTTACTGGCACCTTTCTAGAATGCATTCATTCTAGATAACACTGATCTGCGGAGACCAACTGGACATTACACCCTCCACATGTCCAGGGGTGACTGCACCACACACAGCAGTCGGCACAGTCCTGAATCCTGCGTAGCGCCCGATTATTAAGAGTTATGCGTTGCCATTTTCTCCGATATTGCCTATGGGAAAGTGGATTTCCTTACTCTGTGAAAACTGCAAGTTGTCCCTTAAGGATAGTTACTTTTTGCAAAACATCGCACTATCAATAACATCCCCCCCTCTCCTTTTAATACATGAAAACTTAGTCTAAACTATAGAGGCCCCTTTAGTGTTTACTGTTATATATTCCAAATTTCAATTGCAGTTTTCACCAACAAGGAAAACTCGAACAAAGGTTACTCCTTGACGCTGGTGTTCGAGCTTTTAACTAATGTAACCGGCAATCTTATTCTTTTTTTTGCTATGTACAAACGTAATCCTCAAACAAACGACCGCCGTTATTGAAAGAATACATTCACGCCGTGGCACAGATGTATGCTTGCTGAGAGTGAAGTGCTATTGAAGAATCCAATTGAGGTACTGTCATTTGGCTAAACACGTCGCTTAACCAATCAATTTTGCAACCTGAACTACGGATTGTATGGATCAATTTTTATGGATATTGACAATTCACCAATTTTAATAGTAGACTTATCATGACTGAACCTTTCGCATTCGTACTTCGCATACAATACAAATATCTATCCACGTCCTTTCAAAACATTTTTTGTACTGTATTGTATATCTTCAGATCTTCCGCATTAATAATAAGTTTTTTAAATTTAGCGATTTACGTTTCAATAGTAGATAATCAGGAGATAGATCGTTAGAGTTTCAATATTCATATATTTGTGTATTTGTCCCATATAAATCTCCATTCAATAATATCATAACAAAATTTATTGACTTCGTTTTTAATTAGATGCATTTCTGCTAAGATCATTGAAACGAGGCGAGACTTCTGTCTCTCATTTCAAACGCCTTTGTGCTGTCTATGTATGATTTTCATCTATGTTATGTCTCATCATCGCACTATTGTTGCCTGTCGGGTCTAAGTTTTTGTCTGCCAACAAATGGCATCCAGTTGGATTTTGTTGCTGAACTCAATGAAATTATACCTCATAAAGCCTTCCTGGCTTAAAGGAAACAACTACCTTGCTGTTCACCAAAGGTAAATAAGGTTCATTTTCATTTTCCACAATCAAACAATGGATATTTAGATTATAAGCCAATTTGATACTGAAATGAGAGAAAATAAAGCTCATGTATACCCTTATTGACTTAAAGGAGAAAACTAGGCTGCTATGAATCAGAGGTCAACAATGTATATTTTCATTTCCATCCCTTTGAATTTGATATGTTGAATGGAAATTGCTTAGCTTAGGCCATTTCTACTTTACTCACGGTTTACATATAGTTTGTTAGGCCAGAATTCTGGAAATTTTCCAATGTTTTTCAGTACTTTGTTTTCAGAAGAAATGTGCATTGCTCTACCAACATCTTCCTGGGGCTTTTATTTCCGTGAATATAGTTCTTAACCAATTTATTGACTTTGTGGCTGCCTTCTTTGTTTTACAAGCAAAGCTCATTGATATCCCCACATGAACCTGCTTTCAACTTTCTGTTTATTGAAGATGTTTAATTGTTGTGATGTACATGAAGGAAACCAGTGAAAGTCAAGTTCAAACCCTGGGAAAAATCCACACTTTATTTGCTTACCACCTTCCTCATCCACATGCATTGCATATCTCTTTGTCTACCACACTCATTAATTTTCTATTTTTTGTACAGATTCATTTAGTTAAAGGCAATGGAAAATTCAATCTATGGTTCAAAATGTTCTCTTCAAATTATTTCCCAAGTCAGGTATAATATTCAAGGTATGGGGCTCTCTGTTCCAGATCAATAGATAAATCAATTAATGCACCCTAATTGAAAAGCAGACTGAATAAATAAAGGCTGAATACTATTTCTACATTGACTATCACTAAATGTTTTCTTAACGAATCACTTACAGTATTCTAATCCTGTAGTACTTAATTCTTCCTCATTGTCACTTAATGATGTTCCTTATCAGGTAGATGTGTTGTTGTAAACTCAGTGTGCCAGGCACAGATGGCAATGATTTCACAACCATTACACACAAGATTTTCAAATTTATTGGCAAGCATACATTGTATCAATCACTGATAGAATCCTCCATTACACTGGACAAAACAAGCTAAGATGGCTCTTACCACACAAGCAAACATTATTAATGCATTTTAATAATCTATATGTGCAAAATATCTCTTTCTTATCTTACTTGAATATTTAAAGTCTTGCATGATAAATTATGATAGTTTCCCATTGTAGATATCTTCTCAACCAGAACCTCATAGTGTATGGTATCTCCTCATTCATTCACTGTGGGAAAGTGCCTGACAAAGTATTTCTGTTTTTTTAGTCGGCAACATTCTCATTGTATATATCACTGACACTTGCTTCCATTTATATTTTATGAAGCTTTTTCATCTGTTGACCTCTTATCTCTTCACATAGCAAAACGATGAATTTGAATGTTTTTCTTGCATCTGTACTAATTATGTCCACCAAATGCCAACTTAAAATTAAACAACTTTTAGAACTACAAAGTGGTCAAAGAGATCTCAAAATAACGAACTTAAACAATTAGGCCCTCAGCAGCTAGGTTCCTTATAAAAAGAAGCGTCTATTCTCATCGCAATTGTAATTCTAATAGTTATCGCATAATTCCAAGTTTTGTTGCTCTTGAAAACTACAATCACAATACGATCAATGCAACACCACGTAATGTCCTGGAGCTAATACTATTATCATCAGATATTCACGAGAATTTCGGCGTCCTAGCAACAACAATAGCGGCGCGAAATTTAAAATTTTCTTGCGTCATAGAGGACTTAGCGTGCGTAAAAATTTTTTTCAACTCACCACGAGAAAAACAGCAATTTACGTAAGTACATGTATTTTTAATGTTCTTTCACTTTCATATGAAAATACAGGCTATTTATAACTAAACAGCTTTAAAAAAGCTCAAAGTGCTATATTTTATGTCACAATTGCCATTGCAGTGGATATTTCACAATATAACAATTTTATCTTTACAGGTTCACTTGAAATAGATAATTTTTGCAACTACTGTTACCGTAAGTTCATGTATTTATTCTGTGTTTTCTGCCTGCCTTTAGTCTTCCCTTTCATTGTAAGAAAGATAATTATTATTCATTTCTGCAGAAAATAAACTGTTTCATATTAATACATTAAAAGTATATATTATTGTTACATAAGAGAACAGTAGAGGCAAATTCAAACAACTGATAGCCTATTAACCCCCTTGACTGACAATGACAATATTTTATATATAGTGTAAACATGGATAGTGAAATGAACTTGCCATCATAATGAGCCTGCAGCAGTTGAGCCTGCAGCAGTTGAGCCTGAAGTGGCGAAGGAACCACAGTGTTTATTGTGGTGAGGAAACTAGGTACATGAAAAATACTATATCCATATATTGATAAATCTAATAAATGTATGCATATATTATCAAACTGCTTTACAAGGAACACAATTGTTCCTATGCATCATGTTTTAATATATTGTTCTCATATTAATCCTAGCTAATCGACTTTATGATATTGGTCACTAAAAAGGCAATGTGCCTTCAATTCATGCCATTACAAAGGCACCAATTTCACTTCGTTACCACCGAAGGCAGGCATTAACGAAGGAAGAAATAGCGTAAGTTGCAATGCAAAATTCCCATCTCATTGTGAAACATACCAATAAATAATATATATACAAAATTAATGGAGCTTCATCCCATATGAAGGCAATAATTAATATATAATAATAAACAAAGATGAAATAGGTAAGTTGCAATGCAAATTCCATTCAGTGTGTATAACATATTGCTTACTTTTAATCTTCTGTAACAATCTGTTCTTCTCTACAGGACATCTGGGAAATCAATATAAAAATTTTGAAAAAAAAAATTAAAAAACAAAAAACACACAAAAAAAAGAAACGAAAAGAAAGTGGAAGCCCTACCAGATGCATGTGGGCAGAATTGCCCACAACAGAAATTGTATCTTTGGTAAGGGGCAGTTATAAAAATAGTTGTTGTTAGTCATATGTTCGTGTTTGTCTTTTGTTCGTTTTGTTTCAATGTTATTTGTTGTTTATTAAATGTTAATTGTCTGTTAGATTTTCTTTCACTGTCTATTAGTAAATTGTCTAAAACTATAGTTATCAGTCATAAATAATAATAATATTGTGAAAATTATAACAAGACTATTACCTTTCAAAAACCATGCATTTCGCCAACAAATATTTATCACCAACATACCTTTAACTCTTCTGTCACATGTTGCGACACAAACCCTAAAAATTTGCAAGAAATGTATTTCAAAAACCCGTCTTTATAAATGAACTAGATGTGACCTTTGGGATGCATAATGATCTCCTATAATTCAATATACTTACCGAAGAACAGTCAAAAATTGCCTCATTGACATCGCACCACAAATCCCATAAAAGATAGCACAGAAGTACCTAAAATCACGAATAATACATGTAATAAAACGTAAAAACACAGAATCTTATCTCATTTCCAATACAACAATGTATCTTATCTCTACATCGTTTTTCTCAAATGTGGCCTATTCTCAAGGATTTTGGTCAAATACTATATTTCCTAAAGTCTTATACGCTAGAAAATGAATAAAACCTTCACAGAAACGCTACAGATTTATTTTAAAGATGTAACTTGAAAGATCGCAATGATATGGTACGATCTGGAAAACCAACTTACCATTGCCAGTGACCCACTCATGAACAAAAAAGACGAAAGGAAGGACGCACTGCCAGCATGTTCTTTGTTCAGCCCAATCCAACTCAATCAGAAAATTACGTCAAAACCAGACTGCATAACAATAAAATTTGTTGTATGATTTTGATTTATGCTGTCTTTCGTCAACGTAGCAATTTTTCATATTGGTGGTTGTGCTGTCCCAATATTCGTTTCCAAAATCTTGGATCGCAACGGAACTTGATGCTAAAATAAGACAAAATAAAGCTGACAAACACATTCATTTTGCCGTAGCTGAGGGGTAAGTAGAGTTTACTTTTAGTTTCACCCCATTCAAGTTGACATTTAAACTACAAATTTCTTAGGCCAATTGTATAATCGGTTTTGTCTGTCTGTAACTGTAATGTCATACTATAACGTCATGTCATACTGATCAACATTAATTTCTTTATTTCTTTTCATATTGACATACATTAAATCAACATCAAGGGAAAATTAAACTCGACAGATTCTCTCTTTATTTAACATTATGTTTGAACTTAAGATGTCATGGTCTCTGTAACCTCTATTTTCAGGCAGGTTCATAAGTTTCCCCACCTTCCTATTGTATCCTATTGTTTACCAAGTGCTGACTGCTATCCTATAATAACAACGCCTGTAAACAGCACATGCTGTAAGGCAACCTTTTTCAAATTCCTCATTTATATTTATTCATCCACGCTAAATGGACCCTCTTAATCATGTGAAAGAGAGGAAACTATTGTTGCTCAAGTCACACTTAATTTTTGCTATGAGGACTTTTAATATATTCTTAGTACTACGTTACAATACAGTCAAGAAAGTCCCAATTGTTATTCCAGTTAAACAAAGTCACTAATTATGAAAAAGCCATTTTACGCTATCAACTTATTCAGCTCCCAAGGGCTATCTTATCGAAATCCAATTATTTTTTACCCTCGATAGTAATAAGCCAACATGTTAAATAGAATATAATTTGTCTCTTTCACTTTGTAGATCTACTGATGTACATCATTGTACAAATGCAAGTATTCCAGACTTCATACCTATTGCTTTGTCAAAATTCAATGCATCACTGTCATCTTATCATGGAAACAAAATCATACCTCTGTAAGTCAACATTAATTTAAATTTTGCATGCTCATCATAGATGGTCCTTTACTGTTTATATTAAGTTGACAAAGTACCACAGCCAAGTGTCAATGGATGCACTCAACTAATAGCAGGCTAATTGTTGTTGTCCCTAAGACAAAACAAACTTTGATGTTGCATCTTATCTACTATAATACCATCAGTACGAGGCTTATCTCATAAGAACAAGGATTTTCAAATGAAAACGAGCCTGATCGCAAAAACTAATTTCCATGCATGTTAAACACTACAATCGTGACAATAGATAGACAGGGGAGCGAGAGAGAGCCAAACCACTGTACGTGGGGTGGGAAAGGGCATGAGCGTTAGCGAATGCAGCGCACGAAGTGCGCCAACCACATTAAACTTTCTACTTGAGGGACTCCGGGAAGCGAGCGTAGCGAGCGCCCCCGGCTAGTCTCTATTATATAATCTACGTCGACACGTGACCCCAACCCGCCAAACAATGCTCCATTGTCTCTCGAACAATAGACGTTCGACCAAACAATGGGATCAAAGGAATTTCGTTGTGAACACAAAGGCTTTTTTGTGTGGTGCGAATAAGGGTTCAAATTGGTATCAAAATGATCGCTGCATTGCGCCGATCACAGTAAAGTATGTGGCTAATTTCTACTCCAAACGGTTCGGGAGTTATGGCCCATTTTGTGTTCCGACTTTCTAGAAAGTTCCGAGGACGGAGTTAATGAGATGCAAAACGAGCAAGGAGAAGCACGTGTTTTTTTAGTTGAACCGGCGGCAAGTTGCTCAGGTTTAAACGTGAATACCTGCCGGAAATCAATTGTAAAGACGTGTCAATTGTTGTCAAGACCTGTGGAGACAATGTGTGGACAATTATTTCAAGGTATTTCCTTTATTCAATTGTTTTTTGCTTTAAATAGCACGAGTTTTGTTTTGTTTAACCTCACGTTTTTCTTTCGGCTCGAGGGCCTAACCAAAACACGAAGACAATTGTGATTTTCTCGGGTCGTTCTGGGCCGATTTTCTCCATTTAAACTTTCGATAACTGTTTATTTACACAAGAACTAAAGTTATATGGCTTTGTTTTTTTTGTTTTGTTGATTTTCCTCTGTTTTTGGACAGTTTTGGCCGAGTTTGGATTTTGCTGGAAAACACGAAATTTTCAAGCAACACGCGTGTGTTTTGCATTCGCGAAAAATAAATTTTAACCTGCCACAACTTTGTTTTTTTCACCCAAATACTTTCGATAAATGTTCGCCAAGCTATTAGCTTCATGTTGATATTTTCGTGGGGTGTGTAGGACAAAAATTGGCCACGCTAATTGAATTTGAAAGTTGGTGAATCGTGTTTAAATTGCCATTTTTTGCACGGGTTTGATTTCAGGGCCATTATTGATGAAGAAAATCATGCCTTGGACTCCAAAAATACCCAACTAAATTTGGGAAAAGCCTACTATAGGTATTCATTGTAGGGTATGTATTGTAGGGTATGTATTGTAGGGTATGTATTGTAGAGTTTGTACTGTATGGTATGTATTGTAGGGTATGTATTGTAGGGTATGTATTGTAGGGTATGTATTGTAGGGTATGTATCGTAGGGTATGTATTGTAGGGTATGTATTGTAGGATATGTATTGTAGGGTATGTATTGTAGGGTATGTATCGTAGGGTATGTATTGTAGGGTATGTATTGTAGGGTTTGTATTGTAGGGTTTGTATTGTAGGGTATGTATGTATGTATGATGATGTGCATTAAGCTTTGTATTGTAGGTCATGTATGTATGTATGTATGTATGTATGTATGTATGTATGTATTATGTATGTATGTATGTATGTATGTAGGGTATGTATGTAGGGTATGTATGTATGTATGTATGTAGGGTATGTATGTAGGTATGTATATTATGTATAGTATTTATATAGTATATAGGGTATGTATTGAGTATATATTT
>RQOL01000395.1:0-76994 GCA_013076295.1 Sanderia malayensis | reverse complement strand
GCATCAAAGTCTGTAAATTTTTTACTTTTGCAATGAAGAAACTCTGCATACTCTAGAAGAAGCAAACAAAAGTACTCAAAACTGTTGTCTTTGATCAGCTATACATCAATGATTTAAAGGAAACATAGTTACAAGCTCTTCAGAGGTTGGCTTATAAAAGCAAACATATGTCCATTAACCACAATTTCAGGACAGATGGTTCTTAAAATACAAAACAGCTACAAATTACCTGTTCTACAGTTAATAAGCTGCAATACAAGAGGTCTTCTTGTGACAATACCAGATCCTCTTGGTAAAAAATCTCTTCAAATGAAAGAATCATTGTTACATATACGCAATATTATCATATTTTCAATTTTTACTGTCATGTTACTTTAACATGATTATGAATTTGACCTCATTAATCTCGGTCATAATAATCATAATAAATAATCGTAATCGTTGTTATTCTTGTTAATTACAATTACTATATTTTTAGAAGAGCACCCCGATTAGGGACACACTATGATGCCAAAATCAAGGCATTCAAACCCCCAAATAATCGGTATATAGAAGGACATGGGCATGGAGGTTTGAATAAGTTGTTGTTATCTATGTTTTAGGCCGCTAAAGATTATAAAATGTTTGTCCTCAACTCATTTGTACTTCACAAGCATTCGTAAGAACAAAACCAACTATAACGAAGAAAATGAAATACCTGCCAACGAAATTTTCCAAAACACTACTTTTACCAGCACTCTGGCCTCCGACAACAGCAATTTGAGGAAGGTCAATGGGTGCTTCAATGCCAAGTTGACTGAAGGCATCTTGGAGTTTATTTACTAAAGGGATGAGTTCTTCCATTCCTTGGTTACCTGCCGCCATGTCTGCGAAGAATTTAGCTGTCCAAATAAGTGTTGGTCTGGATCAAAACTGTGGTGGGGTTAGTAATATATAAATCAGAAAACTACTTCCCCATTATTGGATGGGGTTTGATCCTCCCATGCAGAAAAAAAGCTGATCAGGCAGAATGGTGTGACGTTCACGTTACGTGCGACCTGACCGAGCGGGGGTCTGGGTCGGTTTGACAAATTACGTCATCATAACATCACAATTATATCGAAGAAGTATTGTACATCAACCAACTTTGATCATTACGCAGATTTTAAATTAATCAGTCAGTTAAAGTTCGCTAAATTATTACCAGATAAAACAGATGAAAAATAAAAGTGCTGTTTTCTACAATTAAGTGACAATTTTTCCTTTCATTTCTGTTGGAAAGCTATGACAAATCTCTTAAAAGGATGGTGGGGGGTGTTTTGTGGGAGGGAGTACAGCCCCCTCCTAATGTCCCAGAAAACATCTAAATAGATAAAGAGAGGCAAATAAGATAGAAAGTAGCAAATTAATGCTGATATAAATAGTGCATAACTGTATGAGCTACATTATTAGATTGGTAGAATCCACACACCTTCAATGATAAAACTAAGTCAAACAAAACAACAAATATAACTTAAATTGTTTGATAAAAATTTTCCAAAATTACTTGCTTTATACTGTACTTGACATAATTCGTTATGTATTAGCTTTACTGTTGAAACCTCAGCAGCCAACTCCACCAATTACCCAACGATGGTCAGAGCGTCTTCTTCGAAGACGCACAGCACTTGAATCTACATCAGTACCACGTGTTTTATCAGAGACATCTCTCTGCAAGCGCTTTTGGGTTAGCTTCAGAAGGGAGATGTTTCTGCCAATTGCATCCAACGATTCTTTCAGTCCATGGTTACCAGTGATAATCTGTTGTGCCTCAGGAGCTGAGTACCAGGGTGGCGTTGGTAGATGGCAACAGTTGGTCGATCCAGTTTTTCTCTTGTTGTTAAATCTTTAGATGACACAGGGCCCTGTAGAAAAAATGATATCAACTGGCTCATTCGGCAAAAACTGGTCACTAATATAATATACATGCAATTATTATATTGCACATGATTACAATTGAAGCAATTGCAACAGGGACAATAGCAATCTCGCTTGTTAATAAACAGGAGCTTCTTAGGATGTATTCAAACTGACTTTTGAGGCTTGAATTAATCAAAAGGCCATTATAAACGCTTAGAAATATATATATATAGAAATATAACCCATAGCTCGTTTTTCCATAATCTACATCTTCCTTTGCTTAGTCAGAAAAATTTAGTTCTGTAATTACTCCCTGGATTAGATTAAATTAAAGCAAAACTTGGATAAAAGAGAATAGTATCTCCTGAAAACTGAATATTAAGGTTGGATTAGATATAAGCAAATCTTACCAGAGTGTAGCCACGAGCAACATCAGTGGCATAATGCCATCTTTCCCCACGGTGACGAGCCACCCTGATATCACCTTGAGCCATCTGAAGATGTTGCTAAAATTGAAAATACTTTCATCAGAAAGCGTCTCAGAAATTCTGCTGCATGCATTAGATAAGTTTGTATTTGAGTTCAAAAAGTACAGACAAACTTCTAAAGAAACTGAATAAATCAGTTACAGTAATAGATAGTATCTTGTGCGTGGGTCTTTCAAAATTCAAAACATGTTTTATCAAAATACTAACCTTTATTGTGACAGTTTCTGAGATCTTCTTTGTTAATCCATCATTGACACTTCTGTGAGCAGCCTTCAAAAGTTTAGTAGTTTGATTAATGGCTTCAATGACTTCTTTTCTCAAAACAACAGACCTTTGACGTGCATCACTGGCTAGTGCAATAGCTTCCGAAACCTCTGGCGTGTTTGGACCAAGAGGGTCTGTTCCAAAACCCAAGGGATTTTCCAGGGACAACCCTATTCCACTAGCCTGGGCATCCCGCATTCGTGTACTTGATGAAGAGCGAACCGAGGGTACAGCATGGCATATCAGGTCTAACACTCTGCTTCTTTCAGAGATTACAGCCTTGAGTCGTTTTCTTGCATTGTCAAGGACTTGCAATTGCTTTTGCACTGATCTCAACTGGGCCTCTAGGATTCTCTTCAGCTTCAAAAAATGCTCCTTCTCAGCAGCCAGAAGATCGTCTGCTCCATCGGCTTCCTAGAAACGGATTTTAAACAATAATCCCGAGTGGATATGGCAATGTTGTCTTGCCACGATCTCTCTATAAAAATTAATAAAATTACATAAAAATGAAATAATTGTTTACTCTTTCTCGAATTGGTCTTGCATTTCTTCGCATAGCAGACTGCTGGTTTAACAAAATGTCTTTCCTAATGTGTTCCAACGCTTTTTCTAGATTTTCTTTGCCTCTCAACAACGATTTGATCTCTTCTTCAGTTTCTAGCAAACTGTCTTTGAGACTGATGACTGTGACACGAGTTTCCCTAACATATCCGTGAATTTGAGCATTGCTCTGTTGAATACAGCTATCTCGGAGGGACGGAAGAGGGTCCAGCTGTCTTCCTAAGTCGTTGAATTTATCACTTCTTTGTGCAACTGTCTGAGATAGACGGATATTTCGGATGCTAGACTGCTTCCATGAATTAGGACCGATAGTAGCTTCTTTTGTAATCTCCATTTAAAAAACGTTTCAAAGGAACTTAACGTGTGAGTGATTACTTTCCTGATGTTGAACAGTTTGTGTAAATTTGTACTCTGAAAATAGCAAGCTGTGAAATCTAGCCAATATCAAAAGATGAAAAACAAAACATGTTCATTGTCACCAAGAGAACATATCAGATTGAGTTGCTAAGAAACACCAGTCTCGTTGTCAGACTGAGGCTGCGGCTTTAAAAAGCTATTTGAGTAGACTCATTACATTGCGTCCCTGTGCTTCGCTCGCAACTCGCTCAACACAAGGGACTTATGGACTTACTGTTCAAAAACTGTCTAAAAAATTAAAGCCTCGCTCTCATGTAATGCTACAAGATTAAAACTTGGAAAGTGCCGGGAGGACTCAAAAATTTCAATATTTTGTGTTGCCGCCTCTGAGCTGTTGAACAAGTTTTCATTTTATTTGAAACGAAAGATGCAACTGGTTGCATATCCAAGGATTTTTACTTGAAAGTATAGAAACAGGTAAGTTTCATTTTTAGTTTCCAATTTAGTTCTTGTTGGATTTTGCAAATTACCAACGGTTGTTAAACTTGATTACATGTTTGATTTGATAAACATGTTTAGGCCTTTGACGAACCGACAAATTCATTTTTTTGGGTTATTTTATGAACAATGAAAAGTAATTATTTTCATTGTTACATTCACAGATTAAATCCCAGATGCATGATCAGCTGAAGGACGAAGGGCTAGTATTTATCAATAAATTAACACGCTTCAATGAACCATAATTTCTGACTTTACTTTTGGTTATACTGAATTGGAAGAAGAAACTTTGATATACTCAATATTTACTTTGAATTATTTAGAGAAAATAATTTTTAAATTTGACTATAGAACAATTTTTCTTGATAATGAGATTATTAGTATGTAGTTTTATATGTAATAATACATGAAATGCTTTTTGCTTTCTTAATTGGTGGTGAATACACGCGTGTTGTTTTTCATAATCGTAAATACAACAAGTCCTGATGAAATGTAATTCTCAAACGAAAAGCAGCTTTTACCTTAACTTGTGCAAGACCCATATACAAAAACAAGGAATTGGTGAGGACTTTTTTGTAAATATTTCTCGGAAAAGCACGAAAATTTATTGAGTTTATATCCATTTTAAATTTTCTCACAGCTTCGGCATTTTCCCGCCATTAAATTAAAAATTGACGCCACGCCACTTCTTATAGTCCAGATTGGTCCGTAAAATATCGAGTTAAACCTTATCTTACATGGCCTAAGTTGGGGTTGAACGTGATTGGTCAGAAAGAACAATAGCCATTGTTTAAAAGCCAAATGCTGCAATCTGATTGAGCCGACAAAAATTTGTCGGGAGAGGAGATTTTTGGACAGTTTTTGACCTGAAAGTCCATAAGTCCCTCAAACGAGCGAGTAAAAACGAGCGAGGCACAGGGACGCAATGTAGTGAGTCTACTATTTGAGTCGGTGAGCACGAAATCCCACCCATTGCAGTGAGGTGTTGCGAGCCTCCTGCGCATTCAACATGCACCGAGTAACGAACAAACGAACGAATGATGTGGAGATCGTCGGGTCGTCGGAACCACTCGCTCGGTTGCCTTGTTAGAAATGTCCTGCACTGATGTTTCGAGTCCGCTTTGTATCCCTCAATTAGGATAACAATTGTTTCATCCCTCATGCTCAGGTAAAAACAAGAGCAGCAAAAAACTTTGAAATTTCGAAACTTGCAAAACATGAAAGCCCACGAGAACAGTTTTTCAGGGAAGTTTGATCAATTTTGTGGTTTACACTCATTTTTTATAAGAACCAGATAATTTTTGCCGAGGCTCGATCTTCTTAATTTTTTCATAACTTGAGGCTCGAATGTTCTCAAAAGTGTTCTTATTTTATTTTTGCAGTGATGTTAGACCAGAACACGTTGTCTTAGAATAACTTTTGTTTAGGAATTGCATGGTTTTGTTTTATTGAAGTGAAAAAATTCAAAAATCACTTTTTGTTTCTTTTTTAATTTCTCATCCGAGGCTGAGCATGTTCTAAACTTGTTCTTTTTTTTGAGAAATCGAGCCTCAGTGTTCTTATAATGTATGTTCTTATAAAAAAAGAGTGTAATCGTTGTTCCAGCAAAAATTATGACAAAATTCAGTGGCAGCAGAAGTTTCGACCTAACTGGTGAATTTCAACGGACCTATTGCATATGAATATTATTCATTAAGTTGCACAAGATCAATAAAAAATACATTATTTAGAATTTATTTATTAGAATTACACTAATCTGGGTATGTATTCTCTTTTCAAATTTTAAAAGTGTACCACCACACCAGTGGAACCATCGAAAATTCAGTTGTGGGATGGGATGATCATGTTTTGTACGTAAATTGTTTATTTTACATTCAGGGCAAACTGATTATTATTCATAATCAATTTTTATCACGGCAATTTCTCCCTCCAATTTTAAGTTTCATAGTTTTCAGCTTTCATGTTTTCAGAAATCCAGCACTGAACTTGAATAACTTTGACGATTCGATACTACTTTGTTTAAAAGTAAGTACTTCCTTATACAAAGGAAGTCGATCCGACGATTCATTCTGAGACTAATATTTTTTGGCCTAAGTTTCTGTGACTGGCAAACATTGACTTGAAATACTGTTTATACATTGAACAAGTAAATACTGTCTCCAGCATGCAATACATGTGGTCCTCAATGAAATCATAGTTATGAATTACGAATAGTTTGGCTTGGAACCAAAGTAAATTCTTGGAACGTTCTGATTTTACTTTCAAAGAAAACTTCAAAATTCAGCCATTACAGATTACGGAAAGGGAAGGAAACATGAGACGAGACGAAACTCTTTCGAATTCCGTTCCGATGATTTCTCATTATCGTCAATCTTACAATCCGATAACCGATGGCAAGAACACGAGGGCATTGCACAGGAGGCTCGCATCACCTCACTGCAATGGGCAGTGCTTCCACTTTTAAGGAAATTTCCTCAAACTGAGGAAATTTGGCCCGTTTAAGGAAATTTTTAAGGAAATATATATTTTAGGGAAATTTTGAGGAAATCTTGAACTTTATCATTTATTGTGATATATCTTGATTTCACGTTGTTTTGGTTGTTGGAAGGGTGCCTTTGAGCTTATTTGACACCATGAATCATTGTCGTAATCCCTTATTTACTTCCCTTGTTACTTGCTACACACCTTCGTGTTATTTATATTGTTGGGCATTTAATGACCGGCTCTTTTTGTTCAGGAAATCACTTCCGGAAAATCCATCAAAGGGGGCGCTATTGTGTCTCCAGGGACTTTTAAGGAAATCTGAGGAAATTTTGAGAAAATTCAGCCTCGTTTAAGGAAAACCTTGTTTTCACTTGTGGAAGCACTGGCAATGGGTGGGATTTCGTGCTCACCATTTGAGTCTTATGACGCATGTATGTAGGGTGCATTGATTTCTTTGACCTTATGCTATTCCCTACTGCTAGGAAGCACTACTGTAGAGTACTGGTAACTTACCTGCATACCAAACTTGAGGTGACTGGTTCAAAACCTGACAAGAGCATTTAATTTGTGTTTTGATCAATTTGTAAATTAAATGTCCCCAACGTGGCCGTTTATGGGCAGTGCGGGCCTATAGGGGCTACGCAGGAGTATGCATGACGTAATACTACTGACAGTATCGGTGTATCAGTTCGGATTAGGGTTAGGATTAGAGTTAGGGTTAGGGTTGGGTTAGAGTGCCCTAAAGGTGGGCGTGTATGCGCAGTGCCGTATATAGACTACTGCACAGGAGTATACATGACGTAATGCTACTGACAGTGTATGGTGCATCGGTTAGGGTTAGGATTAGGGTTGGGGTTAGGGTTAGGGCTAGAGGCCGTAAAGGTGGGTGTGCATGCGCAGTGCCGTATATAGACTACTGCGCAGGAGTATACATGACATAATGCTATCCTCACTGTGATATATTCTGACACGTGACCAGGATAAGATAATTTATGCATTTTTACTAGTAGTATCCGGGATATTTCTATCTCCCAGAGGGGAATAAGGGCATATATATTGGTTCCTCGTGGTTATCACAGTTCTCTAACAAATACGCACCAAGTCAGAGAATTTGGTGGTCTAAGTTTCGTCTTTCATCGTCTGACACCGTCGCTGCCAAAAATTCATCAGCATGTCGTCTCCACGACCGAGTCAACCCTTCGCTGAGGCCATTCGTGCCCTTGTTAGGCAGTTAAGTATTGAAGCAGTTCCCTCTACAGCCTCCTCATCCAGTCTGTGGGTTCCAGCCACGTTGGTAATTGAAGTCGGTGCTTCTTTCCACGCCCTCTCAGGACAAGACATCACGGTTTCGTCTGGTCAGGCTGCTGTTACCTCTTCTACCAGTGTTTGCCGCTCACATGTTCTCCTCCAGCTGTCGTTTTCTCAGACCATGTGCCCCAGCGCAAAGTGCAGACAAGCTTGCTGAACCTGTGTCGCCGCCCGTCAAGATATTTCTGTGAGTTTGCTTTTTTCATTTTACCCCGAGACCCATGCCCGTTGTCGCCTCGATTCGCTATAAGTTTTTCCCAATTTGTCTCGCGAGGTCAGTCCTGCATAAGTTAAGTTTTTCTTTGTCCCCGTGTTTTTTTTCGTAATTCCTTTAGTCTTCCCCTAATTTCTTGTCTCGCATCAGAAGTGATTTTTTCGGAGTAGGCCCTTTTCCTTCTGTTTACCTTTTCATTTTTACCGAGGTTTTTTGTGTTCTCTGTCATAACGTCTCTCCGGATATTCCTGTGCGTGTTCTGCTTTGCGTATTTTATTCTTTATTCCCCCGTGCGCCTAACATTCTTTTACGCTACTTTCTTTTACAAGCCATTGTAAGTTTTCACCTTTCGTTTTGATCTCGTTATGCCGTCTATTGCATTTGCCATCATTCCTCTCCAGCATCGCTTCCCTTGGGACTGCCAAAAGCTTAGCCTTCTACACACTAGGATCTTTTCCGTTGTACTCGCTAAAATTTAAAGGTTGTTACTCCCCAGCCGTTACTTTCCGTCGGTTATTGCGATGTGCAACTTCAAAAATCTTCATGTATGTGTATCGCGTTGTTTTATGCTTCATGAGATGATTATGTTATCGCATATCGGTTTCGTTTCCCCGATATTGCGATGTAAAATTTCTGTGATGATCATGTGTTTGTATTCGCGATTTTATGGTCCATGAGATGATCATGTTATCGCATATCGATTTCGTTACCCTGATATTGCGATGTGTAATCCTTCTATGATGATCATGTGTTTGTATCGCGATGTTTATGTTTTATGAGATGATCATGTTATCGCATATCGATTTCGTTACCCTGATATGCGATGTGTAACTTTTCTATGATGATCATGTGTTTGGATCGCGATGTTTTATGGTCCATGAGATGATCATGTTATCGCATATCGATTTCGTTACCCTGATATTTGCGATGTGTAATTTTTCTATGATGATCATGTGTTTGGATCGCGATGTTTTATGGCCCATGAGATGATCATGTTATCGCATATCGATTTCGTTACCCTGATATTGCGATGTGTAATTTTTCTATGATGATCATGTGTTTGTATCGCGATGTTTTATGGTCCATGAGATGATCATGTTATCGCATATCGATTTTCGTTACCCTGATAGTGCGATGTGTAATTTTTCTATGATGATCATGTGTTTGTATCGCGATGTTTTATGGTCCATGAGATGATCATGTTATCGCATATCGATTTCGTTACCCTGATATTTGCGATGTGTAATTTTTCTATGATGATCATGTGTTTGGATCGCGATGTTTTATGGTCCATGAGATGATCATGTTATCGCATATCGATTTCGTTACCCTGATATGCGATGTGTAATTTTCTATGATGATCATGTGTGTTTATCGCGATGTTTTATGGTATGAGATGATCATGTTATCGCATATCGATTTTCGTTACCCTGATATTGCGATGTGTAATTTTTCTATGATGATCATGTGTTTGTATCGCGATGTTTTATGGTCCATGAGATGATCATGTTATCGCATATCGATTTCGTTACCCTGATATGCGATGTGTAATTTTTCTATGATGATCATGTGTTTCGTATCGCGATGTTTATATTTTATGAGATGATCACGTTATCGCATATCGATTTCGTTACCTTGATAATGCGATGTGTAATCGTTCTGTGATGATCATGTGCTTGTATCGCGATGTTATATCTTATGAGATGATCATGTTATCGCGTTTAGATTTCGTTACCCTGGATTGCGATGTGTAATTGTTCTATGATGATCATGTGTTTTGTATCGCGATGTTTATATCTTATGAGATGATCAGGTTATCGCGTTTCGATTTCGTTACCCTGGTATTGCGATGTGTAATTGTTCTATGATGATCATGTGTTTTGTACCGCGATGTGTATATCTTATGAGATTATCATGTTATCGCGTTTTGATTTGCGTCACCCTGGTATTGCGATGTGTAATTGTTCTATGAGGATCATGTGTTTCGTATCGCGATGTTTATGTTTTATGAGATGATCATGTTATTGCATATCGATTTCGCACCCCGCTATTGCGATGTAAAATTTTCTATGATGATCATGTGTTCGTACCGCGATGTTTTATGCTTTATGAAATGATCATGCTATCGCTTATCGATTTCGTTACCCCGATATTGCGAGGTGTAATTGCCAAGATGATCTTGTGTTTTATCACGGCGTTTTACGATGTATCAGAAGAGCATGTTTCTCGAATTTTGATTTTGTTCCCCTGATAATGCGATGTGTAAATCGCGATGTTCAAAATGTATGAGATGATCATGTTTTTGCATTTCGATGTTCATTGCCATGATTGTTGCCATGGCTTGTTGCCCTAATCGTTGCCTCAGGGATCATGAGATTTCTTTGATTTCGATGTTTGTCCTTTTAGCTGTCTCTTTTCTCATCTGTACTCGCTACCATCTATTTTCATTTCACTCTCTCCGGCTCAGTCACTTGGGGGCCTAACTAAGGGCCTTAATGCGCGGCATTCGTGCTGTCAGCTCTGAGTGGCTGGGATTGGGGGTCCTCCATCTGTCTTTGCTTTTGTATTATGTTTCTTCACTGGGATAACTTTCTCTTTTCACTCTATTGTATCTATCATTTCCAAGTACGTTACGTCTACCGCCAAGTGTACCGTCGATGGTCGACCCTCAAACCAGCCACTCAGCTGCATGTTCGCACGATATGAGCAGTTCGTTGCAATAGAACGATAATGAAATGCGTAATTTTTCTCGATGATCATGTAGTTGTATCGCAGATGTTTTACCATGTAAGAGATGATCAGGTTTTTCCCACTTCGATTTTGTCTCCCTTCTATTCCGAAGTGTAATTTCCACGATAATCATGTGCCTCCACCGCGATGTTTGCATGTATGAGATGATCACCTTTTTCGCATTTCGATCTGGTTCCCCTGATATTGGGATGTGCAATTTTCCAAAATGAACTTTCGTTTATATCACGATGTTTATAATGTATGAAACGGTCATGTCTTCGCATTCTTGATTTCGTTAGCCTGATATTCCGATGTGTAACTTCTAAGACGATCATGTTTTATATCGCACTGTTTTGTTTGATGAGATGATCATGTAGTTGCATCGCGGGTATTTATGCCTTTGATCATGATCACGTTTTTCGCTTATCCGTTTCGCTTCCCCGAGACTGCGATATGTAATTTACGAGATGATCATGTGTTCTTTATCGCGAGATTTTCTACCTCATATGTGGTCCATGTTTTTTCACAGAGCAGTTTTCATTGCCCCAATGTTCCGTTGTGTAGAATTTTGCGATGATCACGCAGTTGTATCGTGACTTGCCCTCTATGATGACCATCCTTTCGCATATCGATTTTTCGTTCTCCCAGATGTCGCAATTTATAACTTATGAGATGACTGTGTGCATGTATAGCAATTGTTTACACCTTCCCGAGACTGCGATTTGCACTTCCTGGTCCTGCAATGATCCTGTGTTTTTGTATCATGACGTTTTAACTTTATGAGAAGATCATGTCTTTTTCGCTCATCGAGTTCGTTTCCCTGTTACCACAATGTGTCTATTATGATGATTATGTGATTTTATCGCAATATTTTCTGCTTTATGAGATGATCATGTAGTTGTATCGCGGGTATTTATGCCTTAGATCATGATTACGTTTTCGCCTATCCATTTCGTTACGCCGAGACTGCGATATGTAGCTACTTTATGAGATGATCATGTGTTCTTTATCGCTAGATTTCTACCTCATATGATGTCCATGTTTTTTCACAGAGCAATTTTCATTGCCCCAATATTCCGTTGTGTAGAATTTTTGCGATGATCACGCAGTTGGTATCGTGACATGCCCTCTATCATGACCATCCTTTCGCATATCGATTTTTCCTTCTCCCAGATGTCGCGATTTACAACTTATGAGATGATTGGATGTACGTGTATGGCAATTGTTTACACCTTTCTGAGACTGCAATTTGCACTTCCTGCGACGACCCTACGTTTTTGTATCATGATGTTTTAACTTTATAAGAAGTTCATGTCTTTTCGCTCATTGAGTTCGCTTCCCCGTTACTGCGATGTGTCTATTATGATGAGTGTGTGATTTTATCGCAATATTTCTGCCTTATGAGATGATCAGGTTTTTCCGTGTATCGATTTCGTTCCCCAGCCCCTACGATGTTCTCACTGTTCCGATAGCAAGGTTGAACTCCATCCATGTGATCGGACTCTAAACTATGTGTGTCCTCATTTCGATATACGTGTCATCCAAAATACTCCATTATGTCCACTATGTTGTCAAGTATCCATTCTTCTTGTCTCGTTTTTGACGCTTGTCTTTTTAACTGTCTCTTTTCTCACCTGTACTCGCTACCATCAATTTGTCATTTCACTCTCTCCGGCTCAGTCACTTGGGGGCCTAACTAAGGGCCTTAATGCGCGGCATTCGTGCTGTCAGCTCTGAGTGGCTGGGTTTGGGGGTCCTCCATCTGTCTTTGCTTTATCTGTCATGTTTCTTTGCTGGATTAACCTTCTATTTTCACTCTATTGGTGTTTTATCAGTTCTAAGTCCGTTACTGCTACAGCAAAGTTTGCCGTCGATGGTCGACCCTCAAAACCAGCCACTCAGACGTGTGTTCGTACGATATAAGCAGCCTGTTGCAGTAGAGCGCTGCATTTTGCAAAAACCGCCATGTTGCTTATCGCTGACTAGCCTTCCGAGGAAAGGTAATTTCGGTTTTCTCCATGTACCAGCATATTCACCATTCTCTGAATCCCAAATTTCAATCCAACTGGTGATAATGGACACGAGGCTCACGACCTACAGCACATTTTCTTTTAAGATATATGAATGAAGCAGCAGCAGCCCGTTTTACTGTATCTTGAACAACAAACACCTTGCCTGGGTTTGTTGACGCGGGTCCATTGTGACGTTATTTCACCAACATTGGACACGGCCTTTTGTGACGCTTCAGTTACAGATAAGACGTCTTCCCGTTGGCATTTGAACTCAGTTATATATCATCGCCTCCAGATCATTGGTTTCAGTGTGGTGCTTTTGGCACATGCAGGATTCTTCAGTCCGTATAGTCCTTCCTGCTTCATTGATGATATCATTATTTCTCGTGCATGCTCGTGTTATTTACCACGGTCAGAAAAGCTGGCAGTATCTTTCCGTCCACGGGAATCGCCCTTAACACCTTTGCGCACAAGCCGTTGCTTTCTCTGGACGCCTCTTGTTTTCAACGCAATGGCTTCTGACTCTCGAACTTTTCATCAGATTGCAATGAAACAGGCAGCATAGCTACAATGTATCAGATGCAAGGTATTGAAATATACAATTTCCTCAAGACTGTCAAACAACTTGCAGGTAGATAAATTGATTTTCGACTGGGTTCAAAGGCAGCATTTATTCGTTGAGATGAGCAACACTGGGCAAAGAGGGCATATCCGAATCGAGGTATCAAGTAGTACTCCAATTTACCACCAAAAAATTATTCCGGACATAAAACCGTCAAAACATTTTGCGGACTGGTTAATGCCTGTTGACATAGATATCAAAGTCCCAGCCAAGAAGTCAGCCCCTTCTCTACTTTCAGGCCAACATGCCCGTTTGGTGTTATATCTAGTCCAGAGCGGGTTGTCAACCTTCTCACGCAAAACAGGTGGAGAGACGATGCAAGAACATTCTCATGGCGAACAGCAAGCATGGCTATACAAAATTCCTCCAATCCAACAGTCTAGCTGATCGAATGTTGGTCAACCACAGCAAATGTAATGTCATTATTTTGATTTTTTGTACTTTATCTTCGTCTTCATTTTAATGCTTGGGGTACAGTTGCTACTCCTTGTTGCACGAAAATCTTGCTTCTATACAGCAATGAATTCGCCCTCGCTCTCGTTCTGTTTGGTATACTCTCTGCTAGTGGCCTGTTGATAGGCTTCAAGGCACTTCAGCACGGATCAAAGGTAGGTACGCCCGTTATTCTTCTTGGCTGAAATAAACACCTTTTATTATTCTATTGTCGGCTATAAGAGAGATTCAGCCTTTTCGTACATTTCATTAGCTTTTTGACTTGTGGACCCCTGTCCGTATGCCATGCATCTTCATACCCTGTTGTCATTTTCCGATGCTGATCGTCTCAATTGTCCACCAGAAGAGTTATCACCTTCACTTTGCTGATATTGCCGTACTACAGCTTGGCATTTTTTCAAGGTATGCTCCATTGGACAGATGTGACCATCACTGCAGTGGCTTCTTCTGCTATAACTGCCATAACAACGTTTCTTTGCGTGTTTTTTGTTCCTTTCATGCTTTTTTGAGTGTTTTGAGTGATGGAGGAAACTCTGGTCACGCCTGAATAGCTCATCCGTGCCTCGCTAAAGGACCTGGAAGGATTTCTAATTGCAGTAGCCGACGAGCACTCGCCACATCTTATCCATATTTGAAAGGAGAAGAATAGAGAACAGTGAGGATAGAGTACTATCCTCACTGTGATATATTCTGACACGTGACCAGGATAAGATAATTTATGCATTTTTACTAGTAGTATCCGGGATATTTCTATCTCCCAGAGGGGAATAAGGGCATATATATTGGTTCCTCGTGGTTATCACAGTTCTCTAACAAATACGCACCAAGTCAGAGAATTTGGTGGTCTAAGTTTCGACGACCCACCCACCTCCCGCAGCGACGGAAGCCAAACTCCCCCTTCTCCTTTCAAATAGCGAAGCCTCCTTCGCACTCGCCACATCTTATCCATATTTGAAAGGAGAAGAATAGAGAACAGTGAGGATAGAGTACAAACGTCATATAAGCTCCTGCGCAGTACCAATGAACAAGCTACTGCGCATTCTCACCACCTTTCGGCTCCACTAACCCTAACCCTAACCCTAAGCCTAACCCTAAGGCCAATGCCTCAGCCACTGTGGATACCCAAACGTCATATAAGCTCCTGCGCAGTACCAATGAACAAGCTACTGCGCATTCTCACCACCTTTCGGTTCCACTAACCCTAACCCTAACCCTAAGCCTAACCCTAAGGCCAATGCCGCAGGCACTGTGGATACCCATACGTCAAATACGCCCCTGCGCAGTACCAATGAATAAGCTACTGCGCATTCTCACCACCTTTCGGCTCCGCAAACCCTAACCCTAACCCTAAGCCTAAGGCCAATGCTGCAGCCACTGTGGATACCCATACGTCATATAGGCTCCTGCGCAATACCAATTATCACGCTACTGCGCATTCTCACCACCTTTCGGCTCCACTAACCCTAACCCTAACCTCCCTAACCCTAAGGCCAATGCCGCAGCCACTGTGGATACCCAAACGTCATATAGACTCCTGCGCAGTACCAATAAATACGCTACTGCGCATTCTCACCACCTTTCGGCTCCGCAAACCCTAGCCCTAACCCTAAGCCCAAGGCCAATGCCGCAGCCACTGTGGATACCCATACGTCAAATACGCCCCTGCGCAGTACCAATGAATAAGCTACTGCGCATTCTCACCACCTTTCGGCTCCGCAAACCCTAACCCTAACCCTAAGCCTAAGGCCAATGCCGCAGCCACTGTGGATACCCATACGTCAAATACGCCCCTGCGCAGTACCAATGAATAAGCTACTGCGCATTCTCACCACCTTTCGGCTCCGCAAACCCTAACCCTAACCCTAAGCCTAAGGCCAATGCTGCAGCCACTGTGGATACCCATACGTCATATAGGCTCCTGCGCAATACCAATTATCACGCTACTGCGCATTCTCACCACCTTTCGGCTCCACTAACCCTAACCCTAACCTCCCTAACCCTAAGGCCAATGCCGCAGCCACTGTGGATACCCAAACGTCATATAGACTCCTGCGCAGTACCAATAAATACGCTACTGCGCATTCTCACCACCTTTCGGCTCCACTAACCCTAACCCTAACCCTTAGCCTAACCCTAAGGCCAATGCCCCAGCCACTATGGATACCCATACGTCATATACGCTCTTGCACAGTACCAATAAATACGCTACTGCGCATTCTCACCACCTTTCGGCTCCACTAACCCTAACCCTAACCCTTAGCCTAACCCTAAGGCCAATGCCCCAGCCACTATGGATACCCATACGTCATATACGCTCTTGCACAGTACCAATAAATACGCTACTGCGCATTCTCACCACCTTTCGGCTCCACTAACCCTAACCCTAACCCTAAGCCTAACCCTAAGGCCAATGCCCCAGCCACTATGGATACCCATACGTCATATACGCTCCTGCGCAGTACCAATGAATAAGCTACTGCGCATTCTCACCACCTTTCGGCTCCACTAACCCTAACCCTAACCCTAAGCCTAACCCTAAGGCCAATGCCCAGCCACTATGGATACCCATACGTCATATACGCTCCTGCACAGTACCAATAAATACGCTACTGCGCATTCTCACCACCTTTCGGCTCCACTAACCCTAACCCTAACCCTTAGCCTAACCCTAAGGCCAATGCCTCAGCCTATGGATACCATACGTCATATAAGCTCCTGCGCAGTACCAATGAATAAGCTAATGAGCATTCTCACCACCTTTCGGCTCCGCTAACCCTAACCCTAACCATAAGCCATGAAGGACAGTGTTACGTCACACTCGTTCCTGCGTTCTTCTATCACAATACAATGCATAGTATCGGACACTCGCCCACAAAAATTATTCACGCTTACAGTTGCAAGATGATGTTTATGTTTTGAAGGTTCATGTTTTTCTTTACGCGTTCCTCACTTTGGCATGCTATTTCGGGAATACCAAACCAAGCTAAGATCGGGTAATATCCTGCTTTCCATTATTGGTGACCAAACCGAGCAGCGAGGTTTCAACTCAACGTCGTGTTCGTGATTTTTTCCGCTTGCTTGCGTCGAGTGCGGACGTGTTTTTTATTGGCGGAAAGATAAAAGGATTCGATCGATTTTTATTTCATTTTTTTATTTTATTTTTTTTTTAACCCATTTTTATACTTTATATGGCATGGCATAACATTTTAAATTTCGAAAACCATTATGAATAAGAAGGAATTTGAGGAGCTATTCTCAAAGTCAGTTGCTGATTTGGAATCTCGTTTGAAAAAATCTTTTAAAACTACCATCAAAGAAGAAATTGAGCTGCTCGTATCACCTCGCCTATCTGCAATTGATGTAAAACTGAAGGAAATTGAAAAATCTCAAAGTTTTCTCGCTGATCAGTATGAGACTTTCCGAAATCAAATTGGTCATCTGTTGGCTGACAATACACAAATAAAAGCAGAGAACGAAAAATTGGTTGCTCGCGTTCGAGTTTTAGAAAAGGAAAATAAGCTGAGAATGAAAGCCATCGATGATTTAGAGCAATATGGCAGAAGAGAGATGGTGGAAATCAGCGGTATCCCAAGGCAAGCCAAGGAGAATTGCGAGGGAATAGTCCTCAATTTGGCATCAAAGATCAATATCGATTTGAAGGCAGAGGACATTGATGCTTGTCACAGAATCTCTGCGAAGCCTGATGCCCCTATAATAGCCAAGTTTGGCTCCAGGAAAAAGTGTGCCCTAATGCTGTCCAAACAAGCGAAGTCTTACGCGAAAAAATGTAAGATTGCAGATTTGGGGTTCGAAATGCCACCGCAAAGTCGAAGCACTCCCAATGATATCTCTGGCAAGGTCTTTATCAACGAAAGCCTTACCAGCAGAAATAAGAATCTTCTACGTCTGGCTAAGATAAAGAAAAGAGAGCTCGACTACAAGTTCGTATGGACCAGAAACGGTACTGTGTTTTTGAGAAAAGAAGAGAGTTCCCCGACAATAAAGATCGCGTTCCTGGAAGACCTCGAGAAATTGGACGCCTGATAAGTATCTTTCTTGATTTTTATTAATGATTCTTTTTATTAATGATTTTTCTAGTTTAAGTAATTCAACGTTAATATGCCCTTCTGACCCCCATGCTTGATAATACATGTTGTCCCAAATGTGATAAAACCGTAAGGGAAAACCAAAACTCAATTTTTTGTGATTCATGCAATTTTTGGTTGCATCTAAAATGCTCTGGTCTGAATAAAATCGAATTTGAAATTTTATCTGCAAGTCATAACACTGACTGGTTCTGTAAAAATTGTGTTAAGAATATTTTCCCTTTTCAAAATCTCGATGATAAAAAATTTCGAAATGTAATTGAAAAAGGAAATGCAAAATCCTTGAGTAGCTGGAATTCAATTATAAACGAAACGACAGGATATTACAAAACTTGCTCTGTTTGTTCAGAGACTATTCGTGTCGCCAAAACGTCAATACCATGTAGCAAATGTAAACACCTCATTCACAAAAAATGTGCCCAGCTCAACAACTTCTCTATAAACAATATCAACAGTCATTTGACTGAATGGGAATGTAACAGTTGCACAATTAAAGTTTTCTCAGCCCTGCCCTTCTTTGAAATCGAACGACATGAACTTAGCGATCTTGCTTTCAATTCTAATTTCTCTTGTAAATGCAATTCAACGGCCATACCCGTTTTTAAATATAATAAACTAGAAAAACTAGATACCTGTAAAATCTCCCTAAAAGAGCACGACACTCTCTATAATAACGATCCAGACATTAACTTAACTGATTCCTCAAGTTTTAATTACTATGATAATCATGAATTTCACAAAATTTGCAATAAACCGTCCTTTAAGATTGAACAAAAAACTGGAATCTTACACACTAATATTTGTTCAATTTCTAAGAATCTCGAAACCCTTCAAACTCTAATTAGCAACTTGGATTATAATTTTAATATTATAGCTGTCAGTGAAACTTGGCACACAATAAAAAACGATTCAGATATTAAGAAACTTAAACTGGAAGGCTATCATGACTACGTTGGTACAAAAGGTTCCAGTATGAAAGGTGGGTGTGGTTTTTTCCTTAGTGAAAATCTATCGTTTCTTCCAAGGGATGATATTACCAACTCCATAAATGAAGCTAACTGTGAATTTGAGGCGTTATGGCTAGAAATCATAAACAAAAGTGGTAAAAATATTCTAATTGGAGTAATTTACAACCACCCTCGTAAAGATCCTACCCCATTTTTAGATTACCTCCAGTCTGTTTTTAATAAGATACAACGTGAAAATAAGCTTGTTATTTTGTCTGGAGATTTTAACCTAAACCTTTTAAAATATGATAAAATTCCCAACGTAGAAGCTTTCTTAAATCTAATGCTAACTAATTTCTATAAACCTCTAATTACCCATCCCACGCGAATACACGCTAACTCTTGCCACAGTCTAATTGATAACATCTTTATAAATACACTAGAATACGAAACTGTAAGTGGCAATCTTATTGACAGCGTTTCTGATCATTTACCAAATTTTGCTTTCCTTTCCAATGGAAAAGTTATGAAAGGGAAAGATCGTGGTCTAGTAAGAGACTACCGTTCTTTCAATTCTGAAAAATACATTGAAGAATTCAGAAACTTAGAATTAGACTCGAATATCAATGACCTCAATAAACTTGATAAAAAGTATGAGGAATTTCAATCGAAAGTTTTAGGCATTATCAATAAGCATGCACCGCTTAAATTTAGAACAAGACGACAAAGAAAACAACAATTAAAGCCGTGGATAACAAATGGAATCCTAAAATCTATATCTTCTAAAAATAAATTGTATAAAAATATATAAGAACTAAAGACGATTTTTGGTATCAACGATATAAAAAGCACAGAAATATGTTAAACCAAGTTATAAGATTAAGTAAAAAACAGTATCATTTATCTTACTTTGAAACCTTTAAACATGATTCTAAACAGGTATGGAAAGGAATTAATAATCTCCTCAGTCGAAATAAGTCGAAAAATTCTCAGAAAATTAAACTAAATATAAATGGTAGGCTGATTTCAGATGCTAAACCAGTGGCAAATGAGTTTAACAACTTTTTTACTAGTGTTGCCCAAAACCTCGTAAGTAAGCTTACACCAAGTAATAAACACTTCAAAGACTACTTGCATTATTTTAACAGTGATTCTTTTTTTGTTACCCCGGTAACTCCCTCAGAAGTAAATAGACAGCTGCTTAACCTAAATGAAGGAAAAGCTCCAGATGCATACGACATCCCTGTGAAATTAGTCAAATGCGTAAGTGATGCATTAACCATCCCCCTCACTAAACTTATTAATGAATCCTTTGAATCTGGTTCTTACCCAAAATGTTAAAATTTGCTAAAGTAGTACCAATTCATAAAGCAAAATCGACTGAAGAATTAAGTAACTATCGCCCAATATCACTGCTGCCCATTTTCAATAAGATATTTGAAAAATTAATGCATACCAGGCTAACATGTTTTCTTGAAAAACATAATATTATCTTTGAGCATCAATTTGGTTTTCAAAAAAATAAATCCACTTCTCTTGCGATTCTAGATTTGTATAACCAACTCATAAATGCTATTGAACACAAAAAAATTTCCTGCTGTATTTTTTTGGACTTAGCGAAAGCTTTTGATACTGTAGATCATAGCATATTACTGCAAAAACTTGAACACTACGGCATAAGAGGTACTGCCCTTGACTGGTTCAAATCCTACTTAACTGATAGAACGCAAAAAGTTTCCATAAATGGTCAATTATCTAACTCAAACAAAATAAGTAGTGGAGTACCACAAGGCAGTGTTCTCGGACCTCTTCTATTTCTTCTTTATATAAATGATATGCCTGTAGTCTCCAAGTTGCTGAAATTTCATCTATTTGCTACCGTGGCTGATTTGGACAACTTAGTCCTTATCTAACACTTGCGGTAAGACTGGCGGCCGCTTATCGGGATAGGCGGCCGCCTGTTTAAAGATACGCGGCCGCATGTTTAAAGATACGCGGCCGCTTGTTTAAAGATACGCGGCCGCTTGTTTAAGATGAGCGGCCGCTTGTTTTGAGATGAGCGGCCGCTTGTTTTGAGATCTCTCCTGGTCTGTATTTTGTTTGCTTGAAGAAATTTAGTCCCTTCTGGTCAGTATTTTGTTTACACGTTTTCACGTGGTTTTATTATTATTTGATTTATACATATGGAGAATGAACACAATCTTACAAGTAGAACGTGCTGAAAATGCATTAACCGACGACCTGGTAACGTACTATTCAAATCTGAAAACACTAAGCAATAAGGAAATATGTAGCTTGATTAATAATAATCATCAAAGAGATTTAACTCTTCGTCAATTGAGGTACATTCGAAAAAGGCTTTGCTTGAAAAGGTACGACGAAGTTTCATTTAACGACTTGATGGACATTGTTAACAACGAGCTTGATACATCAAATAAACACGTTGGATATCGCCAGATGACCGAATTCATTAACGTGAAGTACAATATCTCAGTGTCAAAAGAGAAAGTAAGGCGTATATTAAGTATTGTTGATCCTGATGGTGTCGAAGAACGAAGAAGAAATGCAATTAGAAGGAGGGTTTACCAAACATCTGGCCCGAATGATGTGTGTCATGTAGACGGAAACGATAAGCTTAAAAAATGGGGATTTTGTATTCATGGAGCAGTGGATGGGTTCAGTCGAAAATTGTTATGGTTGAAGGTTTCATCAACAAACAACGATCCCTTGGTTATTGCAAATTTTTACCTCGACAACATTAAGGAACATGGGATTGCACCAAAGGTTGTAAGAATGGATAGAGGGACGGAGAATATTTATATCGAAGATCTCCAGATATTTTTCACAGGTAGTCAAGAAAGTTTTTTGTATGCAACTTCCACACGAAACCAGCGAATTGAATCATTTTGGTCCAGATTAAAAAAATATCGACTTTCTTGGTGGATAAACTTCCTTGATAAAATGGAAAAAGATAGATTATTTAAGTCGTATTTAGAAACTCACGTGGAAACATTACTGTATGTTTTTCTTCCAATAATTCAAAATGAATTAGTCGAGTTTGGAAGAGTTTGGAATTCTCGACATGTGAGACAATCTGCCGCTGCACCTGGAGGGAAACCCGAAATTTTATACACATTGCCGCATCAAATAAACTTCAGTGAACAGGGAATAATGGTTACAAATGAAGACCTTGCCATAGCTTCAGAAGTTATCGGAATAAAACACTGTCCAGTTGCCAAGAATGATGATCTCAATCAATTACTTTCATGTTATTGCCAAAGAGATAATATAATCAGGCCTTCAGATGCATGCACGGGATTAGACGTATATGTCACATTATTAGGGTGTTTAGAAAGTGATGGCTTTGAGATTTAACCCTGTGTTATTTCTAAAATAAACGTTCAGATTTGTGAAGGTTAATTTTTCAGATTTTGATAATTTTATTCATTTCTTCCCCCTGTATTTAACTCATTCATGTTTTTAGCGCCCTGTAGACGTCGTAGCAGCAAAAACCACTAACAGACGTCATTGGATTTCTTTGTCTCAATTTTTTTAAGTGTTATTGTTTAAAATTGCTTGCAAAATTGATGAGTTCGTACACTTTTTTTTAATAAGCAACTAGACTTTGGTCCAGCCCTGAAAGTTGCTTAAAATTTTGGATATTTTAGCCCTCAAAGTTGCTTAAAAGTTGCTTAAAATTGTTTGTACCTATAACAGCCTCTCCTGTCCCCAGGGTACCACCCCTAAGTCTGTGGGTCAAAGTTATCAACTGTAACGCCTACAACATAAGACTTAAGAGACAGTAAGTGTAAACATGTTAGTCAAGAACTTCAACAGCACAGTGAACATTCGTGCCCAGTTTTAGCATTCTAAAATAAATGACGTTTGAATTCTTAGTTGCTAACAGTAATTCAATTGAGCCCTCGAGTTGCTTAATGTTAGGGTCAATCCAGCCGTAGTTGCTTATTGAGCGGTTGCTTATTAAAAAAAAGTGTATGACAGATGATCGTTGGATGTCAATAGTTGCTAAATGTAATAACAATAGTTATACCATAAGAAATAATTTGGCATATGTACAAGACGAAGGCCACAAAACAGCCTAGCGTATGTTTGTGTATATTTCATGGAAATGTTTTGCACGGATCAGTTCAAAGATTATAGACAGGGAAATTACTACAACCATCTAGCAAACTGCGTAACACTAAATTTTATTTCGGATTCGGGTTTCCCATGTTAAAAACTATCTAAAACTGCCAGGGGCCATTTCGGGCGTGCTCCGATATTCACGTGATTTATGACCACACCTACTCACTGTGTGGGAAAAAATTTTTTGGACTTTTCGAAAAAATTTTCACCAATGTATAGTGCATCATAAAGCAAGAAATAAATTATAAAACACTTACTACTTTTCTCTCACCGTTCAGGGGGTTCAGCGTCTCAGAGTTTGTGTTGTTGTTGTTGTTAGAAAACATCAACTTTTCGATACATCGCGTACAAGCCGAAATTTTCGAATCGAAATCCATAGTTATAATAAAAATACTTAAAGTGGTGTATTTACACTATCTACAATGTATCTTTGTCTTGTCTAGAAGGTTTTATCGAAATATCAAGCCAGCCATCCGTCGCACGAATCTTCACTGGACAGAAAGTCCGAAACTTCCCTTTCATCTGCTTCAGATAATATGGCTGTTTCTGCGTTAGATAGCGTTGTTTTATCATCAACATTGTAAATGCTTGCCGATTCTTTATCTTCGGAGATGTCTTTCATGGCTGTGAGAATTGAAGATATCTTCCGTTTTCTTTTCTTTGTTTTTGACGCGGTGGCTTCCCTTGACTCATCTCCTGCATCGGCCGAGGCCTTTTGGGAAGAATTTCGTTTTTCCTCTTTTTAGTAGAAAACGACCCTGGTAACTGGCTTCCAGTAAACCATACTAGCGATATGATATTTTCCACGGGATCCCATTGACATCCGTTTTCTTCAAAAAGGATTGGTGCCACTTGCAATAAATCAACATCTCCTAGCTTCTTCTTGAACTTCTGGAGAACACAAACCTTTCCAGCTTTGTAAAATTACGACCTTGAGTCACATCCTGTTAGACAGGGCAGTGCTGGTAACGCAAGTGACAACTTCTCTCCAAGAAATTCGTTTATTGGCACTATTATGTAGGAATCCCTGCCAATTTCCTCCCTGTAACATCCTTTGCTCGAAACCTGTTACATGCACTTGGGCTCCGGGTGCACCTCAGATGAGGCATACTTGAGTACGAGAATACAGCTATATAAAGAAATGACAGCAAAATCATCTATGGGCATACCACTAGACCCCAAGTCAGTTGAACGCGCAAGTAAACGCTGCCATCATCAAGCATTTTGTGGTATCGTTGTAACTTGCCGCAAGTGGCACCAATCCTTTTTGAAGAAAACGGATGTCAATGGGATCCCGTGGAAAATATCATATCGCCAGTATGGTTTACTGGAAGCCAGTTACTAGCGTCGTTTTCTACTAAAAAGAGGAAAAACGAAATTCTTCCCAAAAGGCCTCGCCGATGCAGGAGATGAGTCAAGGGAAGCCACCGCGCCAAAAACAAAGAGAAGAAAACAGAAGATATTCTCACAGATTGTAGGTAAATACACCACTTTAACTAATTTTATTATAACTATGGATTTCGAATCGAAAATTTCGGTTTATACGCGATGTATCGCAAACTTGATGTTTTCTAACAACAACAACAACACAAACTCTGAGACGCTGAACCCCCTGAACGGTGAGAGAAAAGTAGTAAGTGTTTTATAATTTATTTCTTGCCTTATGATGCACTATACATTGGTAAAAATTTTTTCGAAAAGCGCCAAAACAATTTTTTCCCAGACAGTGAGTAGGTGTGGTCATGGATCACGTAAATATCGGAGCACGCCCGAAATGGCCCCTGGCAGTTTTAAATACTTTTCAACATGGAAAAGCCGAATCTCAAATAAAATTTAGGGTTAGGCAGTTTGCTAGATGGCTGTAGTAATTTCCCTGTCTAAATTTAAAACAGGTTCAAGTTGCTATTAAGGGCAATTATTTCATTTTTTATACAATTGAGTCATTAAGTGTCATGTAAGCATCTGAACGGGCAGGAGATTCTGAAATAACAAAAAGCACTGAAAGGCTATTGAAGTTTGCAGTTAGTGTGTCTGTGAATTGTGAGTGTATGAAACTTGAAGGGGACCTATATTTTCAGAGAAGCAACCGGCTCAGGGGAAGGACATTCCAAAATTTTGGGGATGTTGACATACTTGGGACCGACTTTTGCATGAACATTTCTTTGGACCGACTGAAATGTACCGTGGCTCAAATAATTTTGGCTACCTGAGGCGGCACCATGGTTGCTGCCGAAGGGGGAGATTTTACAAATTTGGTGCCTCAGATATCGCTGAAAAATGTATTTTTTTTGCAAATCTACTATTAGTGGCCAATACCACTTTAAATTATGCAGCCAGTTGAACTTGAATGTTATTGTTTGAGATTCGTGAAGCCAGACTCGTTTAAAAACAATTTTTAGGGCGGGATTGATTTTAATATACCTAGTAACTAAATTCCCATTGTCTCCCCCCACATGCCCTAATGTGCGCCCCTAGTATTTCTACATTCGGTTATAACGGACAGTACGGATCACAGTTTTCAACATTGAAGAAAGGACAGCAAAAAATCGTTTGTGTATTATTGATATAATCTACAAGTCCAACTACACTTGTAAATGATATCAATAGGACTGGAAGCAAGTTAGATACAACCATTGAAAAACACAGTTGAGCTAGCTTTCACACACAACGAGTCATTTGAATCATCATGATTGCAAAATAAAATTAAGTTGAAAATATTTAACTGGGGGGCACTTTTGTTGAGTGGGGGGGCACCACGAGGGCTGGGGGGTCAAGGCCGCCCAGTCTGTATGCTAAAAAAACAGTGGTGATTCCTAAAAAAATTAACAAGGGGGGCTCCAAAAGCAACACCTCCAAAGTGGGTGTGGTTTTTTGTGACCACACCCATATTTTCATTGGCGCAAATATGAAAAAGAGTGCTCACAAAAACCAATCCAGACCAAACAATGGTTTATAAACCCTCTAAAGGGATAGAAACAACTGAATAAGACACCGACGATACGAGAATTAACATCTGGCATGCAACGGACATCAGAATCTTTACAAATGAGGCCTTTAAACTGTAACTTTTGGATAACGAGAAATTTTGCAGAGCGTAGATAGAGATTGTTTGGGGGGGCTGAGCCCCCCCCCCCAAAGTCATCATATATTTTAAGAAGGGGGGCTCCGTCCCCCTTAAAAATCACCACTGTAAAAAAGGCCCTGAATTGATGTCCGGTCTGAAGCCACTGTCGGAAAAATGCCCATATTGTTCTGATATGCATAACTGTGACAAAGAAGATACAAGTCCATGTTAACGGCATGACTACTATGAAGAAATTGAAAGGTAAAAACCTTAAATTACCACTGCTTGTTTTGGCAGTTTCAAACAAAGAACAGGGAAATGAACAAATCCATACCTGCACGATATACTGTACCTTTTGAGAGATATACTTCGATTCATAAAAGAGAAATGCGCTTTGAAATTATGAAGCAACATTACGGCACGCTACGACACATGATTTCCTCAACTACTGCCGTTTGCATTTTGGTATTTTGATTTTTGGTATTTTTCAAACAAGTGATTTCCACAACAAATACAACGACAAAAATTCATTAATAAATGCAACAAAAATAAAGCTTTTTATATCTTAGCAATATATCCTCGAATAAAAAAATGTAACAAAACTGAAAAAAACAAAGCCTTAGCCAACAAAACGAGAAACAACCGAACTCTCGCGTAATCCAAGAAGTGGATAACTTGTAACATTTAACTAGCTAAGTGATGTAACTGTAAAAGTAACAACACCGGTTTAACAAAGGTTTCTTATTAATTATTGATTAACATAAGTTATAAATTGCTAAATGCTTCCAAATCCTGCACCAAATTTCACAGCAACTTCCAAGTTTTTAATTGTATCTTCCAAAGGCAGAGTAATATATAGACCACAGGTTGAAATGCGTAAAACATCCTTTTCGAAAAACACTTCGATAGGTTTATCGAAACCAAATAGGGGAATGCTTTCGCAGCTTGTGAATAGGAAAAGTAACTGCTCCAGAGTAACACCATCCACATCTCCATTACCAACTTCTGCAAAATACACTTCCAAATCACAAATCAAATTATTGATCGTGGAAAAGTCATTTGAACCTTTTTCCGCGGTGTTTTGAAATTTCAGCAATCCAAGGAATTCAGTTAAACTTAAACGTTTGTTGCTTGGTAGAAAGAAGGACTTCAGATGCTGGAAATATTTGTGATCAGCAAGAACAGAACTGATACTTAAAATGCCATCCTTAAACTGTTGAATAGAACTCGCGTTTTTGAATAACACGTAGCTCAACGCAAACAGTTTCTGGCATTCCTCTGTAGTGCCCACAGGATTTATTTCCATTTCAAACAGGTCATCTTTGTTTCCCTTGGAGATGTTGTCAGCTTGAATTTTAGTTCCGCATCATCAACATTAAACTGTTGATAGTGCAGATTGGTGACCGAACAAGTAATCGACCAGTGCTTTTATGAAGGCAATGTGGCCCCTACAATATTCAAAATAGACACAGAACAAAGCTGCCCTAATTTGTAATAATCCTGGTGAATGATTCTCTCAGGAACAGACTTTAAGCATAAGGCATTCTGATTTCCAAATGTTATTCTGATATCAGACAAAACCTGTTCATGGCCAAGGTCAAAACTCCCTGAACGGACCTGCACCAGAACCAGCTCTCCAGCAAACGAATTTTTACCTCATGCTTTGATAAATCAAAGTTTTGTTTAAATATCAATGACCAAAAGCGATCTTTATCCTTTGCACGATTACATGTTTAATATCTTCAATCGTCCTTCATATACTTCTTTTGCATCTTTCAAGTCAGGCACAGGAATGACATCATCATCTGGCAATAGTGCTTCATCTTCATTTCTACTCCTCAAGCAGGAGTTTTCATAAATTCTCCACTTCTGCTTGACCAAATTCGTCAGCGGCTTCCCTCAAATCGGTTTCATCTGTAGAAGTGCCTGCGCTAGGATGCCCGTTGTTCACCAAAGCCTCTTCGTCAGTTAATTCACTTTCGGCACTGGCTTCTTCTGTAGGATACCCTTGTTCACCACAGCATCTTCCTCAGTTGATTCCATTTCTTCCCTGGCTTCTTCTTCCGTAGAAGTGCCTGCGCTAGGCTGCCGTTGTAATCAGACAAGGTAGGTGATCCTATGGAATGTCTGTATCGTAGCGGACGTCTTGAAGGCCTTGAGAAATATCTTACCTCGCTTCACGTAATTAAACTCCGGTGTAGTTTCGTATGTTGCCGCGGAAAGTTCCCAGGTTCATTATTTGCGTCGTCATGTGCAGTTTGGAGATAACTGAAATAAGTGAAATTGTCACAAAATCATTATCAATGTTTTTTCAAATTCTCTAATTGAATCTTATCTAAGGCATCCAATAAACACTTTCATATTCACGGAAGTTCTATTCAAATACATCTTCAAACAACGTTAGCCTCGGCATGATGTGTTGCAAAATCCAAAGCGTGCATTGCTCTCAAATTTACAAGCCATTTCAATGTGTTGCTAAAAGCCATGCACGATTTGGGATTTAGCGACACATCATGCTGACATCATTTTGGTAACAGTGCTTAAAGGTCAGCTGACCAAGTTGGAATTCATTGAAGTGATATACTTCAGCAATCAAAATGTAGATGTTTGTTAGGTAAGCTTAAACTGTTGCTTATAGATCCTGTATTATAAGACAACTTACAATTGCTGGGTTTGAATTTTTTCTTCCGGTCACAATTCAAGCTTTCCTGGAATCTTTTTCTTGTGTGCACCTCAAACAAGCAGTTCAGGTGACATAGTGCAGGAGCAAGCAGGACAACCAGAGATTTGTTGCATGTTTGTCTGATAGTTGATGAGCCTGAGTTATTTATGTTTGAAATAGGATCTACATCAAATCTTCGTCACTTGACATTCCACAATCTTCTAGAAGTGCTTTGAACTGCAGTTTTGTGTACGCAATCGGAACAAATAGATATATATGGACTGCTTTCTTTTATCTTTCATTTTCAGAAGTAATTCTCTAGGTTGGTGAATGACTCTTTGATCTTTTTACCAGAGTAGGTCCCCAAGTAAGAGGCAATATGACTGGCCACTTTAAATTTCTGTATGCATATTGAATGGATTTCATCATATAGAGCCTGCCGTTTTACTTCCATACTAAAGCCTTTATTTAATTTATGCACATATTTGTTTTTTCAAGACACTTCAGTCCAAATTGCACTGTAAGGTTTGGTTTAACTGTTACTGGTTTTTGTGACGTATTAAGTCTTGAAGTGTGTGTTCTCCGTATTCGCAATTTTAATTCCTCAACTTTCTCACGATAATTTGCAGTGGTAGTGGTAGTGGTAGTGGAAATCTGATCTTTAGGAAATGTTTCATGAAAAGACAAAAGATCACCATATAGTAGACCCATTTGCAATAGAATTTCATCACTGCATTTATGAGCTATACTGTCATCAATTTTGTTCAACTTGAATTGCGGAAGTAAATAACCACATCCTCGTAGGCACAGAAATTCATCAACCTGATAAAAGCAAAATAATTAATTTAACAATTAGAACAAACATTGATGAAACGTTCCACACTAGTATGCCCAAAAATTAAAGAAATTTGCAACCTTTTAACTTTTAAACTTTTAAAATTTGGAGTGAAAATTTGATTAGCTTTCAACTAATAAAGCTTAAAAGCACTCTTTTTTGACTTTTGGTGGTTGAGAGGTTGGTCAAAAAGTTTCTCTTCTGCAGTACATTATTAAGTCAAATTGACATATAGGCCTCCTAGGCTCCTACGCCTAGGCCTAAAACATAACTCTGTTCTTGTTGAATTGCTATTTTGCTAAAACTAAATAAAGCACTCTTGGCTGGACAAAAGTTTATATTATAGTCCAAATTACTGTTTTTTGAATTGCTTACCTTGTGATATAAAGGATTGTTGTCCACAAGTCCAGACACCAGCAGATCATCTGGCTGCACGTTGCTGCTTTCCGCCATCTTGCCATCTTATCAATTGCAATCTATACCGAGTCTAATCTATACCCTCGGTGCTCGTGCGTGAAACAAGCGGCCGCTTATCTTAAACAAGCGGCCGCTTATCTTAAACAGGCGGCCGCTTATCTTAAACAGGCGGCCGCTTATCTTAAACAGGCGGCCGCTTATCTTAAGCAGGCGGCCGCTCATCTTAAACAAGCGGCCGCTTATCTTTCTGCCACTTATATATATCCTGCTATTTCCAGCCAGAAGATAACTTTACAGACCATAAAAAACAATTTACAGACCAGAAAGACAATTTACAGACCAGAAAGACAATTTATTGACTGAAAAACAACATGCATAACACGCGAGGCAAGAACAGGCGGCCGCGTATCTTTAAACAGGCGGCCGCCTATCCTGATAAGCGGCCGCTTGTTTTGCCGCTAGTCTTATTACAAGTGTTAGATAAGGACTAAGTTGTCCAAATCAGCCACGGTAATTTGCTGATGATACTAGTATCTTTTTCTCAGATCAAAATTTAGGAAACTTAGAAAGCACAGTTAATCAAGAATTAATTAAAGTATCGGACTGGCTTACGGTGAATAAATTAACTTTAAATGTTGAAAAATCAAACTTCCTATTAATCTCATCTCCCCAGCAAAATTTATCTCCTCAAATAAATCTATCAATAAATGGTAAATCAATTGTTCAAAAAGACTCTATTAAATATCTTGGAGTAATACTTGATAAAAACTTAAATTGGAAAAATCATATTAATCACGTTAACATGAAGATATCAAAAGGAATTGGAATACTGGCAAAAATTAGGCATTTCGTTCCAGCCCATATTCTACGTAATCTTTATTTTGCATTCATTGCTCCCCATGTCAATTATGGAATTATCAACTGGGGCTGTGCAACTGCAACAGTTACCAATCCGTTCAAAGAAATTTAAACAAAGCTTTAAGAATAATTAATTTCGAACAGTATAACAGCCAGCGCTAAACCACTTTTTACCAAATTAGGCATTTTAGATTTTGAAGAAAGTTTCAATCTTGAATGTTCGAAACTAATATATGACATTAACAATGGTAATCAAAGTCCAATTTTTGACAATTTTTTTGAACAACACCCTCTCGTCATGGCTATGAAACACGCCAATCTGCAAATAAACAACTTTCTTTCCCTATAATTCGAACGAACTACAAAAGCGATTCTTTACATATAATGGTATAAAAATTTGGAATAATATACCCCTTCAAATAAGAGAAAAAAAAGCAAAAACCTGTTTTGCAAATATTTTAAAAAATCGTTATTACATAAAAATGATGAACCTTCTTGAAATGAAAAACAAGTGTTTCACCCATGCCTCCCTTTTCCCATTTCATCCCCCTCCTTTATTTTCCTTTTTAATATTATATTATATTATTATATTAACTTTTCATTTAAATTTCCCTTCTTTTTAGAAAATTCTTTTTTTCAAATTCTGTAATAAAATATATAACTAAAAAAAAAAAAATTATAACCGCACTTTATATTGTAGCTTTGCTGTTTGCTCTACATTGTATTATGTATGCGTAATGTACTAACTCACTCAAGTATATGCTCTAAATAGGGCGCTGAGCTCGAAAACCGTTTCGGTTCTTTCAGCGTCCTAAGCAACTTTCTTGATTAACCTTTATGTAAATTAACAAGTAGCTTATATATCATAAAAAGTATCAGTATTTAAATTGTAAGTTGTTGCTGAATTATATGAATTTGAATTTGAATTTGAATTTGATGAAGGGACCAAATTTGCCGGCTAATGTTGGCTTTCAAATCCTGTATTTACTTGCTTATTCTGTTACCAGAATGACAGGAGGTTAGTCACCCAGAGTTCGATAATTACACGCCAATTCATCTTCAAACAATAATGTCTCTCAGGTTTTCAGGTCGAAGAAAAATTCATTAAAGATTTCTTCTTTTTACCAAATCTATATTTGATTATTGTTTATGTTTGCTTATGGATATTTTACAGAAGACGAGAGTTTGAGTGTCAACAGTACCAGCCTCACCAAACATATCACACCTTTACCATTAACGAGTGTCATGCATGAAAATAGCCCCAAAATACTTCAGCCTACCACAAAGGGGTTCACAGCAAAGGAAAATAAAAATCCAGAGCAAATGACAACTTTAAAATCCTCACCAACTATTGGTAAATAGCTACATACTCTGTTTCAACATCTCCAACAGTCTAATGTAACTTGTGTTCTAGTTCAAATGATGTTTATTTTCTTCAGGATTTCAGTTTGTAAATACCTCAATTCAGAGAAAAACAGAGATAAAATTGGCAGTGCACAACTCTGTGTTGTTTGACTGTGAAATTGAGGGAGCAACCACAATAACCGTGGGATGGTTTAAAGATGAAAAACCAATTGAAACAGTAAGCTACAGGCTTTTGCCAAGAAGTCAAATTGATCATGGAAGGCTGGAACTAAAGCAACTACTACCAGCTGACTCTGGGGATTATAAATGCAATGCAACAAATGGATCTGTGACACTAACCAGGAACTTTATACTTTCTGTTAAAGGTAAAACAGAATCAAAATACTCAGATCAAATAGAATAAAATCAGATTACTCAATGTAAGAAGCTTTGGCATTGGTATGACTTCGGTTACCCTGGTTTTCTTTCTATTACAGAGAGAGAAGAGACAGTGAAGCCAAGAATCATGTCACTTGAGCCTGGAAATATCACTGCGCAAACTGGTGCAAGGGTGTTAATTAAATGCTTGACACAAACAGAATTTGACTACGCAATACCGTTTGTCCAATGGGAGAAGCAAAGAACATTTAATTTACGCAGAAATAGCAAGAGCAACCCAGGCAGTGCGAAGAAGCCGACATACAATGCAACAGAGCTTGTGAAAAAGTTTGCAGCCTCAAAATACTCTGTTACAGAAAATCAAGATACACTAACAGTCACAGAAGTTGTCAAAATCGAGAGAACATTCAACAGCAAGTTGGTTTTGCAAAAAGTTAATCTTGATGACGATGCTGAATATTCCTGCATTGTTTTCAATCAGATCGGTTTTTCAAAAGCGTCTCAAATCTTACAAGTTTATCCAGGTGTGTATAAAGTTTGCTCAGTGAAAGTTTCTTAGTTTGGGCTATGATGGATAACTGAATGATTGCCTGTTTGTTTCCCACCAGCTCCCAAGCCATCAAGACTTCAACTAGCATTGATCTATGCCGCTAAATACGGACTCGAGAGCAGATCATCAAATCGTCTACCATTGTCAGTGACCATTGCATTACCAGTGGGTCTTGCCGTCATCTTTATCATTGGTATCACATGGTGGAAGAAGAAGAAAGGACCGCAAGAGAAGGCACCTGTCACCTTACGTGAGATAAAGAAGATGAGACAAATCGACAATTTTAGCAGCTTGGAACACATGGCCAGTTGTTCCTACCACGTCGAAAGCAAGGTATGAACTTCTTCTTAATACTGCAATGAATCATTGAACTATCAAGGTATCACAACCATCTCAAATTCAATTGTTAATTAGGGTTTGCAGTTCAAATGCTGTTTTTCTTTCTCAGCGTTATTCAAGCGTACTTGATGATCACGAGGGTCACACAGATATTGATGACGTCATCGAAAGACATTCGGACAACGACCAAGAGCGTCTCCTTGGAAACGGAAATCACTTCATCCAGATTGTCAACCCGAAACCCAAACCAAAAGATGATGTCACTCATGCAGAAGTGATTCCCATGCATGTTATCACTCCTCCGCTGAGCGCAGAGACGCCCGAAACAACTCGAAGTAACACGGTGGGAAGTCACGAAGAGTTAGAGTGGGAGCCAGTGGATTTGACTATTAACACGTCTACTTCGACGCACGGGTCAAATGAATCTGATAAACTCCTATCATAATAATAATGATAACGAATGATATAAAATCTTCACCCATCAAATTTTATCACACATCACTGAAATAACTTAGCTGTTTTAATCAGGTATATTTTAATCAAGTTTTAATGTGATATTAAATCCTTTTTGTGAACTTGCTATTTTAAAATTGTAATCACCACAATTTATATTAACCTGTAATATTTTAAGTTGAAAAGTGACAACTGAAATTAAGTAAAACTTTTGTGTATCATTATGTATAATAATTAATCAGAGACCTTATGTGAATATTTTAAAATTATCTTTGATCTTAGGTGAGTTATATCAACTACTATATGTGCTACGTTTTAATTTAAATTATGTTGTCCTTCTATCAGAAGTTTTCTGAATTTCTTTATACAACAAGTTTAAAACTTAATCCATTTGATATAATCACGTAACTAAAAGTTTCATGATAGCGTTCAACTCGCGCATGCGTCACGTATAGCCTTCTGATACAACTATACTTCATGGGATTCAACAAGAAAGACTGTAAAAACGTGTGAAAATTCTCACCTCAAATTTCCTCGTTTCTCACTCTGATATTCACAACAGATCTTCTTCTCGCGTTCTTCAGCTCTCCAGTGCTTCCCGATTTCCGAAATTGCGGAGCCACATCTCCCCAAGACGTTGCAGAAATTCGTGGACTCTTAACCTCACCATCGACAAACGAGAGATTCACACCATTCTCCTTCGCGTGATTCCCTTCCTCAACTGACGTCAAAACCAATTCCGAAGGCGTGGACAATCCTCCGGTACTGTCTCTGGTCCAGCTTTTAGAGCTGCCACTTCTTCGTCGCTGTGGGGAACTGTTATCTTGTACCAAAATGGCGTCGTTTTGCTTTGTTCCGTTTTCTAAAAGCATCGCCTCTTGCTCGAATTTCTCAAATTCGTCCAGCGATGGCGCTCGCTCGAGGTTAGCTTTCTTCTCATCAACATAAATGCTCTCAGAAGCCTTGTATTCTTCATCCCCTGTCTTATTTGCATTCAAAGATGTTTGTTCTCCCAGACCACCAGATTTCGCCTCTTCATTCACCTTAAAAACATCACCTTTTTGCTGCAAATCGCTGTCAATAGACTCAAAATCGCTAAAAAAAGGAGTCTGCTCCAAACCCACATTTTCATCTGCTGGTACGATTTCAACTTCCAACACAACATCTCTCGTAGCACCAACTTCATAAGCAATTACATTGTTATTAACAACATTGTTATTAACAACATTGTTATTAACAACATTGTTATTAATAACATTGTTATTAACAACATCATCTGAAAGTCCAGCATCAAATTCCTTAGCAGTGTCGCCATCATTCGAATATTCGTTTGTTCCATTACCTTTTAGCAATGTATTGGATTGGCTATCGTCAGAATCAATTTTCCCTGCTGTTGGCTCATTCTCTTTCACAACTTTGCCATTAAATACCAGACTTGGCTCACTCTGTTGCGTGCTGTTTGATGCTCCGTGAATATCTCTGGATACTGCCTGCAACTCTGCATCACTCGCCTTCGAGCTCGCCTTATTTTTCCCACCAGAAGTTGCAACTTTTAATCCCGACTTGCTTCCCGCCACAACCTTCTTCCCATTCGCCTTCGCAGCCACAGTACCTGATAACCTGTTTCCTTTCGCAGCTGTTGACTTTGCAAAAGCATTAGCAGCTGATAGTTTATTAGCAGATTGAGCTAATTGTTTCTTTGCTTTGGTATTTGTCTTTAGATCCACAGATGAAGTCACATCACGTTTTGTTGCAGGTTTTGTTGCTTTAACCTGAGTTGCAGAGGAGCTTTTTCTTTCCACTGATGTTTTCTTCGAAGATACCGGATCCGGTTGATTAATTCCTTTGGACGGACTTGCTTGCTTTGATCCGGCGATCGGACTCATACTCGGTGCTTTGATTGTCGATTTTCTATTGGTTGATGCTCGTCTCAACGTCATATTACCAACACCGGTATCTGTAGACTTGCTTGTCTGGCCTTCAACTGACTGATTCACTTCTGTTACAGCGACTTCGCTTTCTCCACGACCTCCAGATGAATTCACAACACCAACCTCTCTTTTGCTTCTTTTTGTCGCATCTTCTTTCTTTACTTTTATTGCTCCTTGCCTTTTGGGATTGCCAAGATTAGAAAGCTCTTTCGCAGCACTTAAAGCAGTCGTGCCTGAAGCGCTAACATTCGAGACACTGGAACTTGAAGCACTGGTATTTGAGGCACTGGCATTCAGGGCGCTAGCATTCAAGGCACTGGCTTTTGAGGCACTGGCATTTGAAGCACTGGCACTTGAGGCACTGCCTTTTGAAGCACTGGCATTTGAGGCGCTAGCACTCAAGGCATTGGCATTCGAGGCACTGGCTTTTGAAGCACTGGTATTTGAGGCACTGGCATTCAAGGCGCTAGCATTCAAGGCACTGGCTTTTGAGGCACTGGCATTTGAAGCACTGGCATTCGAGGCACTGGCTTTTGAAGCACTGGCATTTGAAGCACTGGCATTTGAAGCACTGGCATTCGAGGCACTGGCATTCAGGGCGCTAGCATTCAAGGCACTGGCTTTTGAGGCACTGGCATTTGAAGCACTGGCACTTGAGGCACTGCCTTTTGAAGCACTGGCATTTGAGGCGCTAGCATTCAAGGCATTGGCATTCGAGGCACTGGCTTTTGAAGCACTGGCATTTGAGGCACTGGCATTCAAGGCGCTAGCATTCAAGGCACTGGCTTTTGAGGCACTAGCATTTGAAGCACTGGCATTCGAGGCACTGGCATTTGAGACATCAGTCTTAAAAATACCAGAACCATCATCCCTGGCTTTAATCTTCATCGATCTCCCACTTTTCAACTTACCAAGTCCCGCGGCAACCTGCGCAGCGGCTTTCATATCAATAGTTCCAGATGACGCGACCCTGCGCAGCGTCGGCCGCTTGACCGGTTTCCTTGTTGATGTAGCAGTTGAATTACCACTATTTGACTTGGCTGATGGATCGGGTCTGAAACTCGATGTAAGACCCAGAGAAGAGGACAATTTCTTCTGTGGCGACTGATGACTTGTCTCACTGGCCCTTCGGCTGGATATGTTGCTCGTAGGTGACAAATATCCATTCTCGTTGCCATAGTCCTTGTCAAGAAAATCAGCTGATTTCGATATCTGCTGTCTTTCATCGCCTAAAACCAAATAAAATAATAACAGAGGTGTATTACATTTGAATAGAGGTGTATTACACCTCAAATGTTCACAAGTGCTTGAATAACGCTGGCTAAATGTAAACTAATTCAGGATTAAGCTCAGATAGAATCAAACAGCAAATTCACAGGCAAATGGATCTACGTCAAAAATTAAATAAAGGCCTGGTAATGACGTTGCCAGGAATAGTCTTCGAAGTACTATGACGTAAAATAATGCACTTCAGCATTATAAACGACAATTAATAAACATTGTGTTGTCAAACCCAAATGTTGGTGCGAGCACCCATGTACTTCCAACAACTTTTGTCAACACCGTGAACGAATACTTAAAAAAACTCGATCCTGAAAAGGTACCCTGGCACACTGTGGCCCCCAAAATCCCTTCACTACTTCCTACACCCGTGAACAGAGCCTAGTGAGAGAAGTTCTGCAAATTGCTCGTCTCTTACCATAGGAATAAGCACCATCGTAATCCCTACCAGACTTCTTTGGTGTTGATTCCACGCTGTTACTTTGCACCCGAGTCTTTCTTGCCATTGCACTGATGTATTGAACAGACGGTCGCTTGCCTGTATAGGGCATGTGCATGAAAATGTCTGCTATTTCTTCAAGTTGTTGTTGTCGATCGGTAACCTCGGTTGGGTTCTCCTTTCTCGGGCTCAGCGCTATTCGTACGTCTAGAAAGGCAAAGGTTAAAGCATATCAGATATAACATGCATAGAAATAAAGTAAGTAACACAGAGCCATAGAGATAAGATATATAATAAATAGGATATATAGGATAATATATAATGTATATACTATCCTATCTCTATGCACAGGACAGCTTAATCGGAACAGATGTCTAGACTCACTACATTGCGTCCCTGTGCATCACTTGTTTTTGCTCGCTCGCCCTTTTGTTGAGCAAGTGACGTGTGAGCCACAAGGACGAAATGTTGCGAGTCTAACTTAACAGAACAGATGTCTAGACTTGCCACATTGATATAAACTCGAATAACTACTCAACAATGATGAGATGTGATAAACCTGCAATGTCAAAATGCTTACTCCATATATTTACTTGCAGTATACCTGATTATTCTATACATTGTTAATGCATAATTGAGTTTCGATTTACCTGTCGGCAAAGAGGCCAACATTTTCTGTTGTCGCTGTCTCTTCTGCTCCTCTAGAAACTCAAGTGTTGTTCCAATGACCACTGGCAGATCAACATGGATTTCATCCCTGAACAACTGATACATTCCGACTCGTAGAAAATAATCCACATGGATATGTCTGCTCTTTGTGACAGACGGCGTGATGTGAGAGGGAATTTTAAACTCCAAATTCTCCCAGCTAACGAATTCTTTCGGTAAGACTCGCTCACCGAAATATTCTGCGACAGCATCGAGATACGTTTTCGTCTCGTGTCGGCGCATGTACCGAGTTCTCCGAAACAGCTTCGCGTAAACACTCGACATTATTCGGTTCGAATCGTTCTCGCAGACGGCGCTGATCAATATCGTGTCCTCGGGTCGATAGCAAATCTGATCAAGATAGGCCTGGATGTACAAGAAACCGTCCGAAAAACACGACCCGAGTTGTTCTTGCGCCCGACAGCCGGGCCGGTATGCAAATTGTGGCAGCGATGTATCAATAACCTCATTGATGTTAATAGTTCTACGTCTGGTTACATTAGACTGCCATGGTCGTGTTATGAAAGCCGCTACGAAGTAGCGAATGTAGGCGACGCTGGAGTGGCGCTCTTTTGGACTCTCGAAAGAACACGGAAGATACTTAGGAAGATGCAACTCAAAGTCGTAACGATGAGAGCCAATTGGATGAACTGGAACACTCTCTGTAGCCTCACCATCTTTAGGACCGAATAGAATTTTCTCCAATTTGACGATTTCCTCAGTTTTGGGTGTCTTTGTGCGATTATTATTGCAATTCTGCCCGTGCACCCTGTCCCAGCGACAGACCCCCTCGCCAAACAGTTGCACTTTAATGTTACGCAATTCAGCTGGTTCGTTAAGCGTCACGAGCAATGATCCTTGCAGGACCTCACCTCCGCAAAAACTGTTTCTGTTCGACTCCAAAGTCAGCGTGAAACTATCAAGCTCTTTCATTTTCAATAAGCTTCTTCAAATGATAGTATCGTTTTTCAACCACTTGTCTGTGAAGGAACCGTAAACGTACTTGTCAAGAGTATTAACTTTGGAGACTGTATTCTTGTTGAAACTCCTCTTTGATATTGTATTTTGTATAATTAGTGTTGTTCACAAGATTGGTAGCTAAGCCTAGAAAAACAAGAGTAGACGCAATTACAAACTGTACTAAATTATTTTAAAACATTTCGGACTCTCGAGGACCAAACCAAGGTTGACGCAAAGCATATCACATTGAATGCAGGCAGTTTTCGACTCCTGACTGAAAGTCTGCTATTCACCCTAATTTCATTAGGAATAAGGAAAGACATGTTGACGAAAAAGGATCGTTTTGATAATAATGTCGCAAAAAAGATGATAGCAACTAGACAAGTCATGTTCTGAATATACAATCGAAATGAAATCATTTTATTTGCCTCGAACGTTGTTCTGCAGATCGTGGCTGTTGTTAATATAACTCAACCCTGAAAGCTGCGCTTGTGTACTAAACTAAAGGCAGGTTTCTTCGAAATACAGCAAATAACTTTACACAAACATTAATCTCGCGATAAACAAAACAGTCGAATTATATACCAGTTATATATTAATTCACACCAAGTGCATTGATAAGCATAATTATATTTTTAACCTTAACAAACATTCGTTAGTAATATCTACTACTAATGATAACCTTTAATGAGCACATATGTTCATTAATTAGTTTTTTTCAGCTATAGTATATAGTTCAGTTAGTAGTTTTCAAATCAATGTGGTACAAGATATAACTTCTCTAAGATGTATAGATATATAATAAAGATGTTTATTAAAGTTACCTTCCTCTAATTCCAACGATTTCTATGCAGTTCGGACAGAAACTCTTTCATTGAATGTCGTCGCAATTTGTCTAGAAATGTAAATCAATCAAATTAATAATTCAATGAGATAAATTCAATTAAACTAGTTATGGAAACTGCAGATAACAAAGTGGGATATATCTTGCTGATATGGCCAACCTTCGCGTGTTCCAGCAACGCATAAATGACAAACGAGAAGAGAATGAAGAAAGGGAAATATTATTAAATATTAACCGAGAATTTATCAATGAATCATTTCTGCCTCAGCATCCATTCACGGTGGCTATATTGGGGTGATTTTCACGCGCATTTGCCAAACTGGTTTTACAGTAAGTTACAAAATTAGATATAATTACTTGCACATACAGACATTTATCACGCATTTATTAATCATTATAATGCATATATAACAGATGAATTTCTCGATTTCGAACGAAATCTCGATCCATTGTGAGTTCGAGAAAAATCTAAGTTCTGTTCGGGTTGGAGAAATTTGAATTCCATAGCTAATATGCATGCGGGTATGAATAGCATTGTGAATGCAAACTAAGCTCTGTAGCATAGCTTGACATTGTTGTGTCAACATACGACATCGAATTGTCTTTACCTGAATGAAAACACATGTGCCTTTATTGAGACATAGACTCAATGGATATGTCCACATGATGGTACAATAAAACCTGTAAATGATAATAAAAATAGGATAATTAATTGGAGAACAAAAACCAGGGTTCCATATAATGAAAAAGTGAAAGACTTAATACACAACAGGTTATAGCATTTAAATATTTAGAACAAATGGAATAATGAAATATATGAGCAATAACTGACCTTGGGCTTCAAGTTCTTTTATAATAAATAAAAAAGTTAACTGAGATTAAGAGTTGCGAAACTTCTGAAGATATTAAATTCAATGATTCTGGAAGAATAGTTTGTGGTTTAACTTAATTGAATATAGAATAAGAGATATCATACAACTGGAATAAGCAATGTACAAAATGTTGTGAGAAACAATTAACAACATACATAACACTAAAAGATACTTTGACAAAAGGTCTTCTTCAAACATTTGGGTAAACAAAAGACAAAGCTTAGGGTCAACGAAAGACACAAAACTTAAGGTTAACGAAGGACACAAAACTTAGGGTCAACAAGGGGCACAAAACTTAGGGCCAACGAAGGACACAAAACTTAGGGCCAACGAAGGACACAAAACTTAGGGTCAACGAAGGACACAAAACTTAGGGTCTATGAAGCACGTAAAACTTATGGTCAACGAAGGGCACAAAACTTAGGGTCTACGAAAGACACAAAACTTTGTCTAAACGCTTCAATGATTGTCTTAATGAATTGTTTTCATTCCCATTTAAAAACCCAATGGCAATAATTCATGCTGTGTTGGGAAGCAAATGACCTTATGTTTGCAAGCAACATTAAAAATTGACGGGTTTCAGTTGAATAACAATTCATCCACCATGGGAAAACAGTTGGAAGTTCGGGAAGAAGAAATTATTAAAAGCAAACTTCTCTACTGCTCCTCCGCGTCATCTTCAACGAAATCTTTAGCTTTTTCTTTCGTTATCGACAGGATATGACTGACTTTGTTCTTGAAGAGAACACCGTAAAACTTGTTGGCTGCTTCAAGCAGCTCTGGACGGAATGTGGTCGTGATGAATTGTGCATTCTCAGATAATCGATTTATCATGTCTACGAGAAATCAACAATTACTACAATCTTCTACAGTCAAATCTGCATAGTTCGAAGTCGTTTAATTCGAACTCTATCTAATTCGAACGAACTTCTCTGTCACTTCAAGGATCACTAATGAACCAATTCTTATACAACAAACCTCTACAATACAAACTTTTTGTAATTCAAACATTTTCACGCCTTCCCAGGGTGTTCGAATTAGACAGAGTTGACTGTATGTAAAATGCTTGCGCGAAATGCTTTTAGTCGAAGTCAACAGATAATTCAACTGATTATAAATCGAGATGGTAGAATCTCATATATATAAGCGCTAAAAAATGTGTAGGTTAATGCCAACAGTTAACGGCAATGGGTTGAAATAAATAGTGTATATTCTAGTGCCAATAGGTTAATGTTTCATCAGTGGGTTAAGCTTACAACTATCCCTCAAAATCATTGTTTCATCCAACAAGAAGCAGCCAATCACAGGTAGTTGACTTCGACTAGCTTGCAGCTAATCGAAGTTAGCTATGGAAAACAGGTAGCCAGTCTTTATCATGATCCCAGATGCGTTAAATTGCATTGAAGTTGTGGATTGCATTGTGTTGTATTCTCGTTCCGCCGAGAAAAATTTGATGTCGTTCGTCGTTTCACCGAGAGCAAAGAGTTCATGAGATATCGGCAGAAACGGTCTTGTCGTGCAAACACCATAACACTATTGTTGAAGGCCTCTGAAGCAAGACATTTTTTTGCTACTAGGAGTAATAATTGGAATACTTATTGTCTGATGATCGCATAAGTGCGTGAAACTCTGAGTCACAACAAAGATATATGTGTCTTTTTTGAAGTCCAACTCTGTATAATTGGAATACTTCTGAATATTTTTTGTTTTCCAATAAGTTTGAATTTCACATCTCCTCGTTTGAATGATATATAAGCTAATTTATATACAGTTCTACATTTCATTTTGGTTGATTTTTTGACACTCATCAATCATCAAGTTTGAAAAACTTCTGAAACGCATGCGAATGTTATAATTGAGGGACATTTTCCATTTTGAAGTAAAACTTAAAATATGAAATTACTCAGTTGTGTCACAGAGACAGAATATTTAGGCTTCTTATCGTGTTTGTAATTTTTCTTTTATGCTTACAGTTTACTTTTGCACGTCGTCATTATAGGCACAAGGCAGCGTGTTGCGTCAGGTAATTACTGTGTTTTGTTTACAGTTTGGTACAGGTGCGGGATTTTCCCAGTACCTTTTAGGTTAGTCATCAAATTTCTTAGTTTTTTACGTAGGGTTCACCTTCTTGACAGTTTTAACTTAAAGGGAATGTGAAAAGATACAAGGCCCTGTTTAAAAATAGATCGAAACTAATTTCAATGTAGGCATGGGCTGTATACCGTCACATAAACTGATCACATGAACATTTTGAGATCAGTGATGAGAACCGGAAAGGAATGCAAAATGGCAACAGCAACAGGCCTAATGTTCACGTGAAAAAATTACATCTTCCCTTTGCGCTTCTCTGATTGGTTAATAAACCAAATCTATTTTTAGCAGTTGCGAAAGCACGCCTTTTAACCTTGCACATTCCCCTTAAAAATGAAAACATTCCAAGTATACTGCTAGGATTCCCAAATGTAATAGGAATTTTCAACCTTTGGGGGAGGGGGCGTCAGGCCCCCTAGCTCCCATTATTTACGTGCCTGATTAAAAGTGAAATGTTTCATAATATTATTCATACATAATCAACATCAGTTCCATAGCCTACTTAGGCCGTAGGTGCACATTCTGAAAACATACATAATAGACAACAATAAAACAGCATTTGATTGACCTATCTATTCACTCCTTTTTCCACCTTCCGGGGTTTTCTGACAATTCCAAATCTAAATATATGCCCTATTTTGCAGCAAATGAAATGTTCCTTTACGCGCCAAGTAATTTTCATACTCTGGAAAAATATTTTTCAACATCAGAAGACATTTAGGGTGCTTTGCTTCGGTCCGCCGAAAGCTTTACTACTACTTTAATCGGAGAAACTTTCGCGGGAAGAAACTTTCGCGAGGCGAAAAAAACGCGAAATTTCTAGAATTAACTTTCGCGTTTTGGGCAAAATCGGATATTTTGCGAGAATAAACTTTCGCGAATTCCAAGTCTGAACAGAAACTTTAAACAGAAACTTTGAAGTAGTTTTTATTCAAAGTGAAACTTTTTCATAAATTTCGCGAATTTCCAATTTTGAAATTTTTATCAAGAATAAACTTTCGCGAATTTCATATTTTAGAAAATTTCGCGCAATAAACTTTCGCGAATTTTGGCCAAAAACGCGAAAATCGCGAAAGTTTCTTCCCGCGAAAGTTTCTCCGATTAAAGTACACGATGGCGATTTCTGATATCGTCGTGCATTTCCGAATTTTTGTAATCGGCCATGCATAACTTAACATAATTTAACCGCATCTGGGATCATGATAAAGACTGGCTACCTGGAAAACAATAGGAGAAATAACAGGGTCGCAATGCGCCCAAAGAATGACTCACTGGCAACTGCACTTCTGTACTGCGGATCCAAAGCTTGATCGATCTCATCAAATAAATAAAAAGGTGCAGGATCGCACTTCTGAATGGCAAAGATCATGGTTAAAGCAACTAGAGTCTTTTGTCCTCCTGACAACTGATTCATCTCGAGTGTCTCTGCGTTCTTACCAGTGAATGATATCTGAAACGCAAAAGATACAGCGTGTAGTCCGCTTCATGGATAATAACTAGCAAGTCAATGATAATAATTACGAATAACGATAATAATAAGTACAAATAATAATAAATTTTACGCAGTTTCTCGACTGGCAACGGGTTTGAAGACAGTAACATCGATTCAATTGAACAAACAGATAGAAACGTAAAAAGCTCAGTGGTGTCACGCTATTGTTTCTCGTCAAAAGTGATAATAGCTAGTGGTACACTGTCTCTCCATGCCCTGTGTAACACGCAATGGAATCTTATATTCTATCTACCTTAATTGATATTCCAGTGAACTCATCAATTGGACGCATGGATCTTTCACTGGCTGCGGATCTTTGAGAAGAACCAACACTATCTTCCTCATCCTGAAATGAAACATCGGAATGAAGATAAGAAAGCACCTCTTCAATATCCTTTGCATCCCTATGTACCTAACTCTAATCTCCTATACGTCTATCCTCTTTTACGTCATTCTATCCTATTCTACGTTATTCTATCCTTTTCAACGTCAATCTATCAACTGCTATGTTTTGATATTTGATCATGTTTCCCGGCATCCCATTCTCTGTCAAATCTCAAACTGTCCAGCCAAGGAGCAGAGCTATACGAACTCGCAATGCTAACAAAAAACTGTTCAATCTTCATCTCAACACACCTGAGAATCAGCAGCACTCGTTTTCATGATCAGCGTGGCTTTGCCGCTGGGAACAAGTTGTTTGAATATCTCTGAAAAATAATGCGACACCTGGAACAAAAAACCAGTCATTATAAACCAGTTCCACGGGATATTATTGGCCAACAAGGTGATAAAAGTAATGCAAAGAAACCCATATGTTCGTATATTGGCGGTATGAAGAAGGAATCGTGACGCAACTCGGTTTGTTACGGTTGGAGGTGTCGATCTAACGCAGTTTTACCTGCTTGAATGTGAATAAAATCGCTTCATGCTTGCGTTGCTCCAATACCTCTAGTAGATTTTCAATAGACTGGAAGATAATATATGTGGAAATATAAGAGATAGCTGCTTGATATAAAGTAATGCAATAGCATTTGATACAGGAACAAAGCCAAATGTATTACAATGATAAACGGTAGCAGATAAAATGCCGAAGAAGATCAACTTCAAGAAGATATTAAAGGGGGGAGAGATGATTTTTGAGCAATGAAATATCTCACTTCGTGGGCTTTGTCTAGTTCGCCCTTCTTCTTTGTTAGCCTTTCCTTTTCTTCGGAAAACGTGACAAATTGATCTAAAGCTTTCTTATTCACGTGACTGTACTTTTTCAAATCTTCATTGCATTTCTCCAGCCTTTTCCAAAGCTGCAAAAAGAAGAATGGATTAAATGAAGAAGATATTAATCGAATGAAAAAGATATTGTTGATTAATAAAGAAATCGATTAAATGAAGAAGATATCGTTGATTGACAAAGACAATGATTGAATAAGCATCGTATTAGTAAAATACGCCGTAATACATTAATAAAGAACATAATGTCCGTCATTTACAGTGAACGCGCGCATATAAGAACCTGTGAGTTCTGCATCCAGCCTATTGTTCAAAAACAATAGCCCATTGTCTCTTCTATTGTTTTGAGCTGGGTTTTCAGCCTGGAAGATTCTTAATTCGCTGGCTCTTATATGCGGGTGTTTACTGTATTAGAAATTGAGTTTAACTGTGGCTGTTTACCTGTTTCGTATGAAGAACGCGGTATTTCTTAAACGCATCAGAAGGTAAACTACCAAGATCTCTAATCTTCTTCATGCATTCTTCTTTCTAAAAATAAAATAAATAAATAGTCTTTCTCAAAATATATCGGCATTAGACGATGTACTAATCAGTCTAAACCTCTCCTCCACACAACAGCAATATCAAGCCTAAAATTGTATAATATAACAAGAGAGTAAAGAGTACAATAACGTTGAAATATGTTGACCTTTTTATTTAGTAAGCTTCTTTTATTAGCAACTTTTTCCATCCTCTTTGAATCATCCTGTGCTTCTTCCAACTTGTCTTTTTCTTTCGTCTAAAAATAAAAGCAAATATATAGATATACAAACGAAAAATAAAGTCAAACAAGGATCGAATTTCAAAGCTCTAAAACTCTAAATTCGGGTTGTTCAATGTTGAATAATATTGTGCAAAAAATATCCTTACTTTCCAATTCTCAAGTGATGCATGAAGCTTTGACAAACTATCTTTTATCTGGCCAAGTCGAGTGTCAAGAACTACGAAAAACAAAATAACAGAATAAGAAATTCAAGCTACTTCCAGAATCCATCACTTTATACATACACAGGCATCAACAATACATTGAAAAACAAATTTGCAAGCGTGTCGTCTTGCATTGCATAATACAGTCAAATCTGCATAGTTCGAACTCGTGTAATTCGAACTCTATCTAATTCGAACAACATTCTCTGTCCCTTCAAGGATCACTGATGAACCAATTATTATAAAACAAACCTCTATAATTCGAACATTTTGTAATTCGAACAATGCTTCCCCAGGGTGTTCAAATTAGACAGAGTTGACTGTAAAAAATAAATGTAAGAATGACGTATCAACAATACAAACCCTGAGCTCTGTGATTGACATCTTCCAAACTTCGATTACATCTTGTTAGTTCTTCGTTCTTAGCTTCCAACTGCCACTGACGGTCGGCAGTCGTTACTTCATCAATATTCTAAACAATCAAAGCACGATAATAAAACACAGCATTGAACACAATAGAAAGCAACGCGAAGAACCCCCTGGAATCGCGTCTTTTTTATATAGTCAATCAATTGTTTAGCTTTACTCGCACGGGGGTGAGTTAGTAATCAATTTGCTACAAACCACAATAAGTTCTTCTCTTTTCTTCAATAAATTTGTCCGTAACTGCGTCTCCAATGACTCCTTGTGACCTTCGAGCTGAAAAAATATTTTAGAATAGGTAACAACTATCATACTTTACAACCAAATACACCAGTGGACTGAAAGGTGGTTCCCAAAGTTGAGTAGAAAGAGGCCTCGTCAAACCAATCAGGAATCCATAGGTTATTCAAAGTTAAGTCTTAAAGTTTTAGGTCTGTCTGTCTGTCCTCTGTCCGTACTCTGTCTGTCTGTCTGCTCTCTGTCTGTCTGTCCTATATCTGTCTGTCTGTCCGTCTGTTCTCTGTCTGTCCTATATCTCTCGGTCTGTTCTCTGTCTGTCGTACCTCTGTTCTCTTCGAGAAGGCCTCCTTGAGTTTTTCTTGAACTCGTATTACTTCATCATTAAGTTTTTCCACCTACAATCAAATGAAAAATTCTTATCACAAACCCGAAAAACAACACATTACCTGAATTGATTTACAACCCACTAATCCAACAATCCAATACTGTTAGAGTTAGCATAAGAAGTAAATCCAATGGCCCTTGGAAACATGGGACATTGTCTGAATTGCCATGGGACATTGTCCGAATTACCATGGGACATTGTCTGAATTACCTCTCTTTGATCGTCCAAAGTTAATTGGGTCATCAGTTCTGTTCCAAGTTCTTCGTTTAGAGAATTCACGGAATTCTTATACCCAGTCAAATCTGTTTGCAGTTTTGCCAATACATTACTCTGCGATAACAATGAGATACATTAACCTGCTTTTACAACAATTAAACACAAAACCTCACAAGTACAAATAAAGAATTACCATGATAAAAATATATAGAAGTCAAAGTGGAATTCACTCTGTAAAAAAGTCCCCAAAGAAGCACAAACGCAGAAGTGACTTACGATAAGCGACAAATTCAACTAACTAACTAACTAAAATAAGTAAAATAACTAATAAATAAGACAACTAACAGTAAGTAAAGGGTATCATACTTTTGCTTGCATTGATTGTTCAAGTCCTTCCTTCTCTTGATTTAAATGCCTGATATCTTCCCTCTGCCGGTCGTAGGTTTTCCTGCATTCAAAAACATAACAACACCAAAGCATCAATATCAACAGAGATGAATCCTATACAAGTACATCGTGTACATTTAATCTAGGACAAACAGTTGCATACAAATCTTTGCACCAATTCCATGAGGTTCTGCTACTGGAAAATACGTATTTTAGCATTCATGTGTGTATGTGTGTATGCACGCATGTGTGTAAGCAAAGTTGAACCTCGATAAGTCGACTACCACTCAAGTCCAGCCCCGGTATCTCAAACATTTTCCCATTTCCGAAACATCGAAAAGGTTTTTGCTTCCTTCGGGAGTTCAGCTTATCGAGGTTCAACTGTATGTCTGTATTGATGTGCTTTGAAGGATTCAAACCTTAAATGGTCCAGTTTAGTTTCGATCTTCTGCAGCTCGCTAATAACCGATGTCACCTCTGCTTCTTCAAGTGCAAAACAAGTCAAAGAAAAACATTTTCACAGATATAAACACTGGTCGTTGCTTCATACCTTAGTAAAACAGCATCCAGACATTTACAAACTTCCTATCACCTCTTCACGGCATACTCAATGCCGAATTCTAGCATGACACAACTCGTGTATAATCTAGTGTCACAAAACATTACCGGAAGTCCTCGAATAAGCCCCCACCTTCGAATAAGCCCTCCCCTCGAATAAGCCCCCACCCTGATAATCATTTACAAGGACATTGAACCCAAGTTTCCAGACATTGAAGTTGTTTAGTGAATGTATTGCAAATAGCAGCAAGCTTAAACCAATAACTTTATTGATTGGCTGCATCGTATAGCTTTCATTTTGCTTAACATTGAACGATTATCCGGCTAAAATTTCGTTTTTGCAAATAAGCCCCCGGGGGCTTATTCGAGGATTTACGGTACAGTAAGCTACAATTGTAAATTTCACTTACAATCTCTCAGTTCAGAAAAGGATATCAGATATCTTCTCTTTCAGTGTTGCCAGTTGACGTTCTTGTGTCTCCAGCTTTTCCTTCGCTTGCAGCATTTTAATTTGCAAATCAAGACGGGATTTATGTGAATCGTAGTAACCCCCCGTCAAAGCTCCGCGGCGACTGTGCTGATCACCTGAAACACGGGGGACACATGTTGATTATTGATAATTATCATGTTTCTATTACGTCAGAGCAGCGCGTAATACTGATACAACGACACAGTCATGTAACATGCATCAGGGTAAGTGAGAAACTAAACATCTGGATACTCGGGCTGCTTCGCAATGCAATCCACCTTCACGTGACTATTAAAATAGTTGTCATACACTTTCAATATCCTATTTAAAGACAACCAAACGACTAAAATGGCTTGTACTAAGCATGCTTCGATCATTCGGTCTTTATCACTTGACGCCATATTGAACATTGTAAATATTCAACAAAAGCGACTTCAAATAGGAGTCAATAAATAAAACTGTTTAGTATTGTAAATAAGGTGTGCTGAAAGCGTATGGCAACTCTTATACTTGTTATTGTATTTTTGTTATTTATTCTATATTTTCTATCCTGCATCATTGAAACTCTTCTCCTGCCTCGGCAACAACTCCATCTTCGGAAGAACTGAATATCTCGTCTCTTCAACTAATTCATGTTACAACTAGCCCCGATAAGGCCACATTAAGTAAACAAACAAGTAAACAAACAGTCGACAAACCTTCAAGTGTGATGCAATCCATGTTGGCACTTTTAGAAAACTGGGATGAAATTTCAGGGTTTCTGCAGATCAGAGTCTTTCCAAAGGCAAGTTGAATGGCCGGTTTAAACAGTGGGTCGTAATCGACTTTCTTTATCATTGGTATGACATCCTGTATCAAAAAATAGCATCATAAAGCCTGGGTGTGTCTTATGATTGTCTAAAGGTGGGGGGTATAGTAATTGCCACAGCAAGATATAATTAGAATACGTTGTGTGACGACTATACGACGAACCTGCGAGTCAGGATATTGAAGATCTTTGAAATGCAATCTGTTTAATGGCATGAATGTCACTTCACCGGGCAGTTTTTGTTTGTTCATGATGGATAATACGTGCGCACCGGTTTTGTCGTTATCAACAATAATATTGAACAATCTGAAATGCAAAGAACACATGCCATATTGCATATTGGCGAGTTAAAAAGAAAAGAAAAGAGAGAAAATTCAGCAATAATCAACTCCCTCCCCCTTTTCACTCGCCATTAAACCTTGCACCCTTCAGAATGAGATTCAGAATGAGTTTCGAAACATAATTCACAGCAAATGGCGGTGTACAAAACCTACTTGTTTCCGGCCGTAACTTCAACTGCTGTGAAATATTTTTCAGCGCATGAGAAATTTTCAATCAAAGGTCCATAGACACCGTCAATTTTCTTTTCCACTATGATCTTTTTAACGCTTTCTATGCCATTAGCAACAGCCTGGAGAAAGAATGGAAAATGAGAGAGTTATATCAGAGTAGTATTCAACAGCATCAGAAAATATTAACAATAACATTAACTTAATCATTGGAGATTAAAGATTAAATGACATTCATCATTTTCTCCTCAATCCTTGATTAAATGAATAAAATATCGATTGAATGAAGAAGATATTGAATGAACGAAGAAGGTATTGAATGAACGAAGAAGGTATTGAATGAACGAAGAAGGTATTGAATGAATGAAGAAGGTATTTAATGAATGAAGAAGGTATTAATTGAATATAAATGAATAAAATGTCCACCCAGATATCTTTGAAAGTGTTCACATATTTTTTTCAAGAATCCATGCTCTTATTGGAGAAGATTCATGGTCGTTATTGTCAGGAAACACTGAGGATCCTTCAGAGAAACCATTGAATAAAGTAGCCTGTGTTTCGACAAAAGATCTGATCAAATTAAATCGCCTTACCCTGCTCATCGTAGACTTGAAATTCCTCTCAGTACGGCCGAATTCTTCGCGGGTTGACTGTACAGCTTGTTCGAGAGAGTTCTCCTCTCTCCATAACTCTCTAAAATCGTGAACAGAATAATCATGTTAAACTTGAAACGTTCACATACGCATACAGACCGAACTTAAAACAGCTACATCAATTAGAAGAGCCCCTTCTCCTCTGATTAGATAGACATCAGTAGAACTGTTCTATCACTCTCATTTTCTTTACGGATAAAAATATAAGATAAGATAAGACGTATTCTACTTTACGAGATATAAGAAGAGTGCAAATGCAAATGGTCCCAGGAGGGCGCCAAATAGTCAACAGATACTCAGGCCAGTGTAGCCAGCTAATCCATAGTATGTGGGGTCGGAAATGGCATGAGGGGAGCGAATAAAAAGAGTAGAATTGTTGATAAGACATGAGCTTGCTTACTTTCTTTTGCTGTTATGCTCATCTCTTCTTGTTTTTAAGATTCTGTGATACGCGTTCGCCGAATCCATTTGCGATTTTCTTTCATTTAAATTCTCACTTCGCTCCTAAAAAAAACAGAATACCTTATACCTACCTCCTGACGTTCCAACGTCCAACACACAGAAAACTATGCAACACACACGCGCGCGCACTGCTAATCAACGTGTCAAAGAATCGCAAACTCTTACATTGCATTCCTCTTTGATCTGTTGCAAGCGATTTCGCACTGCATCCTCTTCATCGGCAATTCGGCTCACCTTTATGCAAGAAATCAAACAAAATCTATCAATTTAGTTGTTCATCTTTGCACACAAATCCCTCCTTTTACAGGATTCCTCGAAAACAATTGGTTCTTCACGCCAGACACACATACTGCCTCCTACTTTTCAACCCCAAAACTCTTCTACGCTATCCACACTATACGACATGTAATATGAGCCTACCTTCTGCTGCTTAACAAGTATATGCTTCGAGAGTGAGCTTAATTCCTGTACGAAATATGACGAATGTTAGCAAAATAAACTTAAACGCGGGCAAATCAAAATACTCAATAATCATTACAATAAATTAAAAATTAGAATAATTATAATCAATCGTAATAAATTATGACAGGGGAATATAAATGTATAAAGGTGGGGGCTACTAACCTTTTTGATCCACTGATCTCTTTCGTCCCTGGTTTTGAACTCTGATCCTCTTCCTTGTTTTGCGTACAGATCCTCACGTCGCTGCTCCTTGGTCTTCAACCTACAAACAATGCAAGCACATGAATAACAACGTGAATTTAATTAAATAAACGCCCCGGGCGGTTATACAAAGAACTCCGTTGGCAAGCATGCGATCCTGGCAGTTCTAAGTGAATCCACTTACTGTGTGCGATATTGCTCTTCGTCTGCTTTGAGCTGGTTAAACTGGGGAAGAAGTTGTTCGAGTTCATTTTCTTTTTGCTCAATCGTCTCTTCCAGTTTCTTCAGTTCTCTAGTATTTCTTTTCTACAAGAGCATAAACAAATACCGTGAGACCCCACCTTCGAAGAGAATATAGAAAAATAGCAATGGAACAAATGAAAAACAAAATTATAGAAACCTTAATCTGCGCATCATCTTGAACACCTTCTTCCAAATCACGAACATCAAGCTCGAATTTAGTTTTCGTTTTAATCAGCTCGGTTTTCTCATCTGCAGCTTGTTGCTTCTCCATCTCAAGCATATCCTTTTTATCGCTCAACTCTTTCATCTGATGGTTTATACCCTGCAACAACAAAAGACAATCATTTGACTCGGACTCTAACTGCGAGACAAAGACACGCAGCAAGTCAGGAGTCGAAAGAAAAAGTTGGAATAACTTACAGCGATCTTTTCGGTTGCCTCTCTTGCAGTTTCATGAAGTTCTTTTCCCCTCTCAGAGTTATTCTGTCTATCCCTATCCATCTACAATAACAGTAAATATAGCTACAATCAAGTTAACAGATATCCGAGTTGCATAAAGCAAAAAATACTCCTTGTAAATCAGTCAAAAAATCGCTTTCTCAAACGATTTCCATTTCTCTTCATTTTGATATACAGTCTACAAACAAGCAACTCTAAACAACAAACATTGATCTCATATATTATATAGGGAGACTCCACTGTAACATACGAGAACTCAGTAATTTCAGACATTTGACATCTCAAATATCAGCTTTATAAGATAATAGATATAAGGTTTATATGAAACCAAAATTATTCTCAGGAAGTTTGATGATTGAAGTTTTACCTCATCTAGCTTTTCCTTTACTTCTCGAAGTTTTTTATCATGAATTGTATACTCCAAGCATCTGTGGAATAAGATGATGGGTGATAAAGTTTTTCAAGCAAATTAGACACAAAAAATCAACATCAATATGAGTGTATTTCTTTACCTTCTGTCTTTGTCAAGTTTTTGATATTCCTTCAATTCTTCCTTCTCCTCCTCAAGAGACTCCAATTTAGTCTCAATGTATTGCAACATTTCTGAAATCTTTTCCAGATTTCCCTCTGTAGAAAACAACTCAACAACTTAACTCAAAAACTCGAGAACAAATCAACAAAAATAAATTATAATCTGTCAAATCAAATCAAAAATTCCTAGATATTTATGACATTACAAGTAATCCATACCTAGACATTACAAGATATTTCCATCTTATAGATTTGTTGAAAGAAAAGAACTCCTAGACATTACAAGATATTTCCATCTTATAGATTTGTTGACATAAAATTAATACTAACCAGATTCTTTCAAAATAGCCCTGCTTTCCTTGTTCTTCTCTTCATAAACTCGAGTACCAGCAACCTCTCTTAGCAGCTTCAGCCTTTCGTTATCTTTTGCGACAGCCAACTGAGTAATCTAGGTTTATAATAACTCAACATTAATTCACAGAAAAACAGGAATCTCAAGGTTTTATAATCAACTAATCATTCCCATAACTGAATTTCAAAGAATAAATTGTTACAAGATGCAGAAAAGCAAATTTTTGAGATGCTTTACAGAAATATGATATGAGATTTTGGGAAGATTTGTGATTGATGCATACTCTTCCTTGCTTGACAATGTAGTATGGATTACTTCGAGAGAAGCCAGCACTTTCTAATAGATTCATAACATCAGTTTTAGTGACATTTTTCTTGTCAAGAAAATACTGATCCTTCTTTGAGCCAATAACTCTCTTCAGTGAAACTTCTTCCTTGTCAATCTAGAAAATTAAATTAAATTCCATTATATAATTCTCATAGTTATCCTTATATAATATATAATGTTAAATTTAATCTTATTTTTTATGATATTTATAATATCGTTATTATCGCATTTCATGATATCTTTATGATATAGCATAAATAAAAAGATAAGATAACGCTAATGATAATATAATTTTATGATAACCTCAACATATACTACATAAATGACTTGCTTTAAGGTGTACAAAAAGTTTGTAGATGAAAGAAACATTGATAAAAGAGATGAGATTAATACTTACTGGAATTCTGTTATCACTGTTATCAAATATGATCTCAACAAATGCAGATAAAACTTGAGGACCAGTGCCTTCCTGCAAAGTGATTAAGCATGTTAATAACACAAAAACACAAGTAGTAATAATAGAAATAAATCTAAATCAATTTACGTGTAACAATTGTCTTCTTTCTTCTGGACTCATGTGACTGAATTCATCACTGAGGACAAATTGAATTGCTGAATGGGTGAAAGAGAAAACAATTCATTCACTCAACATTCAAATACAAAATACAAAAAAACTGTGCTCAATAACAAATTAGAAGTTGTTATTTAGATTTATTTCACTTACCAAGAAAGAAATTACTTTTCCCGGAGCCATTTCTTCCGACTGAGAAAGCAAAACACATAATGTAATAAAATGTTTCCTTTGATGAAAGAGTTAAAATAATTTCACTTTGCACATCTACAGTTAATAATGAATTTAAATTGTGGAGAAGAAGATATACATATACTTACCGACTATATTATGCTTGGAACTGAATGGTTCTATCACTGTTTGATCTCTATAGCTCCTGAAACCTTGAATAATGACCTGCAAATGAATAGAGATAAAAGCATGAGTTGTTAATTGTGAATTATGACTGCTACTTCTTGTGAGAGGTAACTTTTGGCTTGATGTGCTGAAGTGATGATAATGTTGTAGTAAAGTGTCGTTTTGGTTGGGGTAAACAAATATGGCAGGACAATAAAACTAACGTCTTGGGAAACACGCCCCCTTTTGCCACGCCCACTTTTCAAATTCACGAGCAAAAGCAGTCTCAAAATGCGATGTACTTATAGTTTAGGTTTAAAAAAGAATAAAACGAGATACATTTAGAAATTAAGAAACCAAAAACACTCCACAACACAAGAAAAAAAATTATGCAGCAAAAGGGGGGCCTATGAGAAAATTCAAAATGACTAGATCTGAGATAATTATAGGCCACATAGGCCAGCATTATCGTTTCATCTGGTTATCAAAAAACTGCAGTCTCAATGACATGGGATTATTAAGTAGCTTAAAATATGTTTATACCTGCTTAATATACATCTTGAATGATAATGCCCAAAATTCCCTCGAAGAAGGACATAAAATCAAAATGGCTGCAAAGCGAAAAACAATACAGCATGGAAAGTGGCGGGAATTTGCTCCTTCGCAATAACAGGCAAAGCTATTCTCCACTTGATAAAAAAAATCTTAGAGTGGTCAGAGTAGGGAATAAAAGCAAACTAAGTATTATCGTATCGTTACTTGGAAGCTTCATTGATACATAATCAACCATTAAAAATAATAAGATTCTAAAAAAGAGAGCTGGCTCAGAAACAGTCGAAACAAACTAATTAGGATAATTTTGAGACAATATTCAGCCCTCTAAGACAATAGGTTCAAAAGTTATGTTTGCCGAACTGTTGCAGCAAGCCAATTTCTATATGTATAATCCTTGTAACCCAGAAGATCTAATTCCTATAAATACGCCATATGTAAATACGGTGTAGGGTGTAGGGTTCAAAACCAGTCCTTGGGACCCAAGGACCCCCTGGATGTTGAGACAATTCCCAGCTCTCTAGGAGTAATGGTTCGTGGACCCAAATTTCCAGTGGATAGCTAAACTTTCTATCTCACATGAAGTAGGCACTGAAAAGACAAAACTTTGAAATAGACTGAAAAATGATTCACAAGGAGTCGAATTATACTAAATAGGTCCTACTGCTCACGTTGAGACAATTCCCAGCTCTCTAGGAGTAATGGTTCAAATTTTAGTGCGGCCAGAACGCCCGCGGATAGCTATTTACGCTTTCTATCATACATGAAGTAGGTATTGAAAAAATCAAATTTTGAAATAGACTGAAAAATGACTCACAAGGAGTCTAATTATACTAAATAGGTCCTACTGATCACGTTGAGACAATTCCCAGCTCTCTAGGAGTAATGGTTCAAATTTTAGTGCGGCCAGATCGCCCGCGGATAGCTATTTACGCTTTCTATCATACATGAAGTAGGTATTGAAAAAATCAAATTTTGAAATAGACTGAAAAATGACTCACAATGAGTCGAATTATACTAAATAGGTCCTACTGATCACGTTGAGACAATTCCCAGCTCTCTAGGAGTAATGGTTCAAATTTTAGTGCGGCCAGATCGCCGCGGATAGCTATTTACGCTTTCTATCATACATGAAGTAGGTATGAAAAATCAAATTAGAAATAGACTGAAAAAAGACTCACAATGAGTCGAATTATACTAAATAGGTCCTACTGATCACGTTGAGACAATTCCCAGCTCTCTAGGAGTAATGGTTCAAATTTTAGTGCGGCCAGATCGCCCGCGGATAGCTATTTACGCTTTCTATCATACATGAAGTAGGTATTGAAAAATTCAAATTTAGAAATAGACTGAAAAAAGACTCACAAGGAGTCTAATTATACTAAATAGGTCCTACTGATCACGTTGAGACAATTCCCAGCTCTCTAGGAGTAATGGTTCAAATTTTAGTGCACCCAGATCGCCCGCGGATAGCTATTTACGCTTTCTATCATACATGAAACAGGTACAGAAAAAATCAAATTTTGAAATAGACTGAAAAATGATTCACAAGGAATCCAATTATACTAAATAGGTCCTACTGATCACGTTGAGACAATTCCCAGCCCCAGGTCGAAATAATTTGTCCTAGAAACCTGAAATTTGTTGCAACGTGATGGGCATGGTCAGAATAATATGGTTTGTTTATTTACAACTCCAATATCATTGTAATCTGTCCCCGGCGTTCCAAAACACTGGAAACGACGCATTCTAATGGTTTAAAGCCCGTCGTTATCGGGTGCTTTGAGCAACCATAACATTTGAACAAATTGTCCTAGAGAGCTGAAACTTTTCTCAACGTGATCAGAAAGATTCGTTTGATAAGGTTTGATAAGGTTTGAAAGGAGGTTTTCCAGGGTTTGAAAGGAGGTCTCAATCGCCTTCGTTGAGCAAGATTTGAAAGTAGATCGTTGTATTCCCGCGCAGTATTGATAACTACCCCACCGCTAATGCTCGCCACTAATCGTTTTTCAGTTTTCGTTACTCGTAATTCGTCGTTTGATGCAATTCTCGGTCATGTGGTTTTGGCCACTAGTATCTTTTGCCAACCAAGAAAGTAATTTGATTTGAAATGTCGGAACCAAATTCAAGACAGACGAAAATAGGTCTGGATTCTGGACTCACATTGGAGAATTCTAGACTCACATTGGGAAAATCGCTGCAAAAGACGGTATTATCATCGATTGCTATAAATTTGAAGTCTCTGCCCTGAAACTACAACTATATGAGGATCCTTTCAGCAAAAAACCGCATCTCTATCTTGCTTGTACTTCGAAATCAAACGGGAAATATTTTGTCACTTGCTCCTCGACATGGCCGCCTGGTCAGGCTGGCCTACCGTAAACATGGTAAAAATTTCAAAGTCTTTCATTTTTACGAAGTTCGAAGTCTCTGCCCTGAAACTACAACTATGTTAGGATGTTATCAGCAAAAAACCGCATCTCTATCTTGCCTGTACTTCAAAATCAAACGGGAAATATTTTGTCACTAGCTCTTCGAAAAGGCTGCTTTTCCAACTTGTCGAAGTGGATGTCACCGTTACGAAAACACGGAACAAGCAGAACACAGACTCACATTGGAGAATTCTAGACTCACATTGGGAAAGTCGCTGTAAAACACGGTATTATCATTGTTTGCTGTAAATTTGAAGTCTCTGCCCTGAAACTACAACTATATGGGGATGTTTTCAGCAAAAAACCGCATCTCTATCTTGCTTGTACTTCGAAATCAAACGGGAAATATTTTGTCACTAGCTCTTCGAAAAGGCTGCTTTTCCAACTTGTCGAAGTGGATGTCCACGTTACTAAAACACGGAACAAGCAGAACACAGACGAACATTCTTTTCTGGATAAACATTGGAAATCAAACGGGAAATGTTTTGTCATGACATTCAGATGGTAACACGCTTAGTTTAAGTTCAATTTCGACTTCAGTTCGTCTTGCGTAATTGATTACATTTTTTGCTTTTGTACCCCAGGAATTAAGCATCATTGCATTGTTATGTCACTTTTTGGTATTTTCTCATGGATTTCGGAATTTATATGAATTACAATACTGCCTTGCGTGTACGTCCTAATTGTTGATCCCAATTTACCTTTACCTTTAATATAAGTAGCTTCTACTTGGAAGTTTAATTTAGTTAATTTTGGAATATTGTAAAAGACAGTCATATTCTCTTTGCTTGTCGTTTATGTCTTTGTCAATTCTTGTTGCGGGAATCTTTCTCAAATGCACCCAGTAGGCATCGTGTCAGGTAAATTTATATCTGCCATCGATGAATCTTGAATTGAGTTGAATTGCCATCTATGTTGGAGGCTGTGCCTATGTATCCGATCCGTTCATTTACTTTAACGAATAACCGTATTTCAAAAATGATTGTTAAGGATAAGAAATTTGATAAGTATTGGCAAAAGTAACAATTTTTCAATTGTTTTTATCGAAAGTTCCCGCTCAAGCGGACTTTAGACATATTTTTCCTCTGTTCTGTTTGTTCCGTGTTTTAGTAACGTCAACAGCCACTTCGAAAAGTTGAAAAGGCAGTGACAAAACATTTCCCGTTTGATTTCGAAGTACAAGCAAGAAAGAGATGCGGTTTTTTGTTGAAAACATCCCCCTATTGTTGTAGTTTCAGGGCAGAGACTTCAATTTATAACAATCGATGATAATTCGGTCTTTTGCAGCAACTTTCCCAATGTGAGTCTGGAATCTCAAATGTGAGTTTGTGTTCTGCTTGTTCCGTGTTTTAGTAGCGTCGATATCCACTTCGAAAACTTGGAAAAGCAGCCTTTTCGCAGAGCTAGTGACAAAATATTTCCCGTTTGATTTCCAAGCACAAGCATGATAAAGATGCGGTTTTTTGCTGAAAACATCCCCATATAGTTGTAGTTTCAGGGCAGAGACTTCGAATTTCTTAAAAATGAAAGACTTTGAAATTTTTGTCATGTTTACGGTAGGCCAGCCTGGCCAGGCGGCCATGTCGAGGAGCAAGTGACAAAATATTTCCCGTTTGATTTCGAAGTACAAGCAAGATAGAGATACGGTTTTTTGCTGAAAACATCCTAACATAGTTGTACTTTCAGGGCAGAGACTTTGAATTTCTTAAAAATGAAAGACTTCGAAATTTTTACCATGTTTACGGTAGGCCCGCCTGGCCAGGCGGCCATGTCGAGGAGCAAGTGACAAAATATTTCCCGTTTGATTTCGAAGTACAAGCAAGATAGAGATGCGGTTTTTTGCTGAAAGTATCCTCATATAGTTGTAGTTTCAGGGCAGAGACTTCGAATTTGTAGTAATTAATGATAATACCGTCTTTTACAGCGACTTTCCCAATGTGAGTCTGGAATCCCAAAGTGAGTCTAGATTCCAGACCTATTTTCGTCTGTCTTGAATTTGGTAATGTCGGATTGTTTACATTGTTGAATCCTTTTATTATCCTGCATAATCCTTTGAAATTACCTTATCAAGGATGCAGTTTCTACGCATTCACCCGACTCTGAAACTAGTTTGAGTGACTGGCAAAAGATCTTTTGCCTTGGCCTAGTCAAGGTATTTAGGGATCAATAAACAACTGATTAGAATGGAAGGTGAAGAGTTAAGCAGGCTGAAGGACGAGAATCGGAGTCTGAGGATTAAAATAGCTGGAGTAGACACTCTTTCTTCGTTATTAAATGGCACAAGAGATGAACTCGATACTGTTTTTGGGGAAAAGGAAGACCTTGAGATGGAGCTCGCAAGATTGCAGTGTAGATGTTCAATGCTTGAAAAAGAGATTGCCGATAATAAGAAGAAGCATGACGTGCAAGGCTGTAGACCGTCCAAAGATCTGTTTGAGTCGATCTTGAGAGAAAACAAACAACTGAAAACCGACTTGAAAGAGGCGAGGACGAAGAAAACTGTAGAAGAGGAGGTGAGGACTCCCCCCCCCCCCCACCCCAGACAGACTCTGTCACCTTGCCCCCTCTTCAGGCCCCTATAAGCAATTTTGAATCCACGAAGACAACTTTGACAAAGACCAGTATCTCTTCTTTAGTTTAAACTTTAATTAAAGTTAACAACCACCAGAAAAGACCTGCCATGCCAGGGTAGGAAAGGAATAGAAAGTGCTTCCATAGCCCCCTATGTTTTCACCACCCCTGATGATAAACTGTTCTTGGAGCAGTTTATCATCAGGGTTTATCACAGTTTATCATCAGGGTTTATCACAGTTTATCATCAGGGTTTATCACAGTTTATCATCAGCTTGGAACAGTTTATCAGAAAAATATAAGAGGGAAATAGAAAATAAAAGAGAAAAATATATATTTTTTAGGGATTATTTGACCCAGATACAATGCATGGTTTGATGGCATTCAAAAACGAAGTTGAATTGGAAATCAAGAGCATCCAACAAGTAATGAAAAGGGAGGAGGGAGAGAGCCAGATTACACAAATTTCCAGACTGCTTGGACAAGTTTCAAAGCTGGAACACGACAACAGCTCTAAAGAGGAAGAGATAGTTGCTTTGAAGTCGGATTTACAAATTCTCAGAAAGCAACTGGAAGAGCAGAGCTTGGTATCAAGTACCCATGGGTTGGCATTGGATCAAGTTACCGTTCCATTGACTCAGAACGATGTGTGTCAAAAAGATGTTGGAGTTCAGACGGTGCTGGAGTTTCAAGGTGATGAAGCAATGCAGAAAGAATTCAGCCTCAGAAGTAGCAAGGCATTGGAGCCAAGAAGTCCGAAGAGATCTTCATCAATTGGAAGAAGAAACTCTAAAAGGGCAAGTGGGGATTGGAGTAACATCAAAAAGACTCATTCAGATCTATTTGAGGATTCATGGGATATTGATAACATCAATCCAAATGAACAACTGAAAGTCACGCAAGATCTTCTTGTGCAAGCCAATGAAATCATTACTATCATGACAGAAGAGAATGCAAAGGTAAGTTTCTTCTGTTTTCCGAGAAAGGAGATGACTGTGAGATGTCTGCAGGTATTATGCTGTTCTTGCTCCATTCATATCAGATGTATTTGTCTCTGTAGCTTGTGAAGGTCAATGCAGCTCTGTTGGAAGAACTCAGCAAGGAATCAAATAATCTTGAGGTCGATAAGAAGAATGCCATGGTAGAAAGGCTGAGGTTCTTGTTCACGGAGTCATCTCTCGAAGAAACTGAGGAAGTCACACATATCATTCAAGATTTGCTCAATGAAAATCTTGACAATTCTGATGACAAAGACTGGAGCAAAACGTTGGAAATATCAACAAAAACTGAGTCATCATGCAATGACAATAATAATGAAGCAAATGTTGATGAAAAAGAGAAGAAGAAATGCAACACAAGAGATAGTGGTGTGGATATTTTTCCATTGATAGATTCCACAGATCAGCAGCATTCGCCAACACAAACATGCATCACTGAATTGGTGGAAAACACAGAAGTTTTAACCAATGGTGAGCCTGGCATAGCTGATGATAACGATGCAACTGTTGACTGCAGTGTTTCAGATGAGAACCCCCAACTGAAGGTCCGTCTTGAAGAGCAAAGTAAACTCATTGCCAGTGCAGAGGATAGAATTTCTCAACTACTCGAAAGGATCGCATCATTAGAGGAAAAAGAAAAGAAAATGCTGAAGGAACAAGAGGAGGTAGCTCTCTTATTTTCTCACTTATTTAGTCAGATCTATCATAAGACTTTTCACGAGATTTAGCTCAGTAAAGTTAACAATTATTATGATTATTTCACAGGCGATCAACGAAGCTATTGGCCCAGTTGGAAGGCGAAGGTTGTGTAAAAGTGTGAATAATATTCCTAGCTCAATGCACACGCCTGTCACGTACCAAAGGATTGTTCTAGAGAGCGACATTTGATTGGCTCTTTGATAATCCTGTTCCATGTTTTGCACATGCACAAAACTGATTTGCATTTCAAGATGATTCATACACGAAGTAAACCAGGGGAAATCATTTCACCATTCGCTTAAAAGATCCATGTACATATTTTCTATGTTTTAATAACTCTATGGAAGTATAAATCTGTGTATTTATATACAACGATGTTCTATTTTAGAATACTGTATTTATGAAGACTTTATTGCATAATTTTAAATTTGCCTGCAAGCATTTTAAGAAACTTTAAAACATTACTCCAAGACTTTTGCTGATAACTTTTATAAGGGAAGAAATAAAATAGCTAACTAAAGTTTTAATATAGAGCTGTGAAGTATTTTTCATCTGTTATGGACATCACGTTTGATACGTGAATTGTAGAAAGAGTGTACTTTAAAACCAAGATTTTTTACGTTTTTTGTGGACTATTGCCACGTTTTTCTATAGATTAGTTTAGTTTCTAAATGGCAAACTTCAGACTTATTTGTTTAGTATTATTAAGATGCTATTGATTAGAAAATGAGATATAATATTTCAAAAAGACTTGGATAAACTCTCTCTTCTTAAATCTCGCAACTTCTTCATCGAATGGTTGGATAAAACTTAGAGCAGCTTTCTATAGCTCATTCAAAATATACAAATGTAGTTGGTGAACGAACGAAAATTCAAAATTCGTGCGATATATCCGAATCGCCTCGGAAACAAATTTGGTGTGTTTGTAGTACTAGGCTTGCCCTCATTACGTCACCTTCACTCAACCACGCAAAAGATGTTACGTCATGGATTTTCTTCGTGTGCACTTAAAATGGGACATGATTTCATTGACGCAAATTGTTCATACGTTTGGCCAACTGGAGTCAAAGAAATTAGTTATGATCTTAAATGTTCAGGAAGTATACTTGGCTTGTATTTAAGGCAGGATAGCTCTAACAGTTGTGAGGACTTCGGATTTTTAGGGTGTTGGTTGATCGAAAAATGTTGTGTTCGTTTTTTGGTGAACGAAGATTATTCTCATATCGTAGACACATATCATATAACACTTCTTATGTATCATACAATAAAGGAAAAAATAATGGATAAAGTTTGATGGAAAAACCTTTGTTCGATAAAAACGGCCGCAATGTTATTGTTGACTCACACGTCACTCCGTTATCAAAGGTAATTCGAGCTCAAGGTTGAGTCATGTAATTTTATCTTAATTCCTACATATCATGTTTCGTTTTGCGATCAAACAATTGCTCACATAAAAAGAATAAGACATTTTTTTCTTCGCTTGAGGTTTGGAGTTGAAGCTTGGTTTGGAAGTAGTCGAAATCTGGTAAGAATCTCAGCTTTAAACGATGCATATATCACTATATCACTATATATCACTTTTTTACATTTTTAACAAACATTTTCGACTTTGAGCCTGCAATTATTGTAAAGTTAATTATCAATTGACCCTTATTTTGCTTTGTGAGAGAGCTCAGATAAACAAAACATCTCAGTCTTGATGACACTGGAACCTGCCTTTATTCTTATTACATATTATTATTCTTAACTTTTATAGAATTTGAGCCTGAACCCTCTTATTAACTGTATTCTTATAAAAAAAAGTGTGTAGCGGTGAAGCAGTAAAAAATAGAACAAGATTGATTCCAGCTTCATAGATGCAATGATTCAATTCAGCCGCAGGGTCGTAATAAAATGACCTTATTTTGTATCACACTTATGTATGACGTTTAATGCCAATGCATTTTTGCATTATATCATTTAGAAGTGGATATTCTTTCGCCAACATGATGCTAATCAAAGCACTTCTCTTGATTGCTCTTTCAATTGTTTACACCAATGCAGGTATGAATATTACAAACCCGCTCCTAACAATCTTACAACTTTGTGCTAAAATTTACCCCACTGAAATTCCTTTGTGTGCAACTGGGGGCAAGGGATTATTACCCCACAATCCTCTTGCTATATGCGTATGTTACGTACTTTGTTTTGTAGCGAATCCTTGCGATGACATAGAGAAAGATTTTTGCAGTACTTGGGCAAAAAAAGGTTACTGCACGAAAATTTATATGACCTATATGAAGAAAAATTGCAAGAAAACTTGCGGATATTGCCCAAAAAGTTTGTAATTTTGAACAATTTTCTATTCTTGGTATATGTATTATTTATTCATCACATCTTTCGTGCAGATTGAACTGTTAAGTTTTGTAATCTGAGACGCACGCTCTCTGATGCTAACACCAAGGGTCAATGACAGCTAGCCATAAATATGCTAGGAAGACTTTTAAAGAAAACAAAGATTGTTTTCGCTCTGTTATTTCGCACATTCACAATACAAAATTTCAATGTTTCCCTTTTTGTGAGCACAGTGAGCCACACGAATGAATGTTTTCATCTTAATGTTGCATTATGCTTTTTGTTTATGATCAGAGAATCCAGAGTGTTTGAACGAACCAGAGCATGACAAAAACTGCGAGAACTATTGGAAGGGTTTCTGTTCACGAAAATCACAATACTTTTCATTCATGAAGAAGAATTGCAAGAAGACATGTGGACTTTGTCCTGGTAAGTAAGTTGTTAATTTATTATTAATAATTCATACTTTGTTAATTCATTGAAGAGTCACAAACTGTAAATTTCCATAGTGCACAATAGGCAAACGTATATTTCCTATTCAACTACATAACTCAATATAATTGAGCTTTGCATCTATTATTTTTATTATTTTTAGAGGAATTGCCATCAAAAATTTTAATAGCTGCGTAAAGTTAACGACGAGTTTTCGTCTCTATAGCAAATACCAAAAGTAATATTTCCAATATCCACTTAAATTATAGCGGTCTAGGCGTCTATAACTTATATTATTTCTAGAACTCATATTATTTCTATGACCTCATAAACAATTTGCGCCACGCCAGAGTAAGCTCCTCCACATTCGATATGTTTAAGAAATCGCAGAGTCAAGTCGTTCCCAGGCCACATTAATGCATCATATTGCACCCGTAATCTTGTGGGTAGCTAGCCAATCAGAATGACTGTTTGATACAGCCACAACAATTAAAAGGCTTTGAGACTCAACAACAGCTACAATTCATACGGTTGGCGTTGGTCTTTGACTCATTAAGATTCCTAAGACTCCATATTAGATTATCATAGAAAGAAAAAGGCTTGAAAATCCACTTACCTTTGGTATATTCTGCCGCTAGCAATTCTTGTGTCTAATTTCCTTTGTACAAACAATACAATATGAATAGGTAACATCTTTTCTTATATCGCATTGTAGTATACTTCATTTGTTTATCGTTATTTCCAGCACAAACAACTCTTCCACCAACGACAAAACCCAAACCTAAACCAGGTAAAGCAGATCCACGATTCAGTGTAGTTTATGTATATAGATTAATATAAATTATCATAAATTATCAACAACAGATATACGTCGAATATCTATAATCGCTCATAGGGATCAAAGGCTTAATTAATTCGGTGTAGTGTCATATGAAATGGTACTTCAATAAAAATAGAGACATCAGTAGACATCTATCGTTATGAGCATCACTGGCACTCGTAAAGATTTGGAAAATACTAATTGTTTTTAAAATCGGAAACATGGCGAAACATAGTAAATACTAAAGCTTTTCGTCTGACACTCATCAGAGTAGTACGTCAGAAAGAGAACGAAAAATACTAATTTTGTTGTTGTTCTGTTTTTAAATGACAGCCTGCAAAGATACTCCCAAGCATGCGAAGAATTGCCCCGGTTTCAAAAGGTTCTGTAAAAAGGCAAGCCGATGGTTTAAATGGATGCATGACAACTGTCCCAAAACATGCAAATTCTGCCGAGGTAGGAAATACAACAATTAGAGCATGGAAGAAGGGAAAGAGAAGAAAGAGGGGACTTTTAATGCAGGGGGCATTTTATGATGTAATTATTTATAATATTTCTATGAGAAACTATTTATTAATTAGACGACTGTGGATTAAGAGGGCCTGTCCAAGGAAGAGTTATTGGAGGTGTTGAAGCCGAAGCCCATTCATGGCCATGGTCTGTGGCTCTTCTTAGATTCGGTGGGTATTTCTGTGGTGGTACATTGATCGATGAACAATGGGTTCTTTCTGCGGCACATTGCGTTTATGGACGAGAAGACCAGGCTATGTTTATGGAGGCTGTGCTTGGGGAACATGATAGGTACGTATGACGTATAGTCACTACATTGCATCCCTGTGCTTTACTCGGTTTTGCTAGTTGCGATCGAGGCACAGGGACGCAATGTAATGAGTCTACGTATGACATACATTATGTATGGCATGACGTATGGCATAATAATAAAATTTGAAATTGTTTCATTGCTTTAGATCTGTAACAGAAAAAACAGAACAGAAATTCAAGATTGAGAAAATAATAAGCCACAAAGATTACAGTTCTACAACGCTTGACAGTGACATTGCGATGATAAAATTGAAAAACAAAGTTGTTTTGAAGAAAGATAAGTTTGGTAATCCAGACAAAGTCGGACTGGCTTGTTTACCAAAACAAGGAGAGGCAGCTAATATCAAAGATTTGTGCTTTATTACTGGTAGGAAAAGCAACATAGTGTAAACTTCATTTTTTTAATGGGGGGCTCATTGAATGTTTACGAGAAAGGGAGGTTCGTCAGACGTGGCAATATTTAAAGTGTGACTCTTTTATTTTGCTATTTGGAGAATAAAATAGCATTTGAATATGTAATTGGGTCAAAGAAGCTGATATCGCCGGATGCGGCAGCTGGCGATTGTATGGAAAGCAGTTTTTGTGAATGGTAAGCAATTAAATGTTTGTTGTAGGTTGGGGAAAGACAACTGGTGATGGCACAAGCAGTCAGATTCTAATGGAAGCTGAAATGCCAACGGTTACTAACAGGAAATGCAGGAAACTGAATCAAAAATGGGGAGGAACAGCCATTACAAAAAACATGTTGTGCGCAGGACAGGAGCCTGGGACAAAAATGAGCGGTTGTCATGGTGATTCCGGTGGTCCATACGTGTGCACCAAAAATGGTAGAAAGTGGACACTGACTGGTGCAGTTAGCTGGGGATCATCCAGATGTGACAGGAGTGAGAAATACACAGTGTTTGCCCGTGTCAGTGAGTTCAGAGATTGGATTGACAACATCAGAAACACTAATTGAGACGAACAGAAAATAAAGACTGATTTTATATAAGCGTAGTTTTTAGCTTTTTTACTACATTCTTATTCGATTGCAAATTGATATTCAGTGTCATCTTTACGGCTGGAATTCTTTGATACAGTTTCATAGCATATCACATTGGAGTTCGTTTTCCTTTTACTCTTGTCACCTTTTGGTGCCCTGCAGGCTCTACCATTGGTTGCCAGTATGGCAACCCTGCGTCTAACGCCGAACAGGCGTGCAAGGACGTGCCAGAAAAGCGCGGCATGTTGTCAATATTGCTTTGTTTGGACTGCACGCAATAGATTCCCGCAGTGTTAAAATTAGATAAATAAAGCTTTGCACTTCTCAGTTCTCTATATCCTTCCAGCATCCACAACACATTTCAGGACAAAATTCAGATGAAAGTTCGTGGGTCTTGAAGAAGAACGTTGAAATTCAATTGTGACTGAGAGAAAGATTTTCAATAAGCATGTAAGAATATGTCTATATTTCATAAAAATGAATTTGATTTATTTTTTGCATTAAAATGTCTGTGTCAGTATTCCTTAAATGGTTTAAATCAGTGTTATATACTTCTATGTTTACTCAAACTAAACTTGAACATCAACCCTTGCTGTCGTCCAGTCCAATGTTGCTTGTATGTAATTTATAAAGAAAAGACTATGAATGATAATTTATAGACTTTGAGAAATGGTTGGATGGACAAATTACATGGAATTATATATATAAACTATATGGTATAATAATTGCTTTTCTGGTATTTTGCAACAAAATGGCGAGTGGGGAAGTTTGTGGAAAGCAAAAGTGCAGTCTTAAACATTATTCTTATAAAACAAAGCAGTGTTATATAGGTCAATTAAGTTTTTTTCAGTGACTATCTCTTTTACAGACGGTTTACATTTGCAGTTTTTGTTTTTTCACAGCAAGAATACTGCTGAACTTGCCTTTTTGTCGTCATCATAATGACCCACGTCACAAATCAGCTCCTCCTCATTTTCCTCCTCGCAGTGGCAACAACATTCGTTAATGCAGGTAAGAGAATTCGTCGTCAATTTATCATCAACTTTGAATGTCCATAAATTTAAAACATCTATGTAGCTAGTGACTTTTTTTTAAATTTCAAATGGGACTATTGATGCTCTCGAGGAATGTAGCAGTCGCGAGGAATGTAGCAGCTTTATCTTTTAATTTCATTTTCATTCAAGCAAGTAGTAAATTAAAAAATTCACCAAAAAATATGTTACTGACATTTAGGTTGTGCAAAAATCTTGTACACGTATTATTGTTCGCACTTGCTCCAAACCTACTTTATGTTTATTGAGTCTACCTATTTTTATAAGAAACTTGCACTATCTTGGTACTATAATCATCCAAGTTAAAAAAGACTATAATATTTTTGGAAAAAAATAATAATATTTCTTATAACGAGAAAATGCTATGTGCAAATTGAAATCATTCGATTCTTTATAAAAATGCAAATTTGTGAGTTATTTTACAACTTCTGAACCTAACATACTAAACTTTCTTAAATTTTGTTTTAATTATTTTTGCAGAACGATCTCGAGGAAAGCCATACATGATAAGACCAACGAGCAACAAAATATTTTTTGCAAGAATTGGACAAGACCTAATGATTCAATGTTTGGCCTGGCCTTATCGTGGTGGTTGCTTGCAACTTTTTCCTGTGAAAATGGCGAATTCAATGAAAAACCAAGCGAGACCTGCAAAATTTCGAAAGATTCATAAAGAGGGAAAAGGCAACAGCGTGTTGCGAATAGCTTCATACATGTTTTACAATATTTCCAGAGCAGAATTAGGAACATATACGTGTATGGCTGTCAACTCTCTTGGATACTCAGCAAAAACATTTAGCATCAAGGAACAACAAGGGCTTGAACTGGATTTTTTCAATTGTAAGTTTTCGAATTTGCTTTTCTTTATTGTTCTATATGGAGGCGCTGTAGGGAAATACCTAAGAAAGCTGACATATGCTTTCTTTCTTGTATTATTTTTATACTTTCCTATTTTGTCGTATCAATCTACAAACAGTTTGTTTAAATTTTCAGACGACTTGAAGTTTCATTCAGCAGTTCAAACATTTTTTGTGGGATTTCTTGGAAGTAAAATCTCGTTGGATTGCTCCGTGACTTCATTGGAACCAGTATCTGTTGAATGGTAGGTGGACAAAAATCGACTTGGTCAAGATAGATACTTGCAATTTTCATATTGCGGAGCCCCTTGCTACAGGGATGCCGGAAGCACACTGGGGCACAGGGGGTCAAACTCTTTTAAAGGGCATTTAAAAACAATGCCACGCCCAAAAGTGCCCTTCCTATGGTATAAAAGCTTCTTAGCCTTTTCAATTTTGGTAGGGCTGTTTCTTAGCTTTGGAAAAATTGAGCCTACCGTTTCTTATAGAGTGTTTCTTATAAAAAAATTGAGTTTACCGTAAATCTTCGAATAAATTCCCGGAAGCGTATTTGGAAAAACTAAATTTTAGCCTGATTATTGTCCAATATTAAGCAAAATAAAAGCTATACTATGCAGCCAACCAATGAAGTTATTGGTTTAAACTTGCTGCTACTTGCAATACATTCTAAACAACTTCTACGTCTCAATACTTGGGCTCAATAGCTTGCAAATGATTATCAGGATGGGGGCTTATTCGAAGGTGGGGGCTTATTCTAGGATTTACGGTATTGTATATCATGGTGCTATGCTGTATCTAATCTGCTGTTTCAGTTAAATACCAATGGCGATCGTTGATCACAATACGTCTTGTTGTAAAGCAAAAACGCCGTAATAATTCAAAAAGGGCACTTCTTGCCCCCTGCACCCCCTCATGAAAGGGCTCCGGCATCGATGGCTATCAAGTGTGTATTTTGAGAACAAAATGTTTTTTTCGATGTCATAGGTATATGAATAAGCGGAGATTGAGCAAAGAGGATGTTCTTTCAGAAAAAAGAATGAAATTGCACGAAAATGATCAAATTCTTACCATCAGGGATTTAAATTACGGAGATTGGGCGAATTATAAATGTATATGCGTGGGTGATAAAAGCAAGATTTTAATCAAACGAGAATTTCGTCTTTTTGTAGTGCGTGGTAAGTATTTTGTTTTATATGATTATAATCTACAGAACTGAACGAAACTTGAAAGTCAGGTTGCATTGCTCCGCTCCAACAGCAAACCAAAAAGCAGAATACATTTTATTTTTTGACTCGCATTATTTAAATTTGTAGGCAAGCGAGTTAGGCCAAAACCAACCACGCCCAGTTCATACAACAAAACAAAATACACTCCACAGACAAGGCACAATTTCACCATCGCAAGGGCTAATAACACCAAACACGGTATGTATTTTATTTGAAACGACAAAGCTCACTTAGGCGTAAAAGCCTGCTATCTTTAACCTGGTTGATTAACAAAAATGATTGTTTGTTAACATGAATTATTTTGTCTTGTAGATCAAAAGCAATCAACCCCAATTAAAGAAACTCCGTAATAGCAATAAAAGAGACACACTTGCAGCCATTATTGTTGCCATAGTATATTTGTGTCATTTTACGGTTATATTAATCACATCTTATGCTGCTTATATCATTAAAATTTTTTTATACAATGAAATTTGTTGACATCATTTTCCGTCTTAAAGTTGATAAAGCTTTTCTGATCAGTTCGGTGCAAGTTTGACTTGCATATATGCCAACTATATAAGTTACTTAAAATTCATGTTTTTCGTGCGAAAAACTCCACGCATTGACGTCAAAGCTGCAACACGAGAACCTCTTGTAACGGAGAAGGTCATTTGAAATCGAACATCAGTCTTACAAAAACAGATTAAAAACATTCTACAGTCTATATTATGAGCTCTCCTTTTCTTCAAATTATTCCTTTGTGCCCAGCCCAAGGCAGTTTGAAGGTCTCGAGGATCTCCTTATGTTATGTTATCACTCTACCCTTAATGTTTTCCATAATTCGGGCTCATATGATTTCTAGACAGATGCTATATACTGAAGCCAACCAGATAATTGCGTGAGGAAAATAGCAAACCTCGACAGTTAGTTTTGAATTTATTCATGCAAAATGCTCAAATTGTTTGTATTTTAATCTTTCGGCGAAAAGCCAACAATACAGCAGTAAGCATGTCGAAAGAAATGAAATGTTCGGCATAGTTTGAAGAAAAGTTTTGTGTAATTAGTTCCTCACACAAGGCATAATAATCGTTTCAAAAAAACCGCTGTAAAGTATAATAATCGATACGAAAAAGTTAAAATATTGCCAAATTTGAAAAACCCTGATCTTGAAACAAACTTCAGAGGTTGGAGAAAGAAGATAGTCCAACTGGCTGCATATACTTATTCAATGGAAAATGATACCACAGTTGATTACAAGGTAAGATTGTTAAAAATTATCTGAAGATAGCAATCATCAAGATCATTAACATTTATAATCATTAAAGTCGTTTATAATCATCAAACATCAAATATAATCAAAATATAAAATCGTATATTAACTGTTCAGAATGTCACTTGTTTGCGAACAAACATCAATGGCCTCGTTTGCAACTTGACAGGCAGCGATGGTAACTAAGAACACAGTCCATATGTTCTTGCATTGTTTCACTAGCAGTACGGCAAGCTACTGTGGCTCCAGCGCAATCGTTTTTGCAACTTATTGTTTTGAGTTTGGTAGCATTGGTTGGTTGTTGGGCTTGGGTGATATCCACGAGGAACATCAAAGATGAAACAATGAATATGAATGCAATCACTTTCATTCCTACTATTTTGAACGGTGTTCTGTAATGATTCTGTTTGTGGAAAACAATTAGGTAATACTTTTGCAACGCTGTAACTGGACTGGAAAGCAGTTTCATCTGTCACTGCCTTAAATACGTTCCCTTCACCTTCACCATCGTTGTCTTTGTCTGCGGCTGTCTGTCTTTATCACTTACTTAAATCCTGCATATTTCTAGCTTCCAAAAATGTATCTCATTTCAGTCAATGAAATCAAATACAGAGTAAACACGACATGGTTTCTCTCTCTGGCTCCGCTTTGGAAAAAGGCAGGGTAAAGTGAAAATCAACGGATCTTTAGTAAATTTAAAAATCTTTCTTTGGAGTCCCGCAAGGCTCAGTTCTTGGTCCCCTTTTCTTTAACATGTATATAAATGATTTGCTACTCTTCGTGATTTTATCTAGTTGTCACGACACTCTCCTTTCGTTCATTCATTACGATATATTTTCTTCTTTGTTTAGTATTTGCCTCACACCCTGTACTCAATGATAATCTTTCCTTCCTTTCTCACATGACTACCGTATTTCCTCGATTAAACGCCCCCTCGATTAAAAGCCCCCCTCGAATAAACGCCCCCTTATGCTACCAACTTTTGCAATAAATGCTCCCCCTCGATTAAACGCCCCCTCTTTCTTCAAAACCATGGCGACTTTCATTTTCTACGTTGTTGCACGATAAAGCAAGGCTCACCTAAACCATTTTCTCCTTTTCTGGACCCAATGACAGAGCCTGTGATCTTGTACTTTCTAATAAACGCCCCCCTCGAATAATGCCCCCTCGATTAATAATTTTACGTATATTTCTACTTTGTTATAGCCATGAATGCTTATCTCAATCTTTCATTCTTATTTATTTTTCCTGTTATTCTCATTTTTATTGGTTCTTTTATTAATTTACGTAATTCTAATTCTAATTTTGTATTTAAACGCTGTAATTTGTTCAGTTAGTTAGTTCTATCGTTCTATCGTTTATCGTTCTGTCAGTTCTGTTAACGAATTGATTATGATCAAGAGACACTTGTTTCATAAATAAGTCGTTGTTTCTTGGGTCAACCTGCCCACCATACATAGTTGTAATACGTTTTATAACATTCATTATGACCGACTGACATGTCATTGTTGTCATTGCCCCTCCATCATTTCAGTCCTACATATTTGAGAGGCAGCACTCTGAGGCCAATCTCATTTATGCTTGCATTGATATAGAAAATGTTCAAGCAGTCCTTTTGTTAAACATTTTCTGTTGTTTTTTCCAGCAAATAAACTATAAACATAAAGAAAACCTTTTCTCTTCTTCGGGCATTTTTAATTGCATGCGTGACCTCAACAACAAAATGAAAACAATACATCTAAACGTAAACAAATCATCCGAATGTAAACAATTTAGAAATACTTGATTGACTTGACAAATTGAATATGAATGTGTTTGTCTTAGATGTTTTTGAATTTTTTGTTCCTGTAATGACTTTATTACATGCTTGATAGTGAGAACATATATAGTTTATTGTTGATTTGATTACAAACTACTCACCAAGCTAAATTTAGGAAATTTTTGAACACGGAAATGGGCATAGGCTGTCAAATTTTGGCGCAAAAGCAACATTACAAATATTTGAAACAGCAGGAATCGCAGCGGGAGCGAAGTGAAGCGTAAACTTGTGAAAGTGAAAACGGTGTCGTGTGAACACAGTGAAAAATGCGCACCGTTTTGCCTCTGGAATCCGGAGCGAAATGAAAACGGTGTCGTGTGAACGAAGCCTCAGCGTTGAGCAAATTTCTCGATTCCTGGCATTCCAATTAATTACCACCACTGAGCTAAGTCCGCAGAAAGTCGACTGTACATGGGCCCTTACATGTGCTGTTTACAGTTGTGACGTAATGAGCCCCCGCGGTGTCTAAAACATGCTTTGTTTGTCTATCCTTCGATTTTTCATTTCAAAGGCAACTCAAGTTCCTCCACGACAAGAGGTAATTGATTTGAAGAACGCTTGAAAAGAATTGAACACCAATCACATCCAACGTTTTCTTCAATTCAAGCATGTAAGTGAAGTTTTCAACGTTTTCTTTAATTCAATCATGTAAAGTTTGAATTGTACTATAATTTTCATTTTATTTGCACAATCTTTTGTGGAGTTTTCAAATGTATCATCAAAAGTACATAAATCACCTAAGGGCAAAAGAAGAGAACGAATACATAAAATCATATCATTGATTTCTTCCACGTGATGCGAGATAAAGCATGCAAATATATTTCCCATCAAATGGAGGAAACAGACGCTTGTAAATGTTGCAAAAAGTTTTGCGATGCCCAGGCCAAAGAATTGTACAAATCAAAATCTTCGAGAATGAAGGTCGTTATTCGTTGCGTTTCAACTTATGTTTAGGCCGATGTAATGCTTCAAGAATGACTATTGCAAGTAAAATTGCAGCGAAATGCTGCCCTGGGCAATATTGCAGGAAAATAAAACCCCGATTTATCATTCTATCAATGGAATATTGCAGCAAAAATTGTCCTACACGACCTTTAAATCTGAATTTTCAATTGTTCTTTTCTTTGCCGTTATTTGATATGCCTTGCCTGTGTTTTTCCCACAGCAAGAGTCCCGCTGAGGTATTCTACCAACCTCGAACCCAGGGCCCTTCCAGCTTCGCTGACATGGCCCTGGTACCTACCTCGCAATAATGGACTGTGATTGGCTAACCAATTAACAATAGAAATTGCATAAGTTAGTGACCCGGGGAATTTCAAGAATTAATTTTCATGAAAGGCAAGGAAAACAAGGGAAAATGTGCCGACAATGTGAGAGAAAACGTGACCCTGCATTGTTTTATTACTATGCTTCACGAGTAAACCCTAACAAGAATTTTAAAAACCTTTCGATGATGACAGGAGAAAATTATAAACAGGTGATAGCTTCATTTCTTTTTTCAATCCGAGATCTTTTCAAATTTACTTCGGCCTGTGTCTGCAGCGCCTAGGCCCAGCAAAAACGTATGATTTTCGGACTGATTTGTTGTTAATTTTGGGGCTTAAAGTTTTGAAAATGATTAGTAATATCAAGTTTAAAGCTATATATAAATTTTACGTTTAATTCAGGCGTTATTTTGCTTTTTACACGTCTGAAAACAAATAGTTCGGGGGCATAGGTGAAGGCCAATTTTGCTCAACATAAATAATTGTTGTACTCCTCCAAAATGAAAGTTTGCTTTGTCAATTGATGAAATTCAGTTTCAAACACTTTTGATAAATATTCTTTCCGGTCTAATCTTTAACTTGGAATATTATTTTTAATTATGTGAATTTACATGCACCTGTTGCTCAAAAATTACGATTGAATTCGGATAAAATCGATATAATCACTTTCAATTTCCGTGTGTTTTGATGTTTTATAAAAAATTCGCACAGCAATATGCCCGGAGGAATTCAGGAATTAAAAAAAGGACTCTCTGATACGGTGGCCCATAACTCTCACATCAAATTCAAACTCTCACATCAAATTCAAACTCTCACATCAAATTCAAACCTTCACATCAAATTCAAACTCTCACATCAAATTCTCAAAACCTACCTTCCACATCAAATTCAAACTCTCACATCAAATTCAAACTCTCACATCAAATTCAAACTCTCACATCAAATTCAAACTCTCACATCAAATTCAAACCTTCACATCATTCAAACTCTCACATCAAATTCAAACTACATCAAATTCAAACTCTCACATCAAATTCAAACTCTCACATCAAATTCAAACTCTCACATCAAATTCAAACCTTCACATCAAATTCAAACTCTCACATCAAATTCAAACCTTCACATCAAATTCAAACTCTCACATCAAATTCAAACTCTCACATCAAATTCAAACTCTCACATCAAATTCAAACTTCACATCAAATTCAAACTCTCACATCAAATTCAAACTCTCACATCAAATTCAAACTCTCACATCAAATTCAAACCTTCACATCAAATTCAAACTCTCACATCAAATTCAAACTTCACATCAAATTCAAACTCTCACATCAAATTCAAACTCTCACATCAAATTCAAACTCTCACATCAAATTCAAACTCTCACATCAAATTCAAACTTCACATCAAATTCAAACTCTCACATCAAATTCAAACTCTCACATCAAATTCAAACTCTCACAAAATTCAAACTCTCACATCAAATTCA
>RQOL01000394.1:150672-198243 GCA_013076295.1 Sanderia malayensis | reverse complement strand
GATCTGCCTTTGTTCACCCACGACGATAGCGGTACTGCACATGCGCACTACGACTGTTGAAATCGGATCACGGATGTGCAAGCCAAGCAAAATTCGAAGCGGAAATGACATCAGAGCAACAGGAAATGTCGTCATTGAAGTCATATTCCAGGGGCAGAAACGTTATTTTCTGCAGAGTTCGAATCTGGAACACCACTGCTTTCTTTCACGACGTCACATTTCAATCCATTAGCATCACTGCCAGTTGAAGTAACAGATGTTGTCTCTTCCGCTGTCGTGACTGACGTTACGTCACTTCCGTCAGTAGTAGCCTCTCCACTTCCTGTAATTGGCGTGGCCATGTTCTTATTCTGCAGTGGTCTTGTGACGTCATCATCATTATCTTCACATTTCCCATTGTCTTTTAAATGATCTCTAACATTAGTGACGTCATTACCTCCCTTCTCAGATTTGTTGACACCATCTTCGTTACCAGCATTATCTGTGTGCATAGGGTGCTCAGTATCTAATTTTGTGCCATCCGTTTGGTTCACCTGATCGCTAGCATCGTTCGGGGCCATCATCGGTATGGCAACTGGTGATTTGCAATCGTCAGCATGGTTTGTACCAGCAGGCTTCATTTCTATGTCTGTCTCTGTTTCATTCTCTTCAGCTTCAGCCTCTTTTGTCGCATCTTTATCAGGATGCTCGACAGCCTCCCTATCAGCCTGTTTATCAGCCTCTATTTCAGGTTCATGCGTGGATTCTTTGCCGTTTGCAACAACCCCATCTTGAAGGCAAGTTTCTGGCTCTGAAAGTTTATGAGCAAACTTCAATTTATCAATTACTAATTAGCATGGAGTTGAGCTATTCAATTGGCCTTCTAATGCCAAAGGCCGCTTAACAACAACAACAACGACGACAACAACAACGACAACAACAACAACAACAAGAACAACAACAACAAGAACAACAACAAGAACAACAACAACAAGAACAACAACAAGAACAACAACAACAAGAGCGACAGGCTCAAAACATACTCAAAAAAAGTCCATTATAAATATCAGCAATAATGTCTAAATATTCAATCATAACGTCACATAAACTTCTTCACAGTGGCCTTCTATTCACGAGAAAACAGCAACAACAGCCTCTGCGAAGCCGCATATTCAAATAACAAGCAAACTCACCCTGTTGACAACTCTGCCTTGCGTTACTCACATCATCAGCCTCGTTTCCACCAACAACCTCTGTTGCATTACCAGCCTCGTCTTGCGCTAAGGGCTTCTCCGCTATGACTTCATCTGTGACAACAGATTCGCCAACAGTGTACGATGCTACTGTCTCCGCTTTCTTCGCCTGCGCTTCCAAAATAGGCCGCGCCGGAGGACACAGCAGTTGAGCACTGGCACCTGGGACAACGCAAGACACCTTTAAACCACAGGGAAGCAACGCAGTGAGTTTAAACCCTATGCAAATGCTAGCTTGATTCGCATAAACGTTTATGGGAAAATACTAAGCTTGGGTCCCCCGCCTATCTCAAAACTTAAAGAAAATAGGTGGATATTAGACAAAGACGAAGTGGACTCTGAAAAGATTGAAAGAAAGACCGGAAACCAGATGGAGATGCGAGCTCTACAGACATCTGAGTCCAACATGGTCATGCCCAGCATAAGGCAAAGTTATGATCTGATGAAATAGTAGGGGGCATTACCTGAGCCAGCCAGGACGAATTGACTCTTCAAATGGCTGTAGAGTGTTGCGGCTTTCAGCGAAACTTTTGGATTTCCTTTGTAACAGCGAACCTTGGATAAGAGAAAACAAATTACTTACATATGATAGCGTAAGGTTCAATACAGAGGATGGGTTAATAGAAAGCATGGTTTAATGGAGAAGATAGCCAAATATAGAGGATAGTTTGATAAAAAATGGTCTAATCGAGAAAATAGTTTACTATACATGATAGTTCAATAGAGAGTGACTTAACAAAGAGAGGGCTTAATAGAGAGGATAGTTTAATAGAAAGGATGGTTTAATAGAGAAGATGGTTTAACAGAGAGGATGGTTTAATAGAGAGGGTCGTGGTTTATTAGAAAAGATGGTTTGATAGATGAGTGCTATTCTGAAAAGAAGAGATGAATAATAGAAAAATTTAAGCACCTTCTTTAATGTTTGTACGATGTTTCGACTGTGTTTGATGACATCCGGAGTAATACGCAATTCCGATATTTCCTGAAGAGTCTTCGTGCATTTCAAAGGATCCTGCAAAACAATGATTCAAAATGGCACATGCTAAGTAAGTATGTTAGAAATAGCTTACCGCAATGCTTCGATTAAACGCCCGGGGCGTATAGTCTTGTTATTTAAAGGGGCGTCTATTCGAGGAAGGCGTTTAAAAAAGGGAGGTGTTTATTAATAAACATGTAATGATGATTGCACTTAGCATGAAAGTCTGATTAACAACTAAAAAAAGTCTAGTTCCAGAAGTAGAATTTAAAAAACATCTAAATATCTAGTTCAAAGTCATCATCAACATCGTCTTCGTCGATGATATTAAAAGAAGGACCAGCTTCGGTTCTGTGTGCTTCATATACACACCTCTCTGGGGCGTCTATTCGACGGGGCGTTTCGGAACTTTCTGGTCTTTCTCAATTCAGTTACCTTGGAGACTTGCAAGAGATGACATTACCCCCTGTACATGATAGAACGCAAGAACTTTCCCGGGACTTTCTTTTTTTAGATATAAATCAAATTTCATACACCGAAACGATCGGGTTTAAATCAGATCGAAGTGTTGCAACGAAAACTTCCGGGGGCGTGAACATAGCTTGATTAAGATATGCTTACCGGATTGGCCAGGGATAGCGACAACTTGAGCCTCTCATTCAGTTCCTCTAGCCTCTCTTGCGTGCTGATTTCTAAAAAGAAAACACATCGAAATAATGTTAGCAATATGCAGCAAGAAATCCACACTGTATTGTATCAACACTTGTCAGGTCTGAACATAGCGAGCAGTAAAACAATAAAACTCAATTCAATGGAAAAGACGTTGAATTAAAACATTGGACTCCTTGTCAATCGAAGTAAATTCCAATACATTATAACGGTGTTTCCTCGATTAAGCGCCCGGGTGTTTATCAATCTCGGCACTTTTTGGGCGGGGGGCCTAATCGAGGGGGGCCACTATTCGAGAGGGGGCGTTTATTAGAAAGTACAAGATCACAGCCTCTGTCATTGGGTCCAGAAAAAGAGAAAATGGTTTAGTTGCGCCTTGCCTTTATCGAGCAACAATACACTACACAAACTTAAAAAAACTGTTGTGTGGGGGGCTTTAATCGAAGGGGGGGGGGCGTTTATTTCAAAAGTTGGTAGCATAAGGGGGGTTTATTCGAAGGGGGCTTTTAATCGAGGAAATACGGTATGCAATCATAAAATAAGTCCATTGTTCACAATAAACTTTCGAGCCTGGAAAGTACACAGGAATGAGTCATAGTCCACTGAAAAACTTCAAATTGATTGACGGCCCTTGAACTCAACTCATCTCAAGTTCAAAGTCCAAACAAAAGCCCATTATCAACTATAAACACTATCTTTATAATTCTACCTTCTGATTCCAAGGCAAGTCTTTCGTATGCCAGCCTCGCTTCGATTTCCTTGCGTTGTTTTTCAGCCTCTTCCCTGACTTCCGTTTCCAGTTCTTTCTCTTCGTCAATTTCCACATCTTTCTTCGTCGATTTTCTTCTAAACATGAAAAATGAACAAAAAGATGTTTAAAGTAAAAAAGTTTAATATAAAATACTCTCTTGTTGTTGTGGTTGTTGTTCAAGTAAAAAGATTAGGGTATAACCATATCAACTTGTTCAACTGCTTCATAGTATAGAATTAACCCTCATATAACAAACTTCACTGTATATAGCAAACTAAACATCTGGCCCCTTGTTGAACTGCTTCATAGTATACAATTAACCATGATATAACGAACTTCACTGTATATAGCAAACTAAACATCTGGTCCCTTGTTGAACTGCTTCATAGTATACAATTCACCCTCATATAACGAACTTCACTGTATATAGCAAACTAAGCATCTGGCCCCTTGTTGAACTGCTTCATAGTATACAATTCACCCTCATATAGCAAGCTTCACTGTATCTAGCAAACTAAGCATCTGGCCCCTTGTTGAACTGCTTCATAGTATACAATTCACCCTCATATAACGAACTTCACTGTATATAGCAAACTAAGCATCTGGCCCCTTGTTGAACTGCTTCATAGTATACAATTCACCCTCATATAACGAACTTCACTGTATATAGCAAACTAAGCATCTGGCCCCTTGTTGAACTGCTTTATAGTATACAATTCACCCTCATATAACGAACTTCACTGTATATAGCAAACTAAGCATCTGGCCCCTTGTTGAACTGCTTCATAGTATACAATTCACCCTCATATAACGAACTTCACTGTATATAGCAAACTAAGCATCTGGTCCCTTGTTGAACTGCTTCATAGTATACAATTCACCCTCATATAACGAACTTCACTGTATATAGCAAACTAAACATCTGGTCCCTTGTTGAATTGCTTCATGGTATACAATTCACCCTCATATAACGAACTTCACTGTATATAGCAAACTAAACATCTGGTCCCTTGTTGAACTGCTTCATAGTATACAATTCACCCTCATATAACGAACTTCACTGTATATAGCAAACTAAACATCTGGTCCCTTGTTCAACTGCTTCATAGTCTACAATTAACGCTCACATGACAAACTTCACTGCATGTAGTAAACTAAACATCTGGCCCCTTGTTGAACTGCTTCATAGTCTACAATTAACGCTCACATGACAAACTTCACTGCATGTAGTAAACTAAACATCTGGCCCCTTGTTGAACTGCTTCATAGTATACAATTCACCCTCATATAGCAAGCTTCACCGTATATAGCAAACTAAACATCTGGTCCCTTGTTTGAACTGGTTCATAGTATACAATTCACCTTCATATAACGAACTTCACGTGTATAGCAAACTAAACATCTGGTCCCTTGTTGAACTGTTTCATAGTATACGATTAACCCTCATATAACGAACTTCACTGTATATAGCAAACTAAACATCTGGTCCCTTGTTCAACTGCTTCATAGTCTACAATTAACGCTCACATGATAAACTTCACTGCATGTAGTAAACTAAACATCTGGCCCCTTGTTGAACTGCTTCATAGTCTACAATTCACCCTCATATAGCAAGCTTCACTGTATATAGCAAACTAAACATCTGGTCCCTTGTTTGAACTGGTTCATAGTATACAATTCACCTTCATATAACGAACTTCACTGTATATAGCAAACTAAACATCTGGTCCCTTGTTCAACTGCTTCATAGTCTACAATTAACGCTCACATGACAAACTTCACTGCATGTAGTAAACTAAACATCTGGCCCCTTGTTGAACTGCTTCATAGTCTACAATTAACGCTCACATGACAAACTTCACTGCATGTAGTAAACTAAACATCTGGCCCCTTGTTGAACTGCTTCATAGTATACAATTCACCCTCATATAGCAAGCTTCACTGTATATAGCAAACTAAACATCTGGTCCCTTGTTTGAACTGGTTCATAGTATACAATTCACCTTCATATAACGAACTTCACGTGTATAGCAAACTAAACATCTGGTCCCTTGTTGAACTGTTTCATAGTATACGATTAACCCTCATATAACGAACTTCACTGTATATAGCAAACTAAACATCTGGTCCCTTGTTCAACTGCTTCATAGTCTACAATTAACGCTCACATGACAAACTTCACTGCATGTAGTAAACTAAACATCTGGCCCCTTGTTGAACTGCTTCATAGTCTACAATTCACCCTCATATAGCAAGCTTCACTGTATATAGCAAACTAAACATCTGGTCCCTTGTTTGAACTGGTTCATAGTATACAATTCACCTTCATATAACGAACTTCACGTGTATAGCAAACTAAACATCTGGTCCCTTGTTGAACTGTTTCATAGTATACGATTAACCCTCATATAACGAACTTCACTGTATATAGCAAACTAAGCATCTGGTTCCTTGTTCAACTGCTTCATAGTATACAATTCACCTTCATATAACGAACTTCACGTGTATAGCAAACTAAACATCTGGTCCCTTGTTGAACTGTTTCATAGTATACGATTAACCCTCATATAACGAACTTCACTGTATATAGCAAACTAAGCATCTGGTTCCTTGTTCAACTGCTTCATAGTATACAATTCACCCTGATATAAAGAATTCTCATGATTAACTTACTTTTCTTGCTTATTTCCTTTGCTTTTCCTTTTTTCTTCTTGCTTCTTCTTTTTTTCCAGTTCTTTCAATTTTTCTTTTTCCTTTTTCTCCATTAATATTCTCTGCAGCCTCTCTTTGATTCTCGCCTCCTTCTCTTCTGCTTTTCTTTGCTCTTCATCCAAATCATCATCCAACGCCTGATAACAAAAATCGCCTTTGATTAACCCCCGGAAAAACTCAACTTCACCGTCATTAAACAATCCCCTGCGTTTATTTCCAGGGGTTCTCATTAAATAAGAAACCCGATATGCAAAATAACCAATCAAATTAATCGAATAATATTACATATGCAGACCTCGCTTGCGTTCTCCGACCTCTTTCTCGATCTGCGACGGTGTTTTGGCGCGGGTTCATCGCTGTCTTTGTCTGTTTTCTTCTTTCGCGCAGAATTTGACGAAACTCGTCTCTTCTTTGGCAATGACTGAACTTCCTGGAATACGAATATTGAAAATGATATGAATTTTCCATCTTAAAATCACTTATAGTTGCAATAATAATCCAGAAAGGGTTTGATATTGCAGAGAGGGGGCTCTATAAAACCCTTAGACTTCAGAAAGCTTCATAAATGGCGGTACTTTTAAACTGCTTTATAAAAGTTTAGTTCGTCCAATACTAGAGTTAACGAAGTCTGGAATCCTTATAAATTGAAACATATTAGATCACTGGAGAGCGTACAAAGAAAAGCAACGAAATTGGTTTGGGCCATAAAAGACATTCCGTATAAAGAATGTTTACGCACCCTTAAGCTACCAGCACTTGCATACAGGAGCGCTCTTGGAGATATGATTATGATCAACATTCAAAATTTTCAAAGGATATATCGACATTGATCCGAACATATTTTTCAAGCTGAACTACCAAGACCCCCCCAACAATATCCTTTCATCTTAAAATAGCTGTCATGCATCACAAAATCTTCACAATCATTTTAGATGAAAGACCTCAACAATGACTTCATCTTCTTAATCCCTTTACGCAATGACAAAGAAAATGCATTGTGTGGCTTGAAAGAAACCTGTCTGAGTGTTTGTTATCTGTGCTATAATTACAAAAATAATAAAAGGCCAACTGATCAATTGTTTGGCGATAAAGGAAAAGACAAACTGCTGGCGTAAGTGAAATGAAACAACGAGGTCCTAATTTCCACGATAAACAAAACCGAATCTTGAATCTCACATGTGAATATAAATAAAAAATAAAATAAAAATAGTCAAAAAATAAAATAGCAAACTCAATGAAAAGTTTATGCAGGGGACACAAGAACAAGTAAATTGTTCGCATTGCAGCTAATTAATACACGCTTTTTTATAAGGAACCTAGCTCAGGGCAAAGTTCTTTAAGTTCCTTATTTTGAGACTTCTTTTGACGACTTTGTAGTTCTAAAAGTTCCTTAATAGTTCCTTAATTTTAGGTTCGCATTTAGCGGACAATAATTTGTACAGACGCAAGAAAAGCATTCAAATTCAACGTTTTGCTATAAACTTGTGAAAAGATAACAGGTTAAAACATGAAGAAGCTTCATATAATGTAAAAGTAATAATAATAGTCATCAAAGAAGTTAAATCAATGAAACCGGTTTGCTAATTGTAAATTGTGCGGAAATATAAATATATTCAAATTTAAAAAGTTCCTTAGTGATTTGGCCTTTAGTAGTAAAAGTTTTTCGACCTTCTACATGTAGGTTCCTTAATAAACCGGTTCCTTATAAAAAAAGCGCGTATGGCGACCAGCGGGATAAAAACATGTCTTCTGTTTAATAGGATAGCTTCATGGAGAGCCGGTGGTTAAACAAAGAAGGTGGTTGAATAGAAAGAATGGTTTAACATTGAAAATGGAATAATAGAGCTTTGATCGCAGCTCAGACAACAAAGCAATGAGTCAGCAGAAATGTTGATGACGTCATAGAGTGCAACTCTTCCTCCCAAATGAGTTCGAAACATGGAAAGATCTGGAAGGATCGTTCGTTCATTCATAAACCCTGAGTAAAAGCATTACGTAATTATATATATTCGGATGCGAAAGCGGAAAATTTCCTCACATGACGAAATGGCGTTGGTCGCTCAGCCATTGGCTGAAATGCAAAACTCATCAAAATACTGAAAACATTTGTATACACAGTTTCCTTGGAGACTGGTATCTCTCGAGACATGATTGGTGCGAGCCAAAATAGCTTTTGTTACCCAAAACTATAAAGTTTGTGTTTGAAGAGGAAGAAGTGACAAATTTATCTGCCAGGCAAGAGACTTGTGTGTGGATAAAATCATAGTTGACATTCCTTCGCCAATAATTCAAGATGGCCTCTCTACCAGCCGGTGCATTCAAAGGACACAAGCTGTTGACCAAAAAGGGTGAGCTGGTTGCATCAGAAACAGCCCTGGCAGACAAAAAAGTTATTGCAGTCTACTTTTCAGCCCACTGGTGTCCTCCATGTCGCCAATTTACTCCCATGTTGAAACAATTCTTCGAAGAATTGCAATCGCAAAACAAATCATTCACTATCATATTCGTCAGCTCCGACCAAACTGAAGCAGATATGAAGGCCTACTTTGCAGAACATGGTGACTACTATGCTTGTCCGTTTGATGACAAAGAAATGGCTGGGACACTGAGTGAGAATTGTGGAGTATCAGGTATTCCTATGTTGTGTATTGTGGACAAAAGTGGAAAGATGTTGCACAGTGGTGGAAGAGGCGATGTTATGAAAGGGCCTACTTGTTTCCCGAAATGGGAAGGCTTGTCGAAGTAAGCTCAGATATGGCTGACAACAAAAAGTACACTTATTTTTAACACCTAGAAACTTCAAACATACATTTTCGCACTGATCTTTTTATTGAATTTTGCTGGCCCGCTGCATTGTAATAACAGTTTCGTGTGTATGTTAAAATAGTTTCGTAATTTTAATGCTGAATATTTATTGATAATGAGAGACAAAAGTTGTATGTTTGTTTTCGTTCTGTCTAACGTTGAATATTTACCTGGTAAAAAGTAAACGCCACGCCTGATTCAGTGCGTACTTTGGATGCGTGTTCATTTTCGAAATTTTTTAAAAAGAGGACGCCATTTTGGAAGCGTAGACGCCCTCAAACCACAGGGACGCAATGCAGTGAGTCTGAGTCAAACACACACGTCATCCCATCTACGCTCCTGCGCAGTACCAATAACTAAGCCACTGCGCATTCTGACCACCTTTCTCCTCCGCATTTACGTAACCCTAATCCCAATGCATTAGCCACTACGTATAATGTCACGTCATCTACGCTCCTGCGCAGTACCAATAACTAAGCCACTGCGCATTCTGACCACCTTTCTCCTCCGCATTTACGTAACCCTAACCCTAATGCATTAGCCACTACGTATAATGTCACGTCATCTACGCTCCTGCGCAGTACCAATAACTAAGCCACTGCGCATTCTGACCACCTCTCTCCTCCGCATTACGTAACCCTAACCCCAATGCATTAGCCACTACGTATAATGTCACGTCATCTACGCTCCTGCGCAGTACCAATAACTAAGCCACTGCGCTTTTCTGACCACCTCTCTCCTCCGCATTTACGTAACCCTAACCCTAATGCATTAGCCACTACGTATAATGTCACGTCATCTACGCTCCTGCGCAGTACCAATAACTAAGCCACTGCGCATTCTGACCACCTCTCTCCTCCGCATTTACGTAACCCTAACCCTAATGCATTAGCCACTACGTATAATGTCACGTCATCTACGCTCCTGCGCAGTACCAATAACTAAGCCACTGCGCATTCTGACCACCTTTCTCCTCCGCATTTACGTAACCCTAACCCTAATGCATTTGTAGCGTTTCAATATCAACATTGACAACGACAATTGTAATCAAAATTCTAACACCTTTACACTAACGTCTTTTCTCCCTAATCCATCCTGTCGGTAAATAACTTCTCATCATCACCTGTCATTCTCTTTCCTCTGATATTCGCACCTGATTTTATTTTGAATGTTAGTTTTATGTACAAAGTTTAATGAAATAGTTAGATCATAGTTTTCACACAACGCACACGAATATTTTCTCGCTCTCGATTCTTGAAGCAAAGACACGCGAATTCTTGCCTTATTATTGGTAATCACTAGTTATTCGACGAACAGTAACCGAGATTCCAAACATTAGCCACTACGTATAATGTCACGTCATCTACGCTCCTGCGCAGTACCAATAACTATGCCACTGCGCATTCTGACCACCTTTCTCCTCCGCATTACGTTACCCTAACCCCAATGCATTAGCCACTACGTATAATGTCACGTCATCTACGCTCCTGCGCAGTACCAATTACTAAGCCACTGCGCATTCTGACCACCTTTCTCCTCCGCATTACTTTTCTCGCACCTTACGCAGCTTTCTCCTAACCCATCCATCATTAATCACCCAGCTAGCAATCAATTTGCAGCATTTCTCAGTTCCTTGTAGTGGTTGGTACGATTACTCCGGAACAGAAAAATTACTTCGGTTGAAAACTTCCTCAGGAAATTGTCCTTAGTAGTATATACATTCTTTACAGTTTCAGGGCAATAGGTTCCCTTAATAAAGTGCTTCATTCTATTTTCAAATGGGTCCTGTAAAAGTTAGGCTCATTCTGAAAACTCAAACCCAACCAGCCCCACCAAGGTCTTCTCAGCCATACATTGGCACTAGAGAAGACGTGTTTGACAAATTAGCAATAGAGGAAAGTAAAATAGGTAACAAACCTCTTCTGAATCTTGACCAGAAACTGCATCCATTGTTGTATTTTCATCGATAAGCAACTTATCATCATCACTTTCAGAATGTTCCTCGGATGGTTGTTCATCACCATCTTTGTCGAAAACAGTTTTTTTTGTTTTCTTTGCTGGAGTCTGCATGAAAAATATCAGGATACAGTACAGTGGACATTTGCTATAATTCACCCTCATATAACAAACTTCACCATATATAGCAAACTAAACATCTGATCCCTTGTTGAACTGTTTCATACTATACAATTAACCCTCATATAACAAACTTCACTGTATATAGCAAACTAAACATCTAGTCTCTTGTTGAACTGCTTCATAGTATACAATTCACCCTCATATAACAAACTTCACCATATATAGCAAACTGAACATTTGGTCCCTTGTTGAACTGCTTAATAGTATACAATTAACCCTAATATAACAAACTTCACCATATATAGCAAACTAAACATTTGGTCCCTTGTTGAACTGCTTAATAGTATACAATTCACCCTAATATAACAAACTTCACCATATATAGCAAACTAAACATCTGGTCCCTTGTTGAACTGCTTCATAGTATACAATTCACCCTCATATAACGAACTTCACCATATATAGCAAACTAAACATCTGGTCCCTTGTTGAACTGCTTCATGGAATACAATTCACTTTCATATAACAAACTTCACTGTATATAGAAAACTAAACATCTAGTCTCTTGTTGAACTGCTTCATAGTATACAACAAAAATGGAATACATCAGTTGGGAAGCGTAAAAGATTACAAAAAAGCAATAAAAAACAGCAGAAATAAATACCTTGCTTTTCCTTGTATTCTTTTCAGCTTTTTTGGGCTCCTGTGAAAAATATGAAACAAAAATAGAAGTAGAATGAAACTTAGAGTGCTGTGGCATGAAATTTGATTAAATTTAAATCAGATCAAATTAACTTTGAATATGCCTATACTGCATGGAAATCTGAATAAATGACAAGGATCAAGCAATCAAATCAAAGTGCCCATCATACTCTCGTATTTACGAGATCGTATCATAAATATCGATTAGTATCGTATTTTTAGAGGTTTGTTCTAATAATGTTGAATGTTATAACTACTTGTGACTTGTGATGTATGCTACATTCTGGTTTTCACCACTTTCAGAATCTTCTTTATAGACAGTAATCAGTAGATGTAGATGTAAAATCTGGATTTAAGCAACTGGAATTTCAGATTACCTTGGGTGTCTCCTTCTCTTTTGGCTTCTCCTTTGGCTTTCTTCCTCTTTTCTTTGGTGTTTTATCTTCTTTTGTTTGGTCTTCCTTCTTCTTCCCTTTCTTTGCTGATTTTTTAACAACTTCTTCTTCCTCTTCTTCCTCTTCTTCCTCTTTCTCCTCTTCTTCTTCCTCCTTCTCTTCTTCTTCTTCTTCCTCCTCCTCTTCTTCCTCCTCTTCGGACTCTTCTTTGTACACAATCGTCGGGTTGTTCTCGATTTCGTCCAACGCTTCAGCGAACCCCCTTCTCTTGCTGGGCTTGGCAAACTTCTCTTTGTGTTCGTTGTAAAGAAAAATATCATCTGCTTTCAAAAAGCCGCTGGTAATAAAAGAAACGCTGGTGATAAATACCATAATTATTTGCAATAAAATGTGATTCTTATTGCAAATTGTTATAATGTTGAGAGTTATAACTGCTTGTGATGTATGCTACTTTTGACCATCTGGTCTACAGTGCATAACGCATGCAAACAGGGTGGTAAATGCAAGTAACACTTGGGAAGTTGAAGACTTTCAAACTTTCATGCTCGACACCTGGATACACATCAGACAAATACACACGCAGTTCGAGTAAAGTTATTGAAACCTCCAGTAAGTAGGAAATACATTAAAACTGAGAGAAAAACCGCAGGAAATGGGCAACCTGGAGTTAAAATTAGAAAATTTGAAAAGAGAAAAAAAAGAGTGCTAAAAACTCTCTGCCTAGAGAAGCGTTAGCAGAAATGCACAGACTGGGTTCTCACACATTCTTCATCTCACTTGATGATGAAGAAGGTGTAAGAGCCGTAAAACAACGTCAAATGGGGTTAGGGGCTGTGGGGATTCGTAATCCTGTCCCACTTGCGAAAAGGGAAACTCAGAGTGGTTATCATAGTTTATTTTCTGGGGGTCAAAATGACATTAGTAAGGCTCAAACATGATGGTCCTTTAGTTTCACAGTTCATCATTTGATTCAAAGAATGAGAGCTGTTAAATCTAATATCGCAGGGAGAAAGAAATGTTGTGAGCAATTCCATACGTTTCGTGTGTGCCAAAGAAAAATATCAAATATTTTCTCTGTGGAACCTTCTGGTCTGGTTTTGGTTCATCAATCTACAAGAATAAGAGACAAAATTACTCATTTTTAGTTTCAAAAATTTCAATCATCAGACATCTTCATTTTGCAAAACCGGGAGTTTAAAAGGGTTGCCTTGCTTGCTTGAGAGAGCAAAGGGTTTGGGAAAACAATTTCATTGGTATGCAAAGTTTATAACATAACAGTTAGAGTTACAAAGAAATAATCAAATAGGTCAATTATAAAGAATTATAATGAAAAATAAAATAAAAATATATTGAAGTAAATACCCTTGCAGGCCAATGTGGATAGCCTTTAACTTTTGCCCAAACTAAGTCTCCAACCTTGAATGCTTTTGAAGCCGCCATTATCAAACCAACCTTAATGCACGCAGATACTTTCAAACCTTCCTGTGTCCTTTATCGTAATTAAACTACAAGCACTGCACGGAGAAATTCTCCATTCAGTAATTAAATCTGTAGAGATATATAGATACCTGTGTACTTCTTGCTAAATTTATATGTGAATACCTGATACGGTGAAGTAAATAAAAGCAGAAAACAACTTTAGGCCCTATTGAATTGTTGTCCGAGATTCGACGAATCGAATTCGATATTCGATTCGACCACGCTGGTGCATGGGAAGACAAAAACAGCCTCGTTTGCATGCCACGAGGTCAGCAAAGAGATATGACCGGGATTGAAAATATCTTTCCGAGGATATCAAAACAAAACCGGACAGCGGAACGAAAAAATAGGTTTCTATGGTTGAACATAGTTGGAACATTGAATGTAGCACACATCATGCTATAATCTAAGAAGTTGCATCACATAGTTGATAGATGCACACGTATGCTTGCTCCATCTTTACAAGGTATTGGTTTCTAAGGTTGAACAAAGATGGAGCATTGAGTATAATAGCACACACAAGGCTATTATCTAAGCAGTTGATATTTGATAGATGCACACGTATGCTTGCTCTATCTTTACAAGGCATGGCTTTCTAAGGTTGAGCATAGATGGAGCATTGAATTTAGCACACACAAGGCTATAATCTAAGCAGTTGATAGTTGACAGATGCACACGGTTCGCTTGCTTTATCTTTGCACCAGTTAGACTAGACCAATGTAAACATTACCTGGTTGTTAAAGTTCTCTGAGGCCGACTTATACGCAGGATTAAGAAAAAGAAAGTAAGAAATGACTAATTATGACAGTAATTATAACAACGTTTTCTTTCATATACACCTAAGAGACAACTAAAACCTCTAAAAAAACCTAGTTATTAGTCCATAAAAACTCAGTTAAACGAATGTGTCTAAAATGCTAAAAGCAGCTAACTATACATGTATAAACAGCAAGAAATTGCTTCAAAATGCACACAAAATTTTGACAATAATATGAGGACATTACGGACAACTTCGACATAATTTAGTCAACATTTACTTTAAAAGCTTGCTTATTAAATAACCCTTTCCTTATGTTATATAATAAATTAAGTAAAATAAACAATGTAATTATATTAAATTGTTTCAGCCAATTAAAAAAATTTGAGAAAGAAGACAATTCTTGCTGCCTCCCAAACCAACTGATGAAAGAAAGGAGGGAGGGAGAGATGAATGTTTGAAAAACCCCAACTAGCAACAAATAGTCAGTTTTGAATTTGAAATTGTGTAAGAATACAATGATTGCATTAACTGGCAATGAAAAGTTGTCCCCACCCTCTGAACGATGTAATTACGCATGCGTACCCAAAAATTTATTACAAAAATCAAAGTACGCGTGCGCAATGACGCCATTCCAGGGTGAAGTTAAACAAAGCGCTTTATCTGTTGATAAATAAAATTAGTCCATTGTGCCGCGTAACTTGCTTAATACACACATTCACATATGAGCCCTAGCACAATGAGACCCCCGTGTTTGAGAATGAAATGCAGTGAAATTCAACAGCATTACATAGCAAATCCGGGGGGTAATTACAAAACACAGACTAGATTTTTGCCTTCGAGTATTTCTTCTTGCACACCGTCACTGAACATTGAATTGTCCGCGATGCTGGAGAGGACTGCGCAGAAAAAAGCTCCTGCGCAACCACCGATGGCGAAATAAAAACTGATTCCAAGGTCACATTCGCCAAGCTTGTAGGCGCCGGCGGAACCGGTTGAAACCGGTTTCCAGCACAATCTTTGGATTCGCTCAGAGCTCCAGCCAACTGGATAGATGACAAGGGAAATTGCTAATAGTAGTCCTGTGGGAGAAAGAGAAATCTGGGTTGATAAACTTGGACTCGAGTTGCTGTGATGGTAAAATGAGTTTTGGAGAGATAGTTGTTTGAGTTGTTAAAGGGGTTTGCTATGCTGATCAGAATCGAGTCAAAGTAGAGACAGTTGTTTGAGTTGTTAAAGAGGTTTGCTATGCTGATCAGAATCGAGTCAAAGTAGAGACAGTTGTTTGAGTTGTTAAAGGGGTTTGCTATCCTGATCAGAATCGATTCAAAGTAAAGACAGTTGTTTGAGTTGTTGAAGGAGTCTTCTATGTTGATCAGAATCGAGTCAAAGTAGAGACAGTTGTTTGAGTTGTTGAATGAGTCTTCTATGCTGATCAGAATCGAGTCAAAGTAGAGACAGTTGTTTGAGTTGTTAAAGGGGTTTGCTATGCTGATCAGAATCGAGTCAAAGTAGAGACAGTTGTTTGAGTTGTTAAAGGGGTTTGCTATGCTGATCAGAATCGAGTCAAAGTGGAGACAGTTGTTTGAGTTGTTGAAGGAGTCTTCTATGCTGATCAGAATCGAGTCAAAGTAGAGACAGTTGTTTGAGTTGTTAAAGGAGTATTCTATGCTGATCAGAACCGAATCAAAGTAGAGACAGTTGTTTGAGTTGTTGAAGGAGTCTTCTATGCTGACCAGAATCGAGTCAAAGTAGAGACAGTTGTTTGAGTTGTTGAAGGAGTCTTCTATGCTGATCAGAATCGAGTCAAAGTAAAGACAGTTGTTTGAGTTGTTGAAGGAGTCTTCTATGCTGATCAGAATCGAGTCAAAGTAGAGACAGTTCTTTGAGTTGTTAAAGGAGTTTTCTATGCTGATCAGAATCGAGTCAAAGTAGAGACAGTTGTTTGAGTTGTTAAAGGAGTTTTCTATGCTGACCAGAATCGATTCAAAGTAGAGACAGTTGTTTGAGTTGTTGAAGGAGTCTTCTATGCTGATCAGAATCGAGTCAAAGTAGAGACAGTTGTTTGAGTTGTTAAAGGAGTTTTTATGCTGACCAGAATCGAGTCAAAGTAGAGACAGTTGTTTGAGTTGTTGAAGGAGTCTTCTATGCTGATCAGAATCGAGTCAAAGTAAAGACAGTTGTTTGAGTTGTTAAAGGAGTCTTCTATGTTTATCAGAATCGAGTCAAAGTAGAGACAGTTGTTTGAGTTGTTGAAGGAGTCTATGCTGACCAGAATCGAGTCAAAGTAGAGACAGTTGTTTGAGTTGTTGAAGGAGTCTTCTATGCTGATCAGAATCGAGTCAAAGTAGAGACAGTTGTTTGAGTTGTTGAAGGAGTCTTCTATGCTGATCAGAATCGAGTCAAAGTAAAGACAGTTGTTTGAGTTGTTAAAGGAGTCTTCTATGTTTATCAGAATCGAGTCAAAGTAGAGACAGTTGTTTGAGTTGTTGAAGGAGTTTTTTATGCTGACCAGAATCGAGTCAAAGTAGAGACAGTTGTTTGAGTTGTTGAAGGAGTCTTCTATGCTGATCAGAATCGAGTCAAAGTAGAGGCAGTTGTTTGAGTTGTTAAAGGAGTTTCTTCTGATGCTGATCAAAGTAGAGACAGTTGTTTGAGTTGTTGAAGGAGTCTTCTATGTTTATCAGAATCGAGTCAAAGTAGAGGCAGTTGTTTGAGTTGTTGAAGGAGTCTTCTATGCTGATCAGAATCGAGTCAAAGTAGAGACAGTTGTTTGAGCTGTTGAAGGAATATTCTATGCTGATCAGAATCGAGTCAAAGTAGAGGCAGTTGTTTGAGTTGTTGAAGGAGTTTTTTATGCTGACCAGAATCGAGTCAAAGTAGAGACAGTTGTTTGAGTTGTTGAAGGAGTCTTCTATGCTGATCAGAATCGAGTCAAAGTAGAGGCAGTTGTTTGAGTTGTTAAAGGAGTTTTCTATGCTGATCAGAATCGAGTCAAAGTAGAGACAGTTGTTTGAGTTGTTGAAGGAGTCTTCTATGCTGATCAGAATCGAGTCAAAGTAAAGACAGTTGTTTGAGTTGTTGAAGGAGTCTTCTATGCTGATCAGAATCGAGTCAAAGTAGAGACAGTTCTTTGAGTTGTTAAAGGAGTTTTCTATGCTGATCAGAATCGAGTCAAAGTAGAGACAGTTGTTTGAGTTGTTAAAGGAGTTTTCTATGCTGACCAGAATCGATTCAAAGTAGAGACAGTTGTTTGAGTTGTTGAAGGAGTCTTCTATGCTGATCAGAATCGAGTCAAAGTAGAGACAGTTGTTTGAGTTGTTAAAGGAGTTTTTATGCTGACCAGAATCGAGTCAAAGTAGAGACAGTTGTTTGAGTTGTTGAAGGAGTCTTCTATGCTGATCAGAATCGAGTCAAAGTAAAGACAGTTGTTTGAGTTGTTAAAGGAGTCTTCTATGTTTATCAGAATCGAGTCAAAGTAGAGACAGTTGTTTGAGTTGTTGAAGGAGTCTTTTATGCTGACCAGAATCGAGTCAAAGTAGAGACAGTTGTTTGAGTTGTTGAAGGAGTCTTCTATGCTGATCAGAATCGAGTCAAAGTAGAGACAGTTGTTTGAGTTGTTGAAGGAGTCTTCTATGCTGATCAGAATCGAGTCAAAGTAAAGACAGTTGTTTGAGTTGTTAAAGGAGTCTTCTATGTTTATCAGAATCGAGTCAAAGTAGAGACAGTTGTTTGAGTTGTTGAAGGAGTTTTTTATGCTGACCAGAATCGAGTCAAAGTAGAGACAGTTGTTTGAGTTGTTGAAGGAGTCTTCTATGCTGATCAGAATCGAGTCAAAGTAGAGGCAGTTGTTTGAGTTGTTAAAGGAGTTTTCTATGCTGATCAGAATCGAGTCAAAGTAGAGACAGTTGTTTGAGTTGTTGAAGGAGTCTTCTATGTTTATCAGAATCGAGTCAAAGTAGAGGCAGTTGTTTGAGTTGTTGAAGGAGTCTTCTATGCTGATCAGAATCGAGTCAAAGTAGAGACAGTTGCTTGAGCTGTTGAAGGAATATTCTATGCTGATCAGAATCGAGTCAAAGTAGAGGCAGTTGTTTGAGTTGTTGAAGGAGTCTTATTTGCTGGTCAAAATAGAGTCGAAGTAGAGCGAGGTGTTTGAGTTGTTGAAAAGGTAGAAACAAGAAGGACGCCCTTCGGATGGAGACAGTTAAAAGTAGCAACCAATAATGGGATTGTGTAAAAAAAAGCCACCCAACATACCTGCCAATGCTTGTAAAACTCCAGCCAAATTAAGGACGGATTTTTTGTAACAAATCTGTTTGCAAAACGCCATAACCGCCATCGCAGCGGCTACGAACAGAAAAACGATCGCAGCACCAAAAAACACAATGCAAGCCTGCCAGGCGGCGGAGTCGATTTTCGGAAACGAGGTCGCATATATCCCACAGTTCTTTTCGAGTTTCAGCTTAACTAAGTTGTTGATATAAGTACATCGATTGTAGATTCCAACAGATTCACGGTACGTGACGTTGTTGTAAAGATTGCTAATTTTGACACGACCGATCAGCCATTTTGGTGTTGCTATGGAAGTTATGACACACATTACGGCGCCTATGGACAGCAGTGCATACAGCAAGCTTCTACACGTGACAATGACGTACCACATGATTCCAAAATATGCGCTGAGCGTTAAGATTTATGATTTACCTGGAATAAACAAATGAGTAAAAAGATTATAATTAAATCAATTGCTTAGTGTAACTGAACAGACCCTCAGAAAACAGGAAAATCGAAAAAAGAGAAGTTACAATATCCCACTGGTTTTTGGGGCGAACGGAAGCATGGGAAAAGAATGTGAACGATTCACAGCATACTTAGCGTATAAGTTAGCGGAGAAAAGGGATGAGAAATACTCGAAGGTCGTAAACTGGATAAGAACACGCTTCTCTTTCTCCATAATGAGAGCAGTGTTGGTATGTGTGCGGAGTACACGAAGCAAGAGGACAACTATAGGACACTATCCAGACGATTTTAACTTGGCCAATTTTAATTCAAGATTAGGGTAAAGGACAGGTTTTTTTATCTTTTATCAACCCTTTTTATTGTAAATATTTTGTATTTTTAATAGGAATTTTATATGTACTTGAAGAAAGTCTGTGTGGCTTACAATGACACCTTGTGAATACAAAGGTGCTAAATTAAGATACTAAGTTAGAAGTTTATTCACAGTTTTGCATAATACATCATCAATTGAAGATAGCTGACGGACATGGATTCTTTAATTATATTTAATTGCTTAGTGTAATCACTTGTTTACCTGATTCATAGAATTCACCATCAAATAAGGAACTTCACTGTATATAGCAAACTAAACATCTGGTTCCTTGTTGAACTGTTTCATAGTATACAATTAACCCTCATATAACAAACTTCACTGTATATAGCAAACTAAACATCTGGTCCCTTGTTGAACTCCTTCATAGTATACAATTAACCCTCATATAACGAACTTCATTGTATATAGCAAACTAAACATCTGGTCCCTTGTTGAACTCCTTCATAGTATACAATTAACCCTCATATAACGAACTTCATTGTATATAGCAAACTAAACATCTGGTTCCTTGTTGAACTGTTTCATAGTCCTCATATAACGAGCATCACTGTATATATCAAACTAAACATCTGGTCCCTTGTTCAACTGCTTCATAGTATACAATTCCCCCCCCCCCCCCCATATAACGAACTTCACTGTATATAGCAAACTAAACATCTGGTCCCTTGTTCAACTGCTTCATAGTATACAATTCACCCTGATATAAGAAACCTACATAACAAACATGTGGTCCTGACAACAAAAGCTGCAATGTGTGAAAACATCAAAGGGAGGGGTAATCGGAAACCGCTGACCGGTTTTTATTGACAAGCAATGACGTCACTGGATGTTGACTTCAAGCAGTGGCCATTTCCACGCAATGAAACAATGGAAAAAGAAAAATAATATTAACAATTTCATTCATTTCAACATGTGGCTTCGTGTGGTTACTTTAATATTCTGGAGTTTTGTTTATTAGCAATGGGTGCAAAAACATTTGTTTTGATGGGAAGTCACAAAAATTAAGCAATTCTTTCAAAGGGTGAAATGAAAATCTTTCGTACCTTTTTTATATTCTTTCGTAAGGTTTATTTGGTAAACACACGCATAAACTTGAAGGACTCGAAATTATTTATTTTATAAATGAACCATTGCGTGTCAATTATTTACAATCAAATGTGTGATAAAGTGTTAAATACAGGGGATTTAGTGTGAATTTTTCTACTTTTAAATAAGATACGGAAATAAACAAACACAAATGATCAATAAAAAAAGGAATTCGATTTAATTAGTTTGGGAAGGGCGGAATGCAATAAATTTGAAGGCCAGGTGTTGCAACAAATAACACAAATTCATTATTTCATGCGAAATTATCCTGAAATTTAAAAGCAAATTTTAATGCGATAATTTCTTGTGTTTAGAGTTTGTGAGAAAATAAATTGCTAGATAAGTTTAATTTTCAGATAAATCGAAATTTCTTTTATGTTCGCCGGACTCAAAATGATGAATCAAATGCATTTTCAGCGCAAAGTTACAAGAACGTAAATACAGATAAACGGGCCTAGAAACTTTGCCAAGAAACCCCTCCTGTACAGACATAACTCAAGATGTCTGTCTGTTTGCGATATTGCGAAAACAAAATTCAATATGGTTTTGTAAACAGCTAGACATCTTTTCATTTGTTTTTTTAAACACCCACCAGCAAAATCTACATGCAACAGTTAGGCAAAGCAGCTTGTCAAGTACATGGAGAGGTATTCAATTTGCAAATTTCAAAGAAGTGAACAGAAGTTTTTAGAATATAATATTGAATAAACCTAACATTCCCGTTTGACAACAACAATGAATATCATGAAACCACACGGGCCGCAATTTTGCCTTTCAATCGCAGCTCACAACACGACAGCTAATAAACTCGTGCAAATCTGATAAACAACACAACTGTATATAGTTAAATTCACGGTTTAACACACAATAAATCTACGAACCTTGATATATGGCCTTGAAAAATGGCGTTTCCAAACGCAAAAGTCTGAAGTTCGTGGACGCCTCAAAACGGCTAGGCCCGCGGCAGTATGTCTCCTTCACTAATTCAAATTAACTGAGCTTGTGGTGAAACGAAATTTATCAACCGAGGAATGTTCCTGCGATGCTCATTTGCTTGACAAATAAAATTAAGCAAGAAGAAATGTCATCACAATTGGATTATATTACCAAAACTGTCATGTCACACACCCTTATAATAACAGCAATAATAAATTCCGACAATGATTCACCACACTGCTCCATGTGTTTGAAGTGAAGCGACTTTTACTATCTCCTTCGCAGAGGTTTAATTAGAGTGCTGCAACGCAGTGAACAGGTGGTTAAAGGGGACAGGGGGTATTAACTTAAACACCCTAAAAGTTGTTTTGAAATAAAATTTTGGGCTAAACACAAATAATTGAACCCCCAAACGGGGGCTTAATAAAGCTCTTACAGTACACCCATTTTTTTATAGAAGAAACTATGCAAAATTTTCGTACCAGGGTATTTTAGTTTCTTACGGTTTCGTGCCTAATTACGGTACGAAAAGTTTCTTAGCCAGTTTCTTAAAATTGTTGAGATATGTTACAAATCTGTGGGAATGAAGTGCGCAGGTTGTTTTTGACATTTTTTCTCGTTAAAACAACATAGAAAGTTTCTTAACTTTTTTCAGTCACACAAAATCTCCTACCAAAGGTTCTTAAGTTTTAAAAATAGGGGCCAAAAAGAATGGATGTATTCTATCAAACATTCGTAATCATAAATCAGAGACAGAAAAAAAACAACACGTTTGTAGCAGCCATTAAAAGTAATATAATCACAATCCAAGAAACAGATATTAAATTAAACATTGAACAAAATACAAAGCTTCAACGCAACAGAATAATAATAGTGAATGACACTTGGAGAATTTTATACACGACGGTCCCTTTTACCCAACCAACCCCCCCGAATTCATTGTTAAACACCATTGAAAAGGTTTGAAATTATTCAGGAGATACGGGGGTATTTTACGGAACTGTCGAAACAGAGAGACTGTAATTTTGTATTGTTTATCAAGGGCAGAACCTTATTTTGCCATCGATAAACTTCTGGTATTGTTAATCAGTGGACAAATGGGACATTCTCGGAGGTTGGTGACAAGGTAAAAGAGACCATACTCTACAGACAAAAATTAATCAAGAATTTGAGCAAAACGAAGAAGGAAAACACGACTATACGATCATAAAAAGTAACAGCTAAACCAGAGATAAGAGCCCGGGGCGCTTATATAAAACCAATCGCGCTCACATATAAGTAATTAATTTAAAGGGGCGGCGTTTATGCAAAGCAGGGACGGCGTTTAATCTAAATCGACGTGCATCATGACACCAGAAGGATAACATTTTATCCTTCTAATTCATTGCGAAGTCTATGTTGAGTATGGGAGTGGTTGATTTCGAGGGGGCGTTTATTTTAAAAGGGGCGACGTTTATATAAACAGCAAGACACTTATCACGGGCGAAGCTGCAATCGGATGGCATTTTATGATCAATATAAATTATTACAGGTCTATTTACATAATCATCCTAAAATCAGTCTGTTGTCTGTATATTATGAGATGGAATAGAAAGAAAAATGCTAAGCGCTAAACAATTGACTAGGCGACTAATAGAGTTAACAAAACGAAGGAATTGTTCAAGAGGAAGCGCAAAGATCAAGCTCTGCCCCACCTGCCATGGCGTAGCGAGCCAAGCCATGGCAGATGGGGGTGTTTAGGGTAAGCCAACAATCCAAGCGCAAAAGTTGTTTAAGATCTTAGTTTTTACGATAGAAAGTCAAAGGTTAAGAATTGAATGTCAAGGGTCATGGATGAATGATTTTGAAGGATTTTGAAGGTCAAAGATTACAGGTCAGATACCAAAGGTCATAGGGTCATTGGATCGACAGGTCAAGGGTCACATTTGAAAGGATCAGGGGATGTCTGATTATATGGGGATTACTTTGTGAAATGACACTGAATTAAAACGGGCAAAGGTCAAAATATAGTGAAATCGATCCTAAAATCCTAGGCATAAAATATATATTCGTCCTCAATTACTTGCAGTACAACATGGAATCTGGATGATATTTGGCGATAAAATTGTATTCACATTCTCTGACGTCATACAGTAAAACACACACTACACATAGTGTTTAGCAATTACGAAACTGCCTCTAGAGGATATACAACTAAGAAAGCTACCTAACGCGTTCATAGCAATACAGTGAAAGACGGTAAGTGGTATGGGATCTAAGGGGTTGAATCAGGTGGAATAAATGCTAGCATTGATTAATCTAACGGTTTCTAAATTCAAAATCAAAAATTAATGATAATTAATTGTCAAATTGAATTTCAAGCGTGTGTATCAATCAAAAATATCATGCAATATTTGCTGCAATATTTGATGCAAAAGCATGGCATAAAGTATCGCAAACCGTATTACATTTGACAAGGCATTCAATAATTTTTTACGTGTGGAGAGAAAAAGAAAATTGAATGAACGTACATTAAAAATATATTCAAATTTAAAATTATTAAAAATAATTGTGCACGATGAACTATGAAGTTACAAATTTTAATATGGTTAGATTTATGGTTAAATTTTAGTCTACTTACCTGGTATTGATTTTCTTTACCGCATCTCCGGTTCTGTTCTACATTCTTCATCGAGATCGGCCAATCCTGAAAACAGAAAAGAAAAAGATATCAACAAGGGAGTTCTCTGGTATTTCAGAGTTCATATAAAGCAGTCTTCTATGCTCATCAGAATCGAGTCAAAGTAGAGACAGTTGTTTGAGTTGTTGAAGGAGTCTTCTATGCTAATGAGAATCGAGTCAAAATGGAGACAGTTGTTTGAGTTTTTGAAGGAGTCTTCTATGCTGATCAGAATCGATTCAAAGTAGAGACAGTTGTTTGAGTTGTTGAAGGAGTATTCTATGCTGATCAGAATCGAGTCAAAGTAGAGACAGTTGTTTGAGTTGTTAAAGCAGTCTTCTATGCTGATCAGAATCGAAGCAAAGTAGAGACATTTGCTTGAGTTGTTAAAGGAGTCTTCTATGGTGATCAGAATCGATTCAAAGTAGAGACATTTGTTTGAGTTGTTAAAGGAGTATTCTATGCTGATCAGAATCGAAGCAAAGTAGAGACATTTGCTTGAGTTGTTAAAGGAGTCTTCTATGGTGATCAGAATCGATTCAAAGTAGAGACATTTGTTTGAGTTGTTAAAGGAGTATTCTATGCTGATCAGAATCGAGTCAAAGTAGAGACAGTTGTTTGAGTTGTTGAAGGAGTCTTCTATGCTGGTTAGAAGTCAAAATAAAGACAGTTACCAGAAGATAGAATATTGAAACATATTCACAGACGACTAAATGTACAAGATATCTATAAGTGACCTGCTTTAAAAACAACTAAAAACTTCAAATTAAAAACAAAACAAAAACACAAACCCGTCGTCTTCACTTTGCTCAATCATCAAATTCAGTCAGTGGAACACGTGACATTGATGGCGTGACAGCGGCGTCATTAATTCTCAGCTCTTCTTCGATTCCCGCCATTTTCATGTTTATTGTGTGTTCATCGAGGCCAGATTGTTTCAGGTTGAATAGATCGAATTTCTTCAACAAGGCGACGATGGGAATGAAGATTGCCGACGCGAAGATGAGAACGAAGCAGAGTGCTTGAGCCCAGGCTGGGTATGGGGTATTCTTCATCACAGTGTACTAAGGGGAAAAAGGAGAAATCAGGCTTTATTGGGCAATATAATATTGTGTTAATAAAGAGGATGAAAAAATGATTTAATGGAGAAGATCGCTGAATAAAGAGAATGGTTCATAAGAAAGGATGGTTTAATAGAGAAAATGGTTTAATAAAGAGAATGGTTCATAAGAAAGGATGGTTTAATAGAGAGGATGGTTTAATAGAGAAGATGGTTTAATAGAGAAGATGATTTAATAGAAAGAATGGTTCAATAGAGAAGATGATTTAATAGAGAAGATGATTTAATAGAAAGAATGGTTTAATAGAGAGGATCGTTTAATAGAGAAGATGATTTAATAGAAAGAATGGTTCAATAAAGAAGATGATTTAATAGAGAAGATGATTTAATAGAAAGAATGGTTTAATTAGAGAGGATGGTTTAATAGAGAGGATGATTTAATAGAGAGGATGATTTAATAGAGACGATGGTTCAATAAATAAAATGGTTTAACGAGAGAATGGTTTAAGAAAAAGGATGGTTTAATGAATAAGATGGCTTGATATAAAAGATGGTTTAATAGAGAGGGGATGGCTTAAGAGGATGGTTTACAAGATTGATTTGATCAAATGGCAAAGTGAGTTGCTTGATGGATAATTTAAGGGGGTCTGTTTGATGGATTAGGGAGAGGATCGATGAATTGACGAAAGAAAAGATTAAGATACCTTTGACGAGCTCCAAGCCTCGTATCCGATAGTCTTGGCAATCAAGGTGTAGAAACTAGCAATAACAATACTGACGACCAACACGGGAGCGAGACCCATCCACATTATCTTCCAATAGATGCTCGGGTATTTGCCAAGCATGTAAAATATATCTTTCTCAAACCTGGAAGATGAATAAACCAAAGCTTAATGAAAACTGCTGATTGGCAACAAATGGCATAAGGAAATTTCAAAATGTAGACGACGACCAAAAACGTTGAGAATGGTTTCGTAAAAATAGCAGCTTAATAAGAAGATTGTTCAAGAGAGTAAGTGGTATGGGGAAAAAATAATTTAATGCAAAAGATGGCTTAATAAAGAGAATGGCTTAACAAAAAGAACAGTTAAACAGAGAAAGTTTATAAACATGATAGTTTAATAGAGAAAATGGCTTGAAAAATTTAAGAGCGCGGATGGTTTGATAGAGAGGATAAAGTAAAAATGAAATATTACTATACAGTGGAAGTTCAACTAAATGGGGTGGGATAATAGAGAGGACGAATCAATAGAAAAGGTGGTTCAATGAAATGGATGTTATGAAGAGAACTGGCTTCATAAAGACACTGGCTTTAAGATTAAACAGTGACTCAGCAATAATCTGGCAGGGGGACTACACACCGGATAGTATAAAAAATAGTAGAAGTCACAACACACGGATACAACGATGACTTATACCTTAAAGGTATACGAAGGAGTTAAATCGGCCTGCGCTAAAAATACATTGCAATTCAACTAAACGCAAACACGCGCATTAAAACTTAACTTTCTGTGATCACATGCAAATGGACAATAAAACACTAGATTGGACTTTGGAGTCGAAAACACCAAAACAAGTGATCACATGCACACTTTCCTGGTCATCGCACAACTACATTTGATTGGATAAAATCAAGCATCTATTTATAGATTTCCCAGACCCCTTGGCATATGCCACTTTTAACTCCTTCGTATACCTTTAAGTTATCCCTTAAATGAGAACAAATTAATACGTGAGCTCATTTATGATAATCTATAATCATAATACCGTATTTCCTCTAATTAGCGCCCACCCTCTTTTAACCGCCTCCCTCCAATAAGCGCCCACCATAAAATCAGTGTGAAATAAGCGCCCCCTCTACTAACCGCCCAGGGCGGTTAATAGAATCCCTACATTTTCAATGTTTGGTTCAAATATTAACGTGGAAACTCTTTCTGGAGGCTGGAAAAACACTTTTATCAGGTCGTGATCGTTTGGAAAATGTAATTCAGTCAAAGCAGTTGAAGTTGATCTTGACTGCTTGATAGAGGAAATACGGTACGATACTTATCATAATCTATGATCACATATAACAGACTTGGAGTATGAGAATAAAATATGTTAAGTTCACCTTTTGATTCCATAAACATATGACACGAGGATCATTTCAAAGAAGCCAATAATTAGAAGACCAATCGTACCGGAATACGAGTCAAACATTTGCAACCAGTATTCTCCGGAACGTTGACAGAACAGAAGACCAAAACAACATGATAATATGCAGAGAATGGCTAGACGAGAAATAAAGACATATCAATATGATAAAATTAGTACTTGTTTAACATCAGTTATGTCATTGTGAATTTCAGTTGACTATTGGTTTTTTGTAAAGATGTAACAGAGAGAAAGAAAACTTGGGGAGATATTTAAAAGAGAAATAGGGAAGCACTAAGAAGAGAAATAGAAAGGCATTGAGAAGAGAAATAAGGAGATATTTAGCAGAGAAATAGGGAAACATTTAGCAGATAAATGGGGAAACATTTAGCAGAGAAATAGGGAGATATTTAGCAGACAAATAGAGAAGCACTTCGCAGATAAATGGGCAAACATTCAGCAGATAAATAGGGGGCATTTAGCAAAGAAATAGGGAGACATTCAAAAGAGAAATAAAGATACATCTAAATACCAAAAGGGATATACTTATCATCAAAATGTCTTACCTGTAATAAACTCCTTTCTCAGTGGAATAATTTGCAAATCGATTATAGTAGTACGCACGGCTTCAAAGGTTCCAATCATACTTCCAATACCCAGGGTGAGTAACATGAGGAAAAACATGATGCTCCACAGCGGCTTCACGTCCATCCACGTAATCGCCTCCGTAAAGGCAATGAAGGTCAATCCGGGACCCTGGGCAACCTGCAATGTAATTCAAATAAATCGATATAAATATTGCACACACACAAGGCTATAATCTAAGCAGTTGATAGTTGATAGATGAACACGTATGCTTGCTCTATTATTACAAGGTATGGGTTACTGAGGTTGAGCAAAGATGGATCATTGAATATAGGACACACAATGCTATACAATCTAAGCAGTTGATAGTTGATAGATGAACACGTGTGCTTGCTCTATTTTTACAAGGTATAGGTTTCTAAGGCTGAGCAAAGATGGAGCATTGAATATAGCACACACAATGCTATACAATCTAAGCAGTTGATAGTTGATAGATGTACACGCATGCTTGCTCAATCTTTACAAGGTATGGGTTCCTATCCTAAGACTGAGGAATAGAGGGGGCATTGATGAAATTAATGCATGTGAGGTGTGCTAAACCGTAGACTTACATCGTTCAATTCTTTTGTCAGGCTGCATACGACTGGTGCAGCCGTAGTCATGTTGCCAGGAATGGCGGTGGCATTAACAAGAGTTGAATTCGATGTTGGCAGAACAGCGGAAGCTAAACACTCGTTGTACTTCTTGGTCGCCTGGTGGTAGAGAGGAAAAGAAAATGGTAAAATGAGGGAAGGAGAGGGGGGCGAAGAAATGCAGTGAAAAAAGGGAAAACGAAGGAGGGAGTGTTGATGTTGGGGGAGGGAGGAAGAAAAGGAGAGTAGTAGAGTGACGGAAGGAGAAAATGGTAAAATGAGGGAAGGAGGGAGGGGAAGAAGTGCAGTAAGAAAAAAAGTGGAAATAGAAGCAAAATATAATGTTGCGATGCATAGAGGAAAAAATGAAAACAATGGAAATAAATAAATAAAAGGAAATTACAGTTAAATAAGCGAAAACAGAAAGAGAGTAAGAGAATATCAAAATAGAATTGAAATGAATATAACAGATTGAAGCAAAATAGAAACAATTATATTGAAAGGAGATGAAAGTATTAATTATTAATTCCAGCATATTTAGCCTATCCTATGGGCCTCTACTCGAGAAGCCCAGTAGAACAAATGACAAATGAAGCAAAGAGGGTGAAAGTTGATAATAAATGAAAGCAACAAAGAAACTACTGGGACGAAACTAATCCAGCCAGAGTAAATTAAAGCGTATTTGAACATAAAATAATAAAAAATTAAAGAATAAATAATAAAAGAATAAAGGAATAAAAAATAAAAGGATAAATAATAAAAAACAAAACAGTAAAAGAATAGAATAATAAAAGAATATAATACAAAATAGGAAATAGACAAACGAAATCAACGGACCTTGAAACCAAGGATGCAAAAGATGACGATACTGGCAAAAATCGACGTTCCGCAATTTATCAAGGACACCATGATTGAATCTCTCAACACGTTGTTATTAATTGGATTGTAACTAGCCATGGCAATTAGGCCACCGAAGGCAAGACCCAAGGAATAGAAAACTTGTGTTGATGCTTCCAGCCAGACTTCTGCGTTCTGAAGATGTTTGAACTGTGAGAAAACAAATGTTTTTTCATTCTATTGAATTGATTTCTGTACATTGTGAATTTGTTACTATTAAAGTTGGTGACAGGAAATGCGGTATGGGCATGTAAAGAATTGCAAATAAAATGATTCAAATGAACGAGAAAAGGAGTCGGGGAGGAAATATAGAGAAATATAGGAAATATAAAGGAATATAAGAGATATAAAGAAATATCGAGAAATATAGGAAATCTAGAGAAATATAGAGAAATGTAGGAACTATAGATAAATATAGGAAATATAGAGAAATATAGGAAATATAGAGAAATGTAGGAAATATGGAGAATTATAGGAAATATAAAGAAATATTTGAAATATAGGAAATGTAGCGCAGGGTAAGGTAACTAGGTGAATTCTATGAAAAGTAAGACGCAGAATTAAACGGATTACAGAATGTGAAGGATGGAAACCAGAGAGCGTGGAATCGCGGGAAACAGAAATGTAGAATCAAGGAGCCTTTCAAAAATCCATAGCTAACCACATCTATGGTATTTAAAAATACAGTATGCTTCGCAGAAGAATGCGCAATGAGCTACCCCCTGATAAGTAACGATAAGTGCGTTGCAAGATAAGGGGGAAATGGCACTGGAGACGGGGGTATTGTTGGACTTACGTCGGGTGTGAACATATGAGCCACGCCAGAACCAGCTCCTTCCAATGTGACTCCACGAATGAAGAAGATGATAAGGACGATGTATGGGAAAATGGCAGTGAAATACACGGCCTAAAATGAACACAAAAAAAAGATCACGATTCACACCCCTTGAAATTGACTCTTTCGTCTAATTAAAATTATATATACGGAAATAACAGGGGAGGATAGCGTTCAGCAAAGACGGAGTTACACGAGGGCTAATTGTATACTATGAAACAGTTAAACAAGGGACCAGATGTTTAGTTTGCTATATACAGTGAAGTTCGGTATATGAGGGTTAATTGTATGCTATGAAGCAGTTGAACAAGGGACCAGATGTTTAGTTTGCTATGTACAGTGAAGTTGGTTATATGAGGATGAATTGTATATTATGAAGCAGTTGAACAAGGGATCAGATGCTGAATTTGATATATACCTTTCCGACTGACTGTACACCTCTGAAGACGATCACAAAGAGTACAACCCAAGCAGCAATGAGACATCCAACCATTTTTATGTTCATTCCGCCTCCATCCTCAATCCGGTCAGTCGTTTCCAAAGCGGTCCGGTACCTGAGGAATGAAGAATAAGATCACCACATTACCACCCAAAAATTTAATTATGAGCAAGGAGGTTACACAAAACCAGGGGGGTTACACAAAACCAGGGAAATCGTGGTTGGATGAAATTTGGGGGAACACAAAACGAGGTTGGATGAAATTTGGGGGAATATTACAAAAAGGGGATTTCACAAAAGGGGATGTCACAAGACGGAGGAACTACAAAAAAATCAGGGAATTACAGAATGAGGGAGATCGCACTCACCAAGAGATTACACTTACCAAGGGGATTACATTCACAAGGGGGGTTACACTTACAAGGGGGATTACACTAACAAGGGGGAATTACATTCACCAGGGGGATTACTTACCAAGGGGATTACACTTACCAAGGGGATTACACTCATCAGGGGGATTACACTCACCAGTAATACTGCGTGGATCCGGCCACTCGGCACTCTTCCACAATTGTCCCATTATTCATGGGACATCTGACGTAGGGTGGTTCTTTAGCGAAGGAGATGAACAAGTAGTAAAAACACCAAGCAACAATCATGTTGTAGTAGACACCAACAAGGAACGAGACAACAACAGAACAGATGCCCAGGCCGCTGAAATATGGCGATATCTTGTGCCACACGCCAAGCGGGCCCATGCGCAACCGCTGGCCAATGCTCAATTCCAGGAAGAAGATGGGGATTCCGATGCAAATCAGCGATATGGCGTAGGGAATGAGGAATGCCCCTAAAAGAATGATTGGCAGGCTGAGACGATTGTAGGAAATGACGAAATGATAGAGATGTCTTGGTGAATTTTTCTTCATAGTAAAATTCTATGTATTAATGAATATTAAAATTCTTCCTAAAACTTAGGCTCACTACAAACATCGTGTCAGGATATTTTGAATTCGGTTGGTCGGTGTTTTAGTACGAATTTAGTACGTGTTTTGGTACGAGCTATTTTGCTCCTCCGCGAACCTTTCACTAGGCCTACAGGCAGTGCCAGGCACGATGTTTTTAGCTAGCGTGAAATAATAAAGTCGAGCTTTCCTTGTATAAGCCGACATCCGCCATTCTAAACATTCCTCACATATATGGATCAAATTTTGGTTTGTCTTGAACCGGAAAAACTCGAGACAAGAATTCATATAAACCAGGCCACTCCGGGAAGACCTACTAGAACAAAGGTTTTGTATGTGCTACAAAATTAAAACTTCTGAACCTTAATAGCTATGGATTCATGTAATTTCTAGATTTTTCGCTTGACTTACTGAAACTTTCTAAAGTGTTTCCTAAAAACCAGATTGTCAAAGAGCAACCTTGTGGTGGATAAAAATGATCTAATCTTCTTAAAAAATAATTTAAATCCATTCATATCCTTCTTAGCTTTCTATAGTCCTCGCTATCATCGTCAAAACTCAACCAAAATTGCCCAAGGAGGTTCTTATGCAAAATTACACTATTATCTTCAAGCAATTGTTTCTTAATTTTTCATACTTTTTCGCAAGAAATCCCTTCCACATACCACTCTTTGTAAAATAATTTAATATTCTACTTTTCAGTGGTTTCTTAACTTTGAGGTTGACTATATGCTAAAGTTTTTAATATTTTGTCATCTCTTATATACACGGTCTTCATTTTATGAGAAACCAGATTCAAGGCCCAGAAGTAAAGGTTCTTTAAATTTGTTACAACAATTGAGTTCTAAAATTTTAATAACAGTTTCTTAATTGTGGTAAAAATTGTAGTGAAAACGATAAAAACGGGGATATATAGCAAGTTATTAGCATTATTACAAAGTCTTGAAATTTAGAGTAGTTCTTTTCCACACGGTTAATTTCTGTTACTTCAATTTTGTCTTCGCTTTTATCCCGAAAAAGACACAGAAAATGCAAAATTTGGCACAGAAATTTGCAAAGTTTCTTAACTATTTTCTTGTAATTCTAAACGTTTCTTGGATTTTGGAATGTCTAGTACTAGGTTTCTTATAAAAACTAGCATTGCAATAATCCGAATTGCGAAATTTATCCTTAACTGGTCCTTTCGCATTGGCGAAGAAATCTTAGTCTAGGCCCTTTGAAAACGCGAATAAAAACATTTTTAATGCATTCGTGACCTGAGTCAACTTGAATAGATAACTTATTATTTGAAGACGATAAGAGTTTGAAGCAATACACCAGAACTTATTATATATCTATTCATATTCTTTGTGTTGAAATAACAAGAAGACAGGTTAGTTCGGTTAAACAAATATTTGAGACAAGAAGTTTAGATAAGACATAGATCTGTTTTGGGTTGAGTGTGAAACAAAAGAATTCTCCTTCTCGAGGCTTGTATTTTCCCAGTGAAATTCCCAAACAATGAAGACACATGTATCTTATTTCATCATAGGAAATATGTAGTTTTACACAAGTGCAAAGGGTAATTTTCCTCGCTATGAAGTTTAACCGGTGGCTGGTAAACATTTTGTCGTGAAATATATGGCAATGATTTTTCATTCAATTTTGACAAGCACGTGGAATAAATAACTTAGGCCATGAATATCGTAAAACAAAACAGACTAGTCAATTTTACATCACCGGCTCAGTTTTCCACGGCTAAAAATAACAAACTCTACAATATTTAATATTTGATATCAAAGTAAAACATTTGAGGCGGCAATATCTTTAAATTGCGAAATCGCAACTTTAGTCTAAAGTTCAAACAAAAGAACAAGTTGATCTCATTTTTAATTCAAAAATATGACCATTGATTAAGGAACATCTGAATATAATGAACCTCTCGGGAATTTAAACGCCCATAATAAAGATTAATGAACTTGTTTATGTACAAAAAATCATATGTTTGTTTATGTTTCTACAAAACTTAGCAGTGGATGCGTGAAAAACATTTAAAAGGAGTTTTAATTGTTCTCTCGGTGAGAAAAACTTACACAGGATTTTGCAATTGGGCGATAACAATACATAAATAAATACATATTGCTTCGAATTTTATTCAGGATATTGAAGTTTAACAGCCAAAAGGAAGTTGTTAAGATAGAGCTCAAATTTAATACTTTATAATCTGCTGGCTAAGACCCAACAAAAATTGGAATTCACGTTGTGAAGGTATAGACAAAAAGCACAATTTCACGCTGACAACAAACTCAAACGTGTACTTTGTAATTGCTTACCTCCACCGTTTTTCTGACACAAGTACGGAAATCTCCATACATTTCCAAGCCCAACAGCATACCCAACAATAGCAAGGATAAATTCTATTTTGTTTCCCCAGCCAGCTCTTTCTGCGCTAGTTTCAACTGGCTTGCTCAAATCATCACTTGAAGAAGATGGGTCAGCTTGAGACATAGGAGGCTTCAACTCAACTTGGACTTGTGGTTCGTTCAATTCAATTTCTGCATCAACATTGTGGCTACTAGAGCGATTTTTAAAGCTAACGACTTCCACCGACATTATCTTTAGTGGCTAATTAACTTTTCAAATGCTTTAGAAGTGTAAAATAAACTTGTTCGCGGCTGCAAGATGAGTTTTTCCAAGTTACCGACACCACAGTGTTTCCATAAGTCCGTAAGCGAGGGTGAACGAAGGTCGTAACAATCTTAGGCCGACCACGCTGTGTCACAGCGTGTGAGTTTGACGCCCTGTGATATATCAAATGCCAATCAAATCTTTTGTTCTCATTGTCCAAGTAGCAGATTTGATTGGTTGGCGTAGATCCAACGTCAATCAAATTACTCCCCAACCATGCATTAAAAATGTGGTTCTTTAATTTGTTGCTTTGAATGAATTAGGGTATTTGCATTTAAAGGTTGACTGGGAGCGGGGCCCCTTTGAAGTCCTCGCATCAGGGGGTTATAAATCCTCTTAACTGTCATAGAAACATATTGAAAACAATTTGAAACAGGAAATACACGAAAAAGGTACAGGAAAACAGAAAGCACTTCTTTGTGCAATGTCTTCAAAGAAAAAACAAATAAATGTACAAAATATCATGATAAAGAGCAAAGCATGAAAGAAATTGATCACCTTAAACTATTTCTCACCTAAATGGACTGAAATCTAGGCTTTAATGCAGTCAAAAATTCAAACCTAAGTTACTTAAACATCACAACTACAGTAATATCCCTGCAACTTAAGCATCAGATAACTCCAAGGAAGGAAAACATGAACAATTTTCTAGTAATTTTTAATAACTCAAAAACTTGTTAACTTGAATTTATTTATTCACCAGTCCTTGAAGGTCCAAGTTATAGGGACTTTACTATAGATTTGACCAGTTGCTAGAAAACACATTTACCCTTAAATTTCAAGCATTCACAAACAATACAAAATGATAAAACCTCCAGGAACTTAAGTCCAGTCCTGTCACCTGTGCACATCTACATATTTCATTGATAAACAATACATTATTTGCAGGAGGTAAAGTGTCTGACCATATTGGCTCATGCTGTCAACCCCCGAAGGTCCATTTAGTCCATTGATAAACAATGAGAAATTATATATTTCCAGGAGATAAAATGTTTGACTATACTGTCTCATAGTGTCACCAATGGAAGATCCATTTAGTCCGTTCTTCAACAATGCAAAATGATATATTTCCAAGAGGTAAATTCAGTCAAATGACAAATGATTCTTTTTCACATCCATGTAAGAGTCAAGTTCTTTATCTAAATCTTCTCTTGTTGCCTTGCCAACCCCAGCCACACCCCTTCCACGTCCACGCCCACGTTGTCCCTGACCCCTACCCCTAGTACCATCAGATTTACCACTCCATGAAGTTCTTCTTGTTTTATCGTTAACAAAAGAACCCTGTCCCTGCCGAAGCAATCGCTTCCCCCTGCCCCCGATTGACAGGCCCCTTGTTGAACTGCTTCTACCCCTGGCTAAGCGGGGTGAATTCAATCCTTGTCCTCTTGACGTCATACCAACAGACGTACCAAGTCGACTGGGTGATATTCCTGTCTGTGTCACGATTCCCAGCCTAGCTTTTGTCGGCAACTTTTTGACAGCACCAAGTCGACTTTTGATGCTTTTTGTTGCAGTAATTTTGGTCGCGTCAGAGGACGATGGATCATCATCAGGTTCGATTGCATTTGTGCTTCTTCGCGCCATCTGTTCTGCCAGTCGCTTGTTCTTCGCACTTGCTTGAGCAAGTTTTGTCTGTTCTGCTTTTGGACTCTTCAACTGCACTTGCATCTTAGGTGAAGCTTTCATCTTCATGATATCAGAAAATCTAAAAGTAGAGAAGCAGATAACTGAAAATCTAAAAGTAGAGAAGCAGATATGAAAAAGGAAACTGTCAGATTATACAACAGGCAGACATGAGAAAATCAGAAAACCTAACCTTTTAGATTAGAGAAACGGATATCAAAAATCTAAACTTTCAGATTAGAGAAACGGATAATGAAAATCTAAACTTTTAGATTACCTAGACAAGCAGATATTAGAAAACTCAAAAGTAGAGAAACAGATATTGTAAAAGAAGAAAAGCAGAAAAGACCAGAAAAGAAGATATTGAGATTGGCATTCAGAGAAAACATATCTAGAGTATGGAACTTGAACACAAAAAGAGAACAAAAAGGTGCAAATTTAAAACATAATTTGATAACATGAAACTTTATTTTAAGAAATTTTACCTGTCACTTAAAGTCATTGTTGTGTTACTCTTGAGAACAACTTTATTTACAGTTGACGAGCTCATTCTGAAAACCAGGTAAACAAGGATAACAACAATCATAAAAGAAGCAAAGTACACGAAAGAGACTCAACTTGATGTTGTGTGTGTGGCAGCCATTTTGCTTTACTCACATTGACCGTTCGCGAGCTGAGCTGGGAAGGAAAGCTTCTTTGCAAAAGAATCAAGAAATTGTATACACGAATGAAAACAGAAAACTGACGCATTTGAAATTATACCCTTCGATTTTAGAGCCTTTTAGGGGAATTTCAGATTTCGATTGCCACAAATAGAATAATGTCTACGTCAATAATGTCTTCGACCATAGCCCCAAGCCACCATGGTCGGATATGAACAACAAACAATTTGCAAAATAAGGCAAAATTGGGCACTAATTTCTGGAGTAACTGCCTGGTAAAATAATGAAAAAAATGACAAAGATCATAGAAAATTATCTTGACTCACTTGATAAATGTTTATTCTGGTGGTTATCCTTCTTAGTTTTGTGATTATTGAAGATGTAAACACACACTTGAAGTTTCAATAATAAAATTTGTTTAGGCCGTTTTTTCCAAGACGACACTCGAGTCGACGGCAGCAGAAGGAAGGAGGACAGCAGCAACAACAAATAAAGCATGCGCTAAAAAATATTTTTTCCTCCCATCCATTTCATCCACAAAAATTTTGTTAACAATGAGAGAGAACAAAATTGAACTTCATCTATAGTTTCATGTATTTTTGACAACATATTTTTATCTTAATAATTTCTACCAATGAACTAACGAAATTGAATTCACAAGCAATTGAAGCCCTATAAATAAATGCAGACATAAAAAAAAGCTAAATTATTCTCAATCCTTATTTAAATTCTCGACATATGAGGCCAAGACAAATAGATTTACAGCTGAATTCTTGATAAAGCGAGCCTTAAAGTAAACCAATCAATAATTCGTTACATAAAGACATGGGTTTACTGTTTCAGAGTACATTTATATAGAATGAAGCAGTTGCAGTTCGGCATGAGACAACAGGAAAAGAAGGAAAAGTGTACAGAAAAATGCTGATAACTTGTAGAGCCCATGATAACTCGAGCCTTGTGTGACTTGACACAATTTTTATTTCCCTTTAAAGCCTTGCTAGTACACTTTAACCTTCGATAATTCGCGCATTCGTTGACTCGAGCTACAATAAAACCCCGCATGTAAGAAACCAATTGGTTAAGAACCTTCTGGGTGATATTCCTGCTCAAAACAATAGACAAAACAATAACCTATTGTCTTGGAACAATAGGCTGGATGGAAATTTACATGTTCTTACATGCGGGATTTTACTGTATATTTTCATAGGCCCCATTACAGGTTCGTGCTATCCTGGTTTTACGGTATTATTCCTGAGTCCAACTGACTATGCCATGCACTGCACACTATATGAAACAGCTTGACTGAAAAACCATTTTTACGTAGCTATGCCAACGCTCGCTCGTCTGGTACTAGAGTGGCCGTAGGCCATTAAATATATGCCTATAAAGAGATATATTATATACATTTAAATAATAGCTAGCAATTGAATGCTTCGACGAAGAGATAAAGGGGGGAGGGCGATCGCGTGTGCGTAATGAATTGTTTTTCTTGGTCTAGCATGCGCATGCGTTCCTTCGTTCGTCATCAGCCTCGTCAACTTCTTTCAATTTGTGGCCTCGTTCAATTCCATTCATAAAACCAGGGGGTAGTGTTGATCTGTCCACGCAACGCTCCATCTGTTCCATTACCTTAGAGAATAAAATATTCGATTTAGCAAGGATACCCCCTGGCATTGCATTTGTTTGAATCGCTTATCAATACGGTAGGTGTAAGCTTTAGGGGCAAACGCAGGGAAATTTAAACCTATTTTTTGATGGTTATAGACGGTTTTATGACATTTTCGATGTTTCAGCCCTGGTTTCTAATAGACCGTTTCTGGGGGTAAAGTGACTCACGAAGGTTAAAAGGAGACTTCACATGGGGATATATATCTTACACATGATTCATTCATGATAACCTGTAGACGTGAAGCCGAACGCGTAAGCATACGACATCATACCCCCTGAATAGACATGATCTTCAATTGCTTGTCAATAAAAAAGGCCAGTGTTTCCGGGGGGTAAAGTGACTCACGAAGGTTAAAAGAAGACTTCACATGTGGATATATATCTCACACATGATTCATTCATGATGACCTGTAGACGTGAAGCCGAACGCGTAAGCATACGACATCATACCCCCTGAATAGACATGATCTTCAATTGCTTGTCAATAAAAAAGGCCAGTGTTTCCGGGGGGTAAAGTGACTCACGAAGGTTAAAAGAAGACTTCACATGTGGATATATATCTCACACATGATTCATTCATGATGACCTGTAGACGTGAAGCCGAACGCGTAAGCATACGACATCATACCCCCTGAATAGACATGATCTTCAATTGCTTGTCAATAAAAAAGGCCAGTGTTTCCGGGGGGTAAAGTGACTCACGAAGGTTAAAAGAAGACTTCACATGTGGATATATATCTCACACATGATTCATTCATGATGACCTGTAGACGTGAAGCCGAACGCGTAAGCATACGACATCATACCCCCTGAATAGACATGATCTTCAATTGCTTGTCAATAAAAAAGGCCAGTGTTTCCGGGGGGTAAAGTGACTCACGAAGGTTAAAAGAAGACTTCACATGTGGATATATATCTCACACATGATTCATTCATGATGACCTGTAGACGTGAAGCCGAACGCGTAAGCATACGACATCATACCCCCTGAATAGACATGATCTTCAATTGCTTGTCAATAAAAAAGGCCAGTGTTTCCGGGGGGTAAAGTGACTCACGAAGGTTAAAAGAAGACTTCACATGTGGATATATATCTCACACATGATTCATTCATGATGACCTGTAGACGTGAAGCCGAACGCGTAAGCATACGACATCATACCCCCTGAATAGACATGATCTTCAATTGCTTGTCAATAAAAAAGGCCAGTGTTTCCGGGGGGTAAAGTGACTCACGAAGGTTAAAAGAAGACTTCACATGTGGATATATATCTCACACATGATTCATTCATGATGACCTGTAGACGTGAAGCCGAAAGCGCAAGCATACGACATCACATCATAGCCCCTGGATAGACATAATTTTCAATTGCTTGTCAATACAAAAGGCCAGTATTCCCGGGGGTAAAGTGACTCACCAGATCGAGTAAAGCATCGATTGCGTCGTCAACATGGTCGCCACTCTTTGCGCTCGTTTCGAAATATTTCAGCCCCAAACTGTCCGCCAAGGCTTTTGCGTCGTCAAAGTCAACTTTTCTCTCTTTCTCCAGATCTGCTTTGTTGCCAATTAAAACTGCAGAAAAAAGGATGCATAGGTATAGATGTATACAGTTATAGCTCAAAATGTATGCAGGACATGGCTATACAAATGTGGAGGATGTTGCTACAAGGGTGTAGATGAGATAGCTGTAAAGGTGTGAACGTTGTAGCTACAAACGTGTGGAGGAGATAGCTGCAAGCGTGTGGGAAATATTACTACAAAGGTGCGGAAGTAATAGCTACAAACGTATGAAGGAGATAGTTACGAATGTGTGGGAAATATAGCTACTAAAGTGTGGAAGATAAAGCTACAAATATGTAAAAGAGATAGCTACAAGCGTATGGAAAGTATAACTACAAAGGTGTGGAAGATAAAGCTACAAATAGGTAAAGGAGATAGTTACGAATGTATGGGAAATATAGCTACTAAGGTGTGGAAGATAAAGCTACAAATATGTAAAGGAGATAGTTACGAATGTGTGGGAAATATAGCTACTAAAGTGTGGAAGATAAAGCTACAAATATGTAAAGGAGATAGCTACAAGCGTATGGAAAGTATAGCTACTAAGGTGTGGAAGATAAAGCTACAAATATGTAAAGGAGATAGTTACGAATGTGTGGGAAATATAGCTACTAAAGTGTGGAAGATAAAGCTACAAATATGTAAAGGAGATAGCTACAAGCGTATGGAAAGTATAGCTACTAAGGTGTGGAAGATAAAGCTACAAATATGTAAAGGAGATAGTTACGAATGTGTGAGAAATATAGCTACTAAAGTGTGGAAGATAAAGCTACAAATATGTAAAGGAGATAGCTACAAGCGTATGGAAAGTATAGCTACTAAGGTGTGGAAGATAAAGCTACAAATATGTAAAGGAGATAGCTACAAGCGTATGGAAAGTATAACTACAAAGGTGTTTAAGTAATAGCTGCAAACGTATGAAGGATATAGTTACGAATGTGTGGGAAATATAGCTGCAAACGTGTAGAAGTTAAAACTACAAATATGTAAAGGAGATAGCTACAAACGTGTGAAGGAGGTAGCTACAAATGTGTAGAAGTTAAAGCTACAAAGGTGTGTATGTTATAGCCAAAAACGTGTGGAGAATCCTTCTGGCAATGCGAAGCCTTTACAACAGACTGCGCAGGAAAAGACTCACTGTTTAATAATAGTAGTATTTATATATTCCTGCTATAACTCAAGCAACCATCTAACAAAGTGTAAACGAGAAACCTTACCGATCATCGGGTTTTCACTGTACGCATGCGTCTGTAGCTGTGAGAGCCAACTTCGAACGTTGACGTAAGAGTCCTCGTGTGTCAAATCGAACATTAACAGGAAACCCATTGCATCACGGAAAAACGCCGCTGTTAAGCTTCTAAATCTGTAAAGAGGGGAGGGAGAGGTGATTATCTAACTTGTGGCAGTGCTTCGTGTCCAGAGTGGGTGTGGACCCGGATATCTTGAGGAGTGGATGATTTGGTAGAATAGAATGGATAGGTCAATGGGGAGGAAAATTTGTCAGAGAAGATGCTTTAATACAGAAGATTGTTTAATAAAAAGAATGGTTTAATAAAGAAGAGGTTTTTAGAAAAATAACAGCATTATAGAAAGGGTGGTTTAATAAAGGAGATGGTTTAATCGAGAGGATGGTCTAATAGAGAGAATGGTTTAATAGAGAGGATGGTTTAATAGAGAGAATGGTTTAATAGAGAGGATGGTTTAATAGAGAAGATGGTTTAATAGAGAGAATGGTTTAATAGAGAGGATGGTTTAATAGAGAAGATGGTTGAAAAGAGAGGGTGGTTTAATAGCGAGGATGGTTTAATAGAGAGGATGGTTTAATAGAGGGAATGGTCTAATAGAGAGGATGGCTTAATAGAGAGGATGGTTTAATAGAAAGGATGGTTTAGGTGAGAAGAAGGCATGATACATGGATAGTGTAATAAAACAATTCAATTGAGAGAAAAATAAGAAAAAGAGGAAAATTAAACGAAAAGGATAATACCTTTCTTGACCTGCTGTGTCCCAAAGTTGTAAATGAACGCGCTGAGCTTTTTTTGATCTTGTTCCATCCGGATTAATAGTATGATGATGCTACAATGAAATTGACAGTAACATCAATAAGATACATCAAATTATCGTGTTGCATTATTCAACCTACACAACTGCATCGTAAATATGTTATGTTGTCTAGCTACCAAATTATATCTGTACTTACTCAATTGTATTCAGTATGAATATCTCCTGGAACAACTCATAATAACTGGTCTTTATTTTGAATCGATTCTGATCAGCATATAAGGCTCTTTTAACAACTGAAACAACTGTCTCTATTGTGACTCGATTCTGATCAGCATAAAAGACTCCTTCAACAACTCAAACAACTGTCTCTACTTTGACTCGATTCTGATCAGCATAGAAGACTCCCTTAACAACTCAAACAACTGCTTCTACTTTGACTCGATTCTGGTCAGCATAGAAGACTCCTTCAACAACTCAAACAACTGCCTCTACCTTGACTAAAAAAAATGATCTCAATTAGCTCTTCTCCATTAATAAATAAATAATTCATCAAAACACCTGAAATATTACTTCAATTTTCATTTATTTTCCAAGGATTAAACACCTTAAAATTCATTTATCCTATTTAATCCTCAAACTTCTGCCCATTCTAGAAAATACTGGATGAATATTTAATGAATTTTTCTCAATTTCCACATGTTTTGTTGCAGCTGACTGTATACAAAGCTAAAATACAAATATTCCTCTAAATATTCTTTCATTATATTATTACCATCCTTGATCAGAAAACTATGCAGATATTTTCAAAGAAAATAAGTTCTGAACTAGTTGGCAACTTCATAACGTTTCTGGTGATTATAGCACTGGAAGTTTCTGAAAAGTTTTCCCAATTCCAAAATGCAAAAAACCAACTTAGAATACATGAAAAACACAATTAGATTAAATTGGTGTTAGCTTGATATTGACATGACCTTACTTTATCAATTTGGTTTATTAATGGATAGATCAATTCTGCAAATTGTTGTGATTTTGTGAAATGGCCTTTCTACTGGAGGCTCTCTTTATTTCTATTGTCCTTTATGTAGTATTGTTTTTAATTTCTATTTTTTAATTTCTATTTTCAATTTGTTTCTAGTTTCTTGAGTTTGAGGGTAATTAGTGCTGCAGGTTATTAATATTTTGCAATTGTGACGGTTCTCTTGCAGATGGCTTCTTATAAAGCAAAATATGTATATTGGAAAGTGCATATTTGCTAACGTAATAAACATGAATGCGGTGATACTGACCTCACAGTAATCTTAATAAAATGTCAAACAATGGATGCATTGTCTTGAGAACAATGGATGCATTGTCTTGAGAACAATTGATGCATTGTCTTGAGAACAATTGATGCATTGTCTTGAGAACAATTGATGCATTGTTATGGGGAGAAGAGAACAACAGATGCATTGTTTCATTATTACATTTTCGTCTTGCATTTTTGCATTTTGCATTTTTTATTGAACTGTTCAGAAATTTTGGTGACCTTTTGATGGAGGAAATTGTTGTCATAGTACCATGTTACAATTTGATTCAGTAAAACAATGTGTAAAACCACAGAAGCTGTGGAGATAATTTGGCACAAAGTGCTCAGCAAAGTGGAATAATTTTTTGAGCAAAGTACAATAAATTGGTTAATGCGAGGGTTAAAAAAGGTTGCTGCTAACTAGAATTTAGATATAGGGTTTATGTTACACAAAAATATATTTATCAGATAGGTTATTTGTAGTATGTCTGGAGGAATATCTAATTTATTATCTACAGTGTAACGCGCCCTTAAGTAGTAGGGTGAAAAAAATTCGTGGGGGGGAACATTTCAAGGCAAAACTGTCGAGAAATGTTCCTACATTTTATAAAGCCATGGCTTAAAACGCTTAGGTACAGAGTTTGGGTTTTCAAGCTAAGCGCTGGCAAAATTAAACCCATTCTTTTGATAAGAAAGAGCAGTGACTAGTAATCGTAAAATTCGCAAAATCCTATCTTTGCATTTATTTTTGACGGGCATGAAGGAAGGAAAGATCGACAATTTTTAATTCCCGATTTGGACATGAGCTTATCTGGGGGATATTGGTGAAACAGAATCCAATGAAATCTCATAAATATCCGGATAAAATGCTTTCGTTATGCTTGCATTCTATACGGATATTACTGAATTTGAAATTCTATTAATACAGAATTAAATTTCGGAGTATTTCAGTTAAAAATGCCATCCTAGAGATAAAACTCAATATCTCAGATAAGATAAAAATTTTCAAAATAGATTCGCGTTCAGTCTTTTTGAAAGTATAAATGCATCAAAACATTTCAATTTGAAATCGCATATCAGTTTGCATTGTTTAAAAATAAACAGCTTTGCAAAGCAGAAGGAAAGATGCTTAAAAACAAGAAACAGAAACAATATTTGCCAAAGAGCTGCAAAAAGCTAGGCCAAACCGTTGCAACATACCTTGTGTTTTTCTCGAAAATCAATACCGACGGTTGAAATAAACTTCGGGTTGAACTTGCCTTCAGTGTACTGATAAAGAAAGCTTGTCTTTCCAACGCCAGAATCTCCCAAAGCTAAAAGCTTTACAAGGTAGTCGTAATCTGCAATTTGATGGGAGTCGGCAGCCATGTTTTCCGTGGGTTTTTCAACCTTCTCCTTTCTGTTCATTCGGAAACAGGGGAAGAAAGATCAGCTGTAGGTGGGTAAAAGCCAGAATGAAAGACCAAAAAACAGAAAAACTAAAGTTGGCCTGTCAATAAATTATGTCAAATGTAACATATTTATCTCTTAGCTAATTAAAAATCATACACTTTTTATCAATCGAAATTAAAATACAACTCTTTTTATGGCATTGTACAACTCCATAGCCAAGTTGAAATTGTCAATTCCAGCACTTTTATGGTCCGAGCTTTATTGATACCTGTAGAGGCAAGCAGATGTTGTCATTCGGAAAACAACAGGAAACATGGTCGAATGTTCACATCACTTCTTCGCTGCAGCCGAAAATACTCGGCTCACCGATTTAATACTTACGATAATTTTCGTAAGATAACATTTGGAGTAAAAAAGGAAAGAACTTGGCAAAAAACGGAACAAAACTTTGCAATTTTGGGGGTTTGATAAACGAAAGGATAACTGCATATGTACTATGGAGCAGTTAAATAAGGGACCAGATGTTTAGTTTGCTATACACGTGAAGTTCGTTATATAAAAGTGAATTGTATACTATGAAGCAGTTCAACAAGGGACCAGATTTTTAGTTTGCTATATACCGTGAGGTTCGTTATATGAGGGTGGATTGTATACTATGAAGCAGTTCAACGAGGGATCAGATGTTTAGTTTGCTATATACAGTGAAGTTCGTTATATGAGGGTGAATTGTATACTATGAAGCAGTTCAACGAGGGATCAGATGTTTAGTTTGCTATATACAGTGAAGTTCGTTATATGAGGGTTAATTGTATACTATGAAGCAGTTCAAAAAGGGACCATATGCTTAGTTGGCTATATATAGTGAAGTTCGTTATATGAGGGTTACTTATATACTATGAAGCAGTTCAACAAGGGACCCGATGTTTAGTTTGCTATATACAGTGAAGTTCGTTATATGAGGGTGAATTGTATACCATGAAGCAGTTCAACAAGAGACAGAATGTTTAGTTTGTTATTTCAATAAAGTTCGGTAAATAAGGACATGGTAACTTGGGTGAACTATGCGGTAAAAACTTGCTGTCGTTGCGCGGACTTCTAATAGTTTTCATACATATTAATTTATATAATAATTTTGATGTATATATTTATACATATATTACAATAATAAAAAGGCAAAGATTAACCTATCTATTAGAAACAAATGTGTATACAATATCATCCTTAAAAAAACTAGAAAATTCTTCTTCGACAAAACAATGCCGGCGTCAGAAATTGCGCAGTTAAACACAGTTTGCAAGTAGCACGGCGTCACAAACCTCAGGCCTGCATCAAAATTTACGTCGTGACGTATTTATGTTCATCGGTGGACACGTGACAAAATTCATAGTCCACGTGAACAAAAGCGCGCTCTACTTCGTTGAGTTTTTCTATTTTCTGTTGAAGTGTCTCACCAATGTTGTGTGCTTTCCGCAGTGTCATGTTCTCTGGCAAAACAATGTCCACCTGAAACAACAACAGCAACCCCCGTCTATATGCGGTTGGCACATTGATAACCAATACTAAGTCACACATTTCCAGAGGGTAAAGCGGATGACTGTATTGTCCCATACTGTGACCCCTGGAAGGTCTATTTAATTCATTGATAAACAATACTAAGTGGTACGTTTCCAGGAGGTAAAGTGTACGACTATATTGTGTAATAGTGTTACTCCTGGAAAGTCCATATACGGTTACCCCTGGAAGGTCCATTTAGTCCATCACCTTTAAATGTGCTGCATGCATCCAAACTGAGCATGACTTTCAATTGACTTTGTCTGGCTCTAAAACAGTTTCCTGGAGTGTCAAATAAGAAGAGGAGAGGAGGACCGTTGAGAAAAAACTGCGGAGGAGGAAAGGAGGTAGTAAACGAAATAATCTTTTACGCTGGTGTACCTTAAGAATAATTAATGAGCGCCTTCGCCTTCCTACCTCCTTTCCTCTACTCCGCAGTTCCTTCTCACTGCTCCTCAACTGCCCTTCTGATTTGACAACCCAAGAAATTGTTTTGGGCGAGACTACTATTGACTTGACTTGACTATAAATTGACCTGACTGCAACTGCATACAAAAACCAACCAGCCAGTTGTTATCTGACGTACTTTTCGCGCCTAAGGCCACAAAATACTTAGCTAAAATGGCCTCTGCATTATAACAACATGGAAAATTCAGCTAGACACAGGAGTTACGCATCACACATACCTCTGCGAGATATCGGTTACCAGTTCTGAAAGCCATGACCGATTCTATCTTCTCTATTCGGTCGTCGTGGGTTACGGCTATCCACGTGATCCGTTGGAGGATGTGCGCAGGCGCGGTTTTGCCAGTCAAGTTCTTGATTTGCTCTGCAAAAGATTAGTTTTATTGAGATGAAGGATTAGAAGTTGAGATCGAATGGGAATTAATGGAAGATAAAAGGCTGAGTAGAAAGGATTAATAGCCGAGGGGGAAAGATCAAGGATTGGAATTGTGGATTAAGGATTGAAGATTCAAGATTAGAGATTAAAAATTAAAGACTGAAAGGATTGAAGATTAAAGATAAAGAGTTGAAAATAATAAGTGAGATATAAAAATTAACAATAACATTACTCACGTGCACCAGTTTTCCACCAATTGTAGAAAATGTAGATGCTAATCAAAATGGCGCCAATTGGGTCAGCATACAGCCAAACATAGCTGCCTGGAAAAGAAATTTATTTACTCATTTATTTACTTATATTTATTTACTTATTTATTTACTTATTTATTTACTTATTTATTTACTTATTTATTTACTTATT